>VACF01001105.1:0-183836 GCA_006891605.1 Pleurozium schreberi | reverse complement strand
TYCMAAAARAAATCAACTTTGAAGCTAACATCTTCCAATCTATAATAAAACTTCATAAAAAWTTWCCACATGATCTTAGACAAATAAAGTRYAGGATACTAAACTTATATTCTAAAACAAGTKCTTTTTTGTTTTCGTAGATGAACACARTAGAAATGGTAGTTTTGGGTGTTTTTTKATTGAAAAATGCCCTCAAYCCTTTTRGGAATATGATGTTCAAGGTGCAACTTATGGTTTARAGTAGATTTCYATGGATGTTGCAAATAATAGYGACAAATTGTAGAGAAAACATGTTGGTGCTACCATTGTAGGTTGAGATTTTTTTTAACATGGCCAAGTACATGTTGATGCTTGAAAGGTCTTCAAGAATAACAATCATTGCCACGTCATCTTCATTGACTCATTTTTACTATGGATTTGTGTGCAAAAATTATTGCGGTCTTGGATAAAATGTTTGTCCAACGTAAAAAAATGGATGGGCAGCCATAGAATAAGCTTTAAAAAAATGATGATGTGACGTTTGACATGGAAATTGAATGACATGACATCAAATAATGTTGATGTGGCATGTCAACACCTTCCATGTTCTGTAGGTACCTGTGACATATGGTATAAGTTTCTATATTATGTGCATCTTCCATGGTTACAAGATATATATGTTATAGATATGTAGGATACACAAACCTTCACTAGTTGTAGGGCACCTACTTATCATTGGGCTTAGGGCTTATAGGCTTGTATTCCTAAGCTCACAAACTAGTGTTGTTGCTCCTAGACTACGTACCTTTGTAAAGTGGGAGACTCTAAGTTGTGGGATTCAAAATGAATATGCTATTAATTCTACGTTGTTTCTTTGTAATTTTGTCTACTCCATTATGCCACTATCACTTAAAATTTGGTGAAACACTATAATTCTATGTTCATCCATCTTAAAACCCAAAAGCTCAATCCCATTGTATTCATGAACTTTTTCATCCAAATTTGACAAATTCATTCACATTTTAAATAGAAAATTATAAAAAAATTCATTTCAAAGAAGCCTAATTTTTTTTTTATAAAAGTAAAGATTTATTGGTGCAATTTGGCAAAAAAAAGGCCTAATTAGGAGACCTTTCATTAYGAAATTCTCTTGGATAAGTTTATTCTTTTTGGTAATTAGTTCATAAGTTGGTCAAGTAAAAGATAATATTTGCATCCAATTAAGCACTTGGGTGGAAGAATTGACAATTTGACATAAGTGCATTGATTTGTCCTATTTATACATGCAACATTAACCCCTAAATGTTTTTTACTATGTTTTCACCAAAAACGCTTTCAAACTTCCATATCTAATATAAGTACCAAATTTTAGTGAAAAAACATTTTTTGACACATGCATATGATTATAGGATCTTGTAGCACACTAGTTTGAAAAGATGTGGAAAAAATTTGAGAAATATTCACCACGTACATTGCAAGATATTAGCCTTTGAATTGACAAAAATCATTTTTTTGGCCCTTCAAAAAACAAGCAAGCTGCATTTTACAAGGTCACATTTCTATGAAATATGTCCAAAATGATGGTTACTCTTTGGATTCATCCTTCAAGGCAAGTTGGTTACATGCTTGAAAATTTTCAAATCATTTGGAATTATACAACATATAGAAAAAAAATAGTAAGTAGAATGAAGTAGAAAATGACTCAAAATATTAAATTGTGAACAATTTACTTGTGGAATTGAAAAATGCCTTTGGTTTCGTTTTTAGGACAGAAGACTTTGATCCTGCAGCACACTTTAAAGGAACCTAGATGATATTCAGTGTGATCGTTCATCCAAATAACTTTGCACTCGTTCAAAATGTATCCACTACTGTACTTGATGATCGGGCTCAGCAAAAAATAATCCTAAAAATGGATGTCAAAATTGTTGGAAAAAAGTTAATTTTTTTTTTATGGACTAAAAAGGAATTTCACACAATATTAGCAAGACATTAGCAATATTCATTTGACACGTACTACAGGGTTTTCAAGACTGACAGCATCGAGTAAAGCATGTCGAATAGTGAATTAGGTGTGCATGACCGGTTTTGAGTCCTCGATTACCAACTGGTTATCAACAATTCCTAGATTGGGTTTCTTTGTGATGTGAATCTTTGTAGTTTTTGATAGATTAAACAAGAAAGTCACTTCATTTTGACAAAGATCTGCAACTAACCAAGCAAGTCAATTCATTTCTCAAACATGGCTGGGATTTCTAAATCCACCTCCTATAAGGCAATTTGTAAACATGTCATTTCGTCTGGAGTTTAAATTGCTCAAAGATTCAATGACCACAAACCTACCGCAAACGCACTCTTTATCCTCGATGGTCTTCAGGCCATCGTCACGAACTTATGATTTCATCGATCTCAAACTTCGGTTGACAAATTACCAGAGTTGGCCCCAAGGCGTGTAAGAAGTTTGCGGCACTCCACCTGGAATATGAGGAGGTCTTGCAGCATGACCACTCTCATTGTAATTCACATATGAACCTCCATGTTGAGGCTGTGGCTGGTAATTAGCTTGGGCCGTTTGCTGGAGGTTTCCATAATTGGGGTTCATTTGTGGAGCTGCAACGTACTGTTGATTGGAATTTTGATACTCTTGTCTTTGAAATCTGCCGCCGTCCATGTTCCCCATCACGGATGCATTAGCCATTTGGATTCCTCCACCTTGGTAATGATATCCAGAATTACCTACTGGCCTGCATCAGTTCCCGCGCCGGCCAGGCATTTTTTTGTCAATCACACGGAGTGCGTATCCACAAGAAAGATTTTCAAAATTCCACATTCAAGAATCTAGATACAATGTTTTGATTATGCTGACAAATAGGAGATGATGTGGAGAAGAATGAACGCACTGGTAGTATGAAGGTGCACTTCCACTTCGGTACTCTGAAGCAAGCTTTTGGAGATGTGCGTGAACGAGATTTTGAGCTTTCTGATACTTCTCCTTCGACTTCTCTGAAATTCATCAACAAAATAATCTGTTAGATTTGCATGAAAGGATGCTAGAATAGAATACTTTTCACGCTATTATTACAAAACTTGAAACCAAAAAAACTTTCAAAATTTCAAGCACAAGTCAACAACTCATTTGATATATCAAGCAATGTTCGGGGAGAACCACCGGTTAATTCATTGTTAGGCGGAGGAATTGGGAAAAACAGTTGCAATTTGAAACATCAGAACCCCAACCCCAACCCCCCTTGAAAATCTATAATGTTTCTATTTAGAGTTTAAAATAGTGAAAAACGAACTCGATACTTGAAAAACGGTGCAGTATGAGAAATCGTTTTTAGGAGTTGGACTGACTTGACTAGTTGTGCACGTAAAGTACAACCCAAGGCATGGATAAACATCAACATCAAAAAAACAATTCCAAAAGGTTTGCTTTGGTTTATAAAACAGATTAGCATCAAATTACCTTCTCTATGAGTATTCATGTGTCCGCCCAATGCTTGATTACTCGTGAATTTTTTTTTGCAAAAGCGGCACATGGGAATTGATTTGGAAGAAGAATCGTTGCCATCTTTCTTCTTGCGTTTGGAACTAGGTGATGGTGTAGCATTGGTATCATCTAATTCATTCATTCAATAAGAGAGATTTTAAATTTAAAGTTGATTTGAGTACAAATTTTTTATACTACTAAAAACTATTGTGGCTTAGAAACTAAGACAGCTTGTAAACCGTGAAACTTCAATCAAGAAATAGGACTGCCAACTACTTGGGTATTACTACAATTGAAGGAAATTTTCTTTGGAAACCAATGTTCAAGAGAACCAATAAGTAGTCCATTGTGTAAGCTGGTGGAATTGAGAAAAAAACAATAGTTTTAATTTGAAAACATCAGAAAAAACACTGTGATTGGAAAAATCTATATGAGTTTTATTTGGAGTAAAAAATAGAGAAAAAAAAAATCGGTACTTGAAAAACTGATTCAGTATGGAAATTAAAATTAAATTATAGCTGGTATATCTCAAAAAAAAAGACAGCAAAAACTTACAAAAACATAAGAAAAGTCATAGTCAATGTTTAACTTTTAATGTTTCCAAAGAAGAGGGATTTAAACTATGGTGTTCGTTAATCATGGGGTTAATTTACAAACACCMGTCCACATTTTGAAGTTTCAGGTCACGAGGACAATACCACTCAGCGCAGTTCGCGGGATCTTCCTTGACTCTCCRCCGGACAGCACCTGCATTATATAAATATATTCAAAAATCACTATTAGAACTTCGAGGGTTTATAAACTAAATAGCAACACTGTTAAGCCAGTACATGCAACGTTCGAAACATGGGTTAGTAACGTTTTCAAAGATACTTTAGCAACGTTTTTCAGAAAACATGCATGAATATTCTGGAACACATTCACTTCAGCAAACAATCAAATATGCAAACGTTTTTCAGAAAATTAAACATGTTTGAAATGTTCTTCACTTAGGACAACGTTACTAGCAACGTTGAATGTCAACTTCGGAATCACGCTCTAGTATACTATATGAGCAACTATCAATCGTTGCTACAAACGCTGTTGTAGGGGTGAATTCTAGCCAGTAGTGATTATCAGGTCAAGCCTAAACCCGGGGACAGTGCTTGAAGCTACAATGCGCACCATACATACTTAACTAGAAACAAAAAAATTTCAGCCAAGTTCACAAGAAAATCAAGAACCCGGCCCCTTCTTCAATTCCTTCAAGACTCGCCTCGTGAGATCTGCATGTCGATTGATCTTGTGAATATGACAAAAGACAATGTAAACAGGTGCGCGGCCCTGTTGACGCTAAATTAAAATGTCATGATAAATAGAAGTAATGAAGCCCGTTCAAGCACGAACAACATCCATGCGCGCAAATTGAAGTAACCTCGATAGATCACACTTACGACAGAGTCAACATTGGCAGTTCGCTGCTCATTATCATCGTCATCAGAGTCTCCCTGCTGCGACTGGCTATCGTCGAGGTTGGAATCCATTTTCGATCGAGCACCACAACGGAACAAACAAGAATCTGCGATTTCCGTTCTCTTCCTTTCTATGAACAATTCAACTACCGAATATATAAATAACAAGTGAACACATCCTCTCTCTTCAATTAAAAACCGACATTAATGCAACAATTGATCACCACAACAATTGAAAGCATCAAACCCTAGAGTAAAATCCAGCAATTATGAAACCATTATGTACCTTAATACTCCTAACAACACTCTCATGGTTTTCGTGCTGCACAAAATGTTTCACACAATCGTCTGCCGACAAGTTGAATCCCGCGAGGATGAAATGACCGTTAGAATATTCCACTTCAAAAACACGGAGGGATCAGATGCAAAGCAATCGAAGGCGCATGGGATGGAATGGAGGGAACCTCGTGGAGGGGGGCAGATGCGAACTGCGTAGTTGTCAAACCTCAAAATCCTCCRCTCTAACGTAAATCCTCCATTCGGCAATTGGTGTTTATGAATGAACTTATTTTTTTTTGTTTCTGAATAAAAAGTGAAGAAAATTCATATCAAATATAAGCTAAGACAGCCCATTGTGGTCAGAATTTGGAGTTTGGCCTCAAGCTACTGTTGAAATTTTTCAATTTTTTTCCCACTTAAAGACAAGTGTGAGAAATAGTGAGAGCAATTGAAATTATGTTCTTTCGATAAAGTATGAATTTGCTAGGACTTTTTGAAGTGTTTACTTCTCCATGGCCCAATAAGGTCTGTAGACGACCCCATAGTCAACAAAATCTGAATCCATGATGATCGTCTCACTACCTAATGCAATCACAATATTTTCTAACATGAAATGCATAAAAAATCAATCTTTGTAATGAATTTCACATTGAAAAGTTGATCACTACCATGTAAGACATCGATTGTGGCCCAGATCTCACATAACTAAAAAAACCACAATGAGGCCACTTTATACGTGCCCACTATGGATCAAATAACCGTAATGGGTTGTTTCACCTTACAACATGCTTAATAATTTTGAACATTTTAGAATAGAAGTACATTATAGTATAGAAAATGATCCCCGTGTCAGTCCACATTTAGACATGTAGAAATGGATCCTTAACTTCAAATTTCAATAAAATATGCTTATTTCCAAAAAACGATTTAAAAAATTCAAGCAAAGTAGAGAAAACTACAATTTAGAAGCTTCATTTTGTTTTTAAAATCAAGTTTTAGGGAGAAAAAAAGCTCATAATATTGAAATACATTGTACATAGGTATTCATGTTTTTATGACAAACTACTCCAAATACAATCAAATAAMAAATAATATGACTTGAGCTTAACTCAATGATGTGGACACAGAACTAAAAGTAACTTGATTCTACTAGTAAATTGTAAGGTAAACGTATTTAATTAATCTCTAAAAAAAACCTACGTGATTTAAGCCCAAAGAACACAAATATAGCAAAAAAATTCATCACTTTTGGATCAAGTTTTTTGCATGAATTCGAAATGTAAAATGAAAATTGTAAGATACCAAACAAACCTTCACATAGAATACATATAAAATGTTTCAAACTTAAAATATATGGCGCTTTGAGATCTAGATGATTAAAATAAAAAAATTTCACTTTGTGCTTATGGGTGTTTCACAAATTGAAGATTAAATAAAAATTTGTATGGCCACTGCTATAGAATTTTTACAAATCACTCTCCTTATAACTATCTTTGCAATCTAATTGATGACTTTCTAGTTTGGCAGTTGTAGTTAGGCCATTTCTACTCAACTTCACAAATCACCATGTCAATTTTGTTAGATTTAGTGTAGAGGAATATGTTCAAAGTACTTTAAATATTCAATATAAGGGCATCTTCAATTGGAGGCTAGTAAAATAGGTTGACAATTGTACCTGACATCAAAGGCCTTAAAATTAACTTGCATTTGGCCCTTTTTAGACACTTTGTCCTCTCCTAAGCGTTTAATAATACTTTAAAATAATTTCAAATATATCCTCTAAAGAAGAAAGGGGGGGAGGGATTTCCTAAGGAAAGATAAATATGTATAAGGCAATGCCCAAGGAGGAGGGCATTGCTATATAAAGGGCCAACAAGGAGGGCGGAGCTCGACAAAGAGGCGCTTTACATTGCAAAATGCCCGACGACAAGGGACATTGTCCAACGTAAATCACGAGCAAGAAAACTGAAGTTGAATGAAACACTTGGGATGAAATAGAAAAATTGGATGAAGAATCCGTAATGCCTGACTACGTAGGTTTACCTGCGTAATCGGACATTACAGCTGATTGCGTAGCGGAAAAAATGAACGAGTGATTTCATGGGAGTGGTTTACATAATGAATACCTCACTAATTTGAACCTTGGATCTTTGGGCAAAACTTTTCCTTGTATAATCTTATTAATAATTCTAAGAAAACTTCACTGAGAGTTGAGAGATATGAGATTGTTTGATGCGGGGTCTATTGTAATTCGTACTAAAATTAAGGTGTACATGTTCTAATCTTGGATTTGTCAACCTTTGCATGAGTTGTGAATTCTTTGTATCCTATCAAGGTGTCAACTAATAAGGACCAATATTGAGGCCGCAAGATTCAAGGAAGTAAAGGTAGTGACCAATATTGACTTAGGTAGCGGGTGCTTCCCTTGTCTTATCAACACGATTGCTAGTTGCTTCCTCTTTCTAATCGGCACAGTTGCTTGTTGCTTCCCTTATCTAAGTGGCCACAATACCTTATCCAAATGTTTGTATGAGATAATATTTGCGCCCATCATGGTTCTTCCAATTCCCATCTTGTTTTCAAGCTATATTATTATTTATTGCATTTCCAAAGACACTAATTAATTAAATGTGGAATTCAAATATACACATGTGCCATGCTCACAAATTGTAGATGTTATTGTTGACACAATGTGGCCAACTTTATCAACCTTGAGTTTCTAAACTAACAAATGAATAGAAAACATAGATTATAAAAGCCCAAAGTTCTATCAAAAATCCTTTTAATTAATATGCTATTTAACTTAAAGTTAAAATTTATACTAATGGAAAGTCTATGATGTATTTTTGTGCTTTATTGATGAGTTTGAATGATTAGCCACGAAGGTAGGAGCATCCAATGGCGTCCATGCACCTAACGGTGTTAGTTTCTATATCAAGTATTGATTCTAGAACACAAATGTAGGTAGAGTGTAGATTGCTTATCATTTAGGTAAAAAAAAGCTATCTACAGTTTGTACATTTATCATCTGAAATGACTATTATGAGTAGGAATTGATGTTGTTAGGTGCACGGATGCCATTGGGTGCTCCTACCTTAAACTTAGCAAACTTTAGAGAAAATTTGGAGCCTCCATAGGGTTGTTTGACCTTTGGCAACAATACAAATATAGCATAAGCAAGAATAAAAATATATTAGAATAAATTCAAAATTATTTTTTCCACCTCACTCAAGTGACATAGCAATTTTTTTATTTTTTTGAATGTTTTTATAATAAATCATACTCCGTATTACTTTTTTATTTCCTTGTATTTCCATTGTTGTTAAAAGTCAAAGAGGCCTCATGATTTTTCTAATATAAGCACTTGCAATGGATTTATTTTGGAAGTCTCAAAATTAATTTTTTTAATGTTAAAAATATAATGGTAAAGCCTTTTTAAATTCAACAGACTACAATAATTGCACTTGTAGATAGGTACAATAAGAGATGTACATAGAAATATGAAAATTGTAAGAGAGAGGTAAAACAATCAAATCATTATAAAAAAAACAAAATGATTGCTTTGAATTTATAGACCCTCCATTAGTGGGAAGAGGTCAAGAGGTGGTCTTTGGAATAGGCACTTAACCTACAAATGTTAAAGTTTCAAAGAAATAACAAATCTACAGAAATCAAAACATTCAAATTTTTAATTGTGAATTAGAATGGTAGATGCAAGATTATGATATGCTTATGCAAAACAAATTAAAGTTGATTTTGGATTTTTCATGAAGGTTGAACCTTGAAATGAATAGCTCGAAGTAGTATATTCTATTAAGTATAGACTACATGTTTCAATGTACTTTTAGCTTTAATTCCTAAAGTCCCATTGTTCCCTGAGGGGACAAAATGGATTTTGGGCAACCTCTTACGGTCTCAATATTTGTTGTGATTTTTTGAATTTTTTTGTAAAGATAGAAAAACACACATTAGCTTTCCAAAAATACAATTTTTATTTCAATTGGTACCTAGGAGCAAAAGTTATGGCACAAAAAGCCCAAATTTTAATTTGGCATGCAGAAAAAAATTATCAAAAAAAATTAAAATTAAAAAAAAAATTAATCTGCTTTATATAGATTGTATTTTTTATCTACATGGGAAGCTTTAAATCATAATATTTGGATTTGTTATGCAAAAATTACGGACAATCTTGTTTTTCGAGCAGTTAGAGCATCTTCTTGAAAAACTAACTTGTAGGATCTATTTTTGAGCTCAATTTTTACAATTTTTCAAAAGGAAAAGTTCCACTTTGGTAGAATAATCTCACCGTTGCAATTAACATGTTTCAATTCTGTCTTAGAGCTATAAACTATTTAGTTTTTCCTTCAATCTTGAACCTACTTCTACTTAATAATTTTTTTATGAGTGAAACCTAAGTGAAATTTCTTAAAATTATTTTCCGTAGATTCTCAACTCAATTCTTCATCATATAAAATTCAAAAATCAAAATGAATAGAGCAAAAAATTTAAGTTAAGAAGGTTCAAAGTCAAAAAATGTAGTTGAGAAAGGTGCAAAAACACTTGTTTCCTTCACTTTACATGTAAATATCTTGCAATCTACATGGTCAAAGTTTTTGAAATTTCTTCCATATATTTTTACACTTGTCTAGTACAAGATCCCACGGTTACATGTGTAGAAAGAACAAAATGTTTTTTGCTCTTTGCTATAGAAATGACAGTTTTGAGTGTTTTTTGATGGACGAAAGGCCTTGGGACTTCACGGGTTGAGAATGATTTCAAGAAAATTGGACTTGAACTACCAAACATATATTGATATTATATATTAGTAGTTTGGTTTGTAATCTAGTTTGATATTGAGAAATTTCAAGAGTTTGGATTGACATTTCAACACATATGAATTTATGTGCACTTTGATATGAAATAATTTCTTTTGTGGAATACACAGTACGGAAATATTGGATTTCTTGAACTAGTTGACATCTCTGATTACTTATTAGGATATATTTACATATAATCTAGTAAACTAGATTATACTAATTTTTTTCTTCTCTTCATATCTACAAAATACTTTSGCGTAGWTATATAGTGAATAGACAATKCAATATGTGACTAAARTGGCTAATRCTTCATTGGATCAAAATTATAAAATCAAGTATAATTTTAAAACCATGCATTGAAATGTGTTTTTCTATCTAATACAAATGCAATCTATTGTAAAATTTGAATATATGGCGAATTTCATTAAAATGGCGATATTCCTCTATTTTGGCACTTTTTACAATTCAGACTGCACGGTCTGAAATCTAAACCTGTCATAGATTTTTGGAATCTGTATCTGTCTTAGATTTCTGAAATCTATACCAGTCCTAGATGTTTCAAACCGCGCGGGCTGAAATCTAAATACGTCATAGATTTTTGACATCTCGAAACATCGTAGATAACTCAAAATCTATACTTGTCCTACATTTCACTTAAGCAATTCAAACTACAAGGTTGAAAATGGCACATGGAATACCGCCACTTTAACCCCTAAAGTCCCAAGGCCATTTTTCTCTCAAAATCCATTCAAAACTGCCATTTCTGATGCAAGGTGCAAAGCTTTCAAACTTTTTTGCATATCTAACCATAGGATCTTGTACTAGACTAGTATATAAGTATGTATGAAAATTTTCACAAAATTTGATTGCATAGATTGTAAGATATCTGCGTTTAAAGTGAAAGAAAACAAGCATTTTTTATACATTCTACGAGTAGATTTTTTGGCTTTGGAGCTTCCCAATCAAATGTTTTTGCTCTACTGAGCTTGAAATTAAAATTTTATGTGTCGAAGATTCAATTTGAGGATTAAAGGAAAAAAATTCAAGAAAAGCACACTTGATATTCAATCATTAAAAAATTGTTAAGTAGAAGTAGGTCCAAGATTGGAATAAAAAGTAAATGGTTAATAGCTCTAAGATGGGATTGAAACACAATAATCCCAACGGTGAGATTGTTTTAGCAAGTAAACTTAACCTTTTCCAACAATTTTTTTCAAATAATTGTGAAAATTGCATTCATAAATGATTCCTATAAGTTATTTTTTCAAAATGATGCTTAGATTGCCCCCAAAACAAGATTGTCCATAACTTTCTCATTATTAGGCCAAATAGAATGAATCAAAGCTTTAGATGTATACAAAAATATAATCTTTGAGAAAAAAATAATATTTTTGTGATTTTTTTTTTCTGCCCAACAAATTGAAATTTATGCATAGTATGGCATAACTTTTGCCCTCAGGCACCAATTGAGACAAAAATTATATTTTCATAAAGCTAATGTGGTTTTCTATCATCCAAAAAAATTTCAAAAAATCATGTCAAAAATTGAGATCACACGAGCCTGCCCGAAATCCCAAGTGTCTCCCGGGGGGACACTTGGGACTTTAGGGGTTAATGAAATTCTCCATATATAAGAATTCAAATATATGAATTCGAATACATGTTTTTGAGTCTAGAAAAACAATAAAGATATTTGTGCTACAAAAATGGTTGGCAAGTATGGGTTTAGACTATGATTATGAGCCTCACCACCTAAGCAATTTTGTGAAGGAAATTCCAAGAAAAATAACACAAACCATTTGCTATAATGTTTGTGTGTTGATTGCTTTCATCAAACGTTTGACAATTGGTGCAAGCTTTAAAATGAAGGCAAATGCAAAGATCAGCCTATGTGCTATTAGAAAAACTTCTTTTGTTCAAACTCCTCATTTTACTAGAACCCCCTCCCCMCTTTTCGTAAGTGATAATTCCACATTAATTTTAATGCACTTTTATTTCATTTTGATTGAATTTAATCCAAATTTTAAAAAATTGCAAGAAAATTAATGAAAAAATGTTGCATAATATGGGCAGTTTTGTTTTTATTCATGAATTAGAATGACTAACATTATTGGCCATTAAAAAAAAATTTAGAAGCAAAATAAGACTTGATCCAAATCAAGTCAAAAAAACAGTATAAGCTATTTAACCCTTAACGGACATTTTCGATCTTCAAGGGGATAGCTCGAGGAATCCGCCCTAGTCATTTCATTTCAGATGGTATTTGTGAACACCTCCACTCTCAACTCCAAGGCTCTCGCTTGAATATTCTCAACAAAAAACCACCCCGACCTACAATTAAGAGCCTTATTGCGTATGGGAATTAGAACTTCAGAAAAGGAGAACCATATTTGATGTATGTAGGAAGGAGAAAATGCGACAATTTTTCAAAAGAGACGGTCAAGGATGCTCCTACAATTTCCGTTATTCTATGGACAAAAGGTTTGACGGACACGAAATGTCCTTTCAGGGTTGATTCTTCTCCATTTTGTATTTTTTCACCAAAAACGTCCACCTATAGATTGCATTATCTTGAAAAATGGGGAAACCATGCACTTTAAGGCTAACCCTAAAGGATGGAGCCCATGAACGTGTGATCAAACTTGAAAGTATTTATCTTTATATCCTCCATTTTTTTCTATTTATGAGTGAATTCATTTTTTTAAAGATGAAATTGCATATCTAATATATGTCATAAAATTTTCAAATTTTTAGTGAAAAATTCAAACTACCACGAGTATTTAAAGAAAAAATTGAAGAAAATTCATATCAAATAGAAAACGTGATTTAAAAACCTAAATTTTCTTGAATAGAACTACATCATAGAGTAGAACATCATGGTAAATGTAAAGAAAATTTCCATGTCCCTCCATATTTAGAAATGTAGTTATAGATCCTCAACTTCAAACTTCACTAAATAAATATGCTTATTTTTAAGGATTTTTTTTTCAAACTTCCCTATTGCAAAAGAAAGTTTTCTTCAAAATCTTCATTTTAATGAGTTTGGCTCAAAATCAAAAGAATTCATTCTAAATATAAAAATCAAGTTTGAAGATGAAAAAAGCTCCAAGCATTGAAATTCACTCGATCATAGTGAACCATATTTTTGACAGACTACCCCATATAAAATCAGAGAACATCTTGAATATCTTAAACTTAACTCTACGATGTGGATATCCTATAGCATCAATACACTTGTTCACAAAAAAATGGATGAAAATCATACGTTCTTCCATATGCACAAAAAGCCATCAGGTGTTTGTTGACCATCCCAAGGACACAACTGAAATTGAAGGTCCTCATTCAGCGTCCTTCCAGGGGGGAGGGGGGGAGGTAAAGAAAAGAATCCATTATAAGTTAGATCTTTTGTATGTTGGTTCTGAAGGTATGGATCTTTGTAAAGGACGGTTCCACTTCCATGCAACATTGCCGTCCTTTTAAAAACAATCATATAGTCACCAATGATATAATGGCCTTGAAAAAAAAAAAAAAAACTTTCAAAAAAAAAAGAAAAGAAAGGATATTGATCAATTGTTTACTACAAAAATTGTCAATTCCTTGTAAAAGTTATCATTGATTTGTTTTTTCTTTCATTTCAATACCACCTTTACATTGTAATTTCTTAAAAATGAATAAGAAATTTTTTTTTGGCAAATTTCTCCTTTAGAAAATTTTGAAATTCCTCAATGAAGGTCTTTTTACCACCAAGTAACATATAAACACTCAAAAGAAATTTCCAAAAAAATTAGGAAGAAAATCATCTGTTTTTTTAAGTGAGATCACTTGAGACCCATTTCACTGTTCATCAGTCATTTTGTAATGGCATTAGTGTTTTAGGATTAACCACCTTTTTTTTTCCGCACATTCCCATAGTTATCTCATACAAATTTTTACATTTGAAACAAAAAAACAAAAAAAATCAAAACACATTTCTCCTATAATGCCTGAAAACGTGGTAATTTTGGACGATTTCTATCCCAAAACGTGCCTTGGTCCTTTATGAGGTTAACCCTTTACTTCCTAAAAATTCATGATTTTAAGTTGTGGATTTTTCAGATTGATCGTATTGTAGAAAGCATAATCTAATTAATATATTTTTTTATTATATCATTAACTTGAATGAAGAACATTGCATGCATTGGTTTGAACAAATAATTATTAAAGTAAATGAAAATCTCCATATAAACTCCTCAAAATTGCTTAAGAAAACATGAAACCCGATTTGGGCTTCTTAGGAAGTAAAGGGATAAAACATATTTCTGTGACAAATTTCCGCAAGTTTTGGGTGTCTGTGGGGTGTGTCAAGCTGATGTGAATTCAGTTAGGAACCTGTCAACTTTTTGATGCAGGCCACAACATGTGGTCACTGAATGAATGCATCTGTCAGTGCTGAAGCTGCGGACGGACGGACAGACTGCCGGTGAGTGTGGGACTTGATATTTCACCCGACATTGTCGCACATGAGATTCATACAAAGCAGCAGCAGTGACGTCGGGTTCGTCGCCTTCATTGCTTACGAAAGTGGGTTAAGTTACTCCGCTTTGGACAGATTCACAAACTTTGGCCCGGGCTTCTTGGCTTCCTTTACAATTGGGTTTGGTTTGATGGTGGCCTGGTACTGTAGCTTTGATGTTGTCACTGAATGGGACTTGCCTGCCCGGATACAATTTGCAGGACGTTAAATCCTCCATTCCAAGTGGGACCAGCTGGCTGGAATTACCCTGGGTAAAAACGCTGGAATTTTTTTATTTTCACATTAATTTTTATTTTCATATTCTGAATTCATACTTGCAATTAGAGACCCCTTGTTATGATGGGTTACACCCAAAAGCGTCACAAATTGGTTTTGTGTCTAGTTACTATTATTAGGCTAATCAGAATTTCATATTGTCTTGTTGGCAAATGAAGCACGGCCTGATGCACCAAAAAAACGCAACATTTGGATATAGTATGCAAAAGTTATTAAGGGGTCAAAGTTTGTTTCTGAAAGCGCCATCTACAGTCTATGTACATGCCTGATTTTGGAAATCTACATGGACTATAGATGGTGCTTTAAGGTTAGTTGCGCTTTTGGGTGTACCCACCTTAGCAAAGAGAGGTCTAAACCATACCCTGAACACGACTCAAAATAGGGGACTATTTTTTTTTTTTTTACTTTTGCCTCTGGTGAATCCTTCTGGTCCCACTTTGAATGGAGGATTTAACGTCCTGCATTGGATGCAGTCAAAGAAGAGTATTATACAATCATAAATGGAAACCATCCAACAACTGAAAGAGAATTGAGTATCAGTTTATACAAATGAGTACAACTTCTGTAGGCGGGGGACCTTGGTTTAGCTTGGTTTTTGATAATTATCGGTCTGCCTTTTCATTAAATTCCGTTTCACTTGTTTCAAAAATAAATAAATTATGAGTCAACGTCAATGAGAGCAAAACAAGTTTGCTTGGATTTTGGAACTTATTGTTCAACGTCAATGAGGAAACGAGTTGGCGTGGGTTTCAAACTTATTGTTCAACGTCAACCAGGAAACAAGTTTGCTTGATTTTGAAACTTAGTTATAGTTCTACGTCAATGAGGAAACAAAGTAGCTTTTTCTTCAATAGCACATTGAGTAAGTACAATGCTCTTCAATAAGAAAAATTGTAGCCACAATGCTGTAGTTTTTTTCCCTGTGAAATGGCAATGACTACCATCTACACTGAATACAGGTATTAAGGGGACTCATACTAATTAATCCCTAGAGGTCCAAACTTACACTGTTTTTTTTGGCAACATAGAGATTTTGGGCAGCTCATTCCGGACGAAATTTCTATTTTTTTTCTTTGGAAATTTCACACAACATGTGCCCGAGGAGTAACTTTAAGGCACAACAATTTTCATAACTATTGACTACATGGTTGAAAAATTATTGTATGAAATGTGATTTTCATTGGTTGACGGGTAGTCCGGGGAGCTCAAAAGACTTCTTTAAAAAACACTTTTTCAAGTAATAAAAATTTGAAATTGATTCCCTAGACTTATATATACATGGGAAGATTTGAATCATTCCATTTTGATCAATGCGATGAAATTTATGAGGATTTATTTTTTTATTTTTTTATTTTTTATTTTTAAATTAAAAAACCCGGAGTTTATTCCAAGATTTATGAGGAGTTTTAGTTTGTGGGTAGTTATGGTTATCAAAGACTCCATACCTACCCACAAACTTAAACTCCGTAGTTATGAAAATTGTTGCGCCTTAAAGCTACTCCTTGGGCACATGTTGTGTGAAATTTTCAAAGAAAAAAAATAAAAATTCCATTTGTAGTGAGCTGCCTAAAATCACTATGCTGCCAAAAAACAATGTTTGGACCTTTAGAGGATAATCGACATTTCACACTATATAAATATCTACCTTTTACTATACATTAGTAGTTGTTGAAGTGTCCGGGGCTGTACATGTTGGGGTTGTAAGTTAGAACCCCGCCCATGATCATTTCGTCTGCAGCCACCCCCCCGTGTCAGCGGGAGGAGGTCTGCCCGGGAACCAGTTCCACAAATCTCGGGGGATGATGAGAGAACTGATTACGAGTGAAGGCAAGTGAGGTGCATAAGCTTCCATGTGCACATGACGAGTCTTGCAGAAAAACGTACACAGACTGGGACGCGACCTTCTTATTTTCTTCATTACTTCCCCAACCATAATCCATCCCATGGCTCGTTCACACTAGCAAAACGCAATGCCGACGGTGATGGTCACTTACAATTTGGTGAAGCATTGTATTTCTACAATTATTCAACTTTTGGCCGGAAAAAAAAAACTTTTCAATTGCATTCATGCACTTTTTCATCCAAATTTGGCAACTTCTTTCACATTTTAAATAGAAATAGAAATTTTCTTGGTGAAAACAAATTATTTTTATACGGTGAAAAGTAAAGATTTACTATGAAATGGTGCAATCTAGGCCCATAGTGCTAGGAAAAAATGGGATTGTTGTAAAGGTAATGGCACCTGAAATGGATTGAATAAGTAGTTGATGGCACAATTTGTATTATTAAACTATCTGAGTTTTTGATGGATCTTGTCAGAGGTAGACAAGAAATTCTAGGTATTCTAATCATTCATTTTCATGACATTCTAAACAAGTGATGTGGCCTCTCTAAACCACTGTAGAAATCCCAAGAATATAGCCGCACAAAAAGGAATAATCCCTTGTGTGAATCACTCATGGTCACTTCATTTTGGTCTCTTATCTAGACTTTTAGTTGCAAAGGACCTCTGTCAACAACATGATGATTTGAGTATATATGCCTTAACCCTTAAAGTATGTTTCCATCCCCTTGGGCATTCTTGCATTGAAATATACAAAAATTGTCAATGCACTAGTCAATGGTCACTTGATTGGGCAGGTTTGTTGTAATTGTATTTGTAAAAAGATAACGTATGTGCATTGGTGCAACATATTTCAATTTTCTTTATTTGCACACCTAAGATTGTTTGATCAAAATGTTGGATCATGTAAAACTTGGAGACATTGCATCTCTAGAGAGTAACCCAATGAACAATACATGAACAAAAATTCCCCTTGTTTCTTTGCCGTACTAGAATGATTGCTTTTATTTATTTTATCGATGGCCTACTCAATCACTCATGCTCATGCTCTAAAATTTCATATAAAACTCCCCACATTGTCTATTAACCCATTAAGGACAGTGGTTGATTTGAGGGCGGACAAGACATTTTCTGGTTTTAATTTAAATATGGAAAAAAATATCAAATTGTGATGCTTTTTGGAGATTTGACTATGCTAGTGGAATTGGCATGAATGATTGGGCCTCCACAATAAATTTTGTGGCAATTTAAGGTTCCCTTATTGGAAGTTTTTTGTATTTTCAGCCCAAATTTCATTAGTTTTTTCAATCCCTAAACTGCTTGCTAGCACGGATTGTCCTGATTCTTGTCCCAATGCATTTGATTTACAATTCCCTACATCCGTCCCCTTTTATCCATATCCATATCCATATCCAAATTCATTCTAAATCTTTGGCTATCAATGAAAAAGTGTCAATATCAACCCAAAAGTGGTCGACTAGTCCTTAATGGGTTAAAGTTTGAGGGGGCTAAGGTAAAGACACCTAATTTAAGTATGTATTGGACTAATTTGTCATTTTAACATGTATAAATTTGTCATTTTAACTTTCATTTAGGGCCAAAATTCCATATTATTCTACTAGATATAATAATATGTACACATTGCACTTCAAAAAATCACAGTAATTTGGTTTTTCCTCTAGATTTGAAAATACCAACATCTACAGTCATTGGTGGTGTGCAGTGCAAGTACACAGACCGTGCATTAGGGCTGATCTTGGTGTCACCTCTTGCTCGAAGCCCATCGTGGACTGAATGGCTGCACAATCAGGTCTTTCAATCACATTCCAGTAGTTTTTAGTTTTGATACTTTTTTGATGCACTTCAAAACAATTTTCACGTTTTATTTATACTATTTAGGGGCAGCTGCTCTCCCTCCACTCACCTTTTGGCAATGGGTTGTTATTATTGCAGGCCCTGATGAACCTTCTTTATTTCTGCGGCATGACTGGGTTTGTCAAGGAGATGTTGCTACAACGGTATTTCAGTTTGGTGAGTATCCAACTTGGTTTGATTAATCTAGGCTCAGAGTAGTAGGCCCAAATGAGATGATGACCATTTTCTTCAAGGAAGTAACATTATTCGATATTTTTTTTCACTTTTTTCAGGAAGTTCGTGACGCAGCAGCTTCAGTTGGAGAATCAGAAGTGCTTACGACCATTCGCCAAGTAAGTTGGCTTTTACGTAATGTAAATTTAATACAGGCGGCTAATTGCCAGTGTCTCAATCCACAATACAATCCTCACAGATATTAAGATCTGAGTTTGCAAGGATGAATTGTTTTTGTTGCAAGTGCTGGTTTTCTTTGGTACTCATTTTTTGAATGTCCTTGATYAATTGTGCAGTCCATGGATGAGAGACGCAGCAGAAATGTAATGCATTACCTGCAAGCGATTCACCAACGGCGGGATTTGACGGAGAATTTGAAGAAACTAAAGTGCCGAACATTGATACTCGTTGGTGATCAGTCACCTTTCCACCGGGATGCTCTGCACGTAAGCGATGCTATGAACCGACGATACAATGCGTTGATAGAGGTGAGAATCATGCCGCCATGCCATGCTATGCCACTTCTGGCTCCATAACAGACTGCATCTTCTTTCATTTTTGTTGCAATGTACTCAGAATTTTAATGTGACACATTCATTGAGGGTAACCTACACACATTCGAATTATGCTGTAGTAATTTTTTGGGGACCATGTGTAGCCAGGTTGCAGAAGACAGTACTTGACAAATCTCAATAATGCTTTACTTGCAGGTTGAAGGAGGTGGGTCTCTCRTAACCGAAGAGAGACCACAAGCTATGCTAGTGCCAATTGAGCTGTTCCTCACCGGCTACGCGTTCTATCAACGGCCAGTCGTCTCTTTGTCGTCCAGCCCCAAGAGCCCTTTGAGTCCTCTGTGTATGGCTGCTGAACTTCTGTCCCCAGAAAGCCTGGGACTCAAACTGAAGCCTATCAAGACGCGTGTGGCTTCCCAGGTGTGAAATTTTTGATATATATGTGTATATAGTTAGTTGTTAGACATGTACCATTTTCAATATTGACATCCCTATTACATTCCTACCGAGAGTCTATAAATTTGGCACAATTTGAGAACACCATCATTAATAAGGTGTGGCCAGCATCTTCCCACTTAGTTTGCTCCTATGAGTGATTATATGCTCCCTACACAACAACAATAGAGTTATTGATCTGCAATGGATGGGGCATTCCGCCTCATACAACCGAACTTACTCACTATGTCATTATTCAAATAAATCTTCCATTGCCCTGCAACAGATCCACGTGTCCTTCTCAGGTTTTGAATGTTAACGATGTGTAAACTTTGTGTGAGCTACGTATGGTCTGCAAAGCTTGTTATTTTACGTTTGTCAGACTTTGCACTTCGTACTTCCAGGTTATCATATCAAATTGGGTTATTGCTCTCTAAGGGATCTGTATGTGCTCAATGTTGGAGGAAACAACTTTATGAATTTTTCCTACTACTGTACTGTACTGTACCCACCATTCATATGAATTGATGATAATCAGGAACCACATGGCCTGCTAAGTTTAATTCTACACGTAATCAATCAAGTAAGTTCAGGATCTGTGATCCTTGATCATCAAATAAGAGAAGTTCGCAAGATATGCAAGATATGCAAGATAGAGACCCTACATTTTAAAATGTAAGATAGACAATATGTAAGAAAATATGCGCGATGGATACTCAAAAAATGACTGTATATGCGAGATAGATACTTTCAAAACTATGTATGTATGCAAGATTGACCTCAATTTCCGTGGGGTGATGGTTGCAGGCCTACCAATACACGATGCGAGTGTGTCCACCCAAGTTTCGGAAGAAGTCGCCGGACCCTTTGCAGGGAAGACCTGAGAGCACTCCCAGCTCCATAGCATCCGGAGAAAAGTCCTTCTCTACTGTTCCTCAGTCTGCAAAGTAGACAAACGGGCAAGCGTGACAATCCCCCCCTTTATTTTTGCAAGCCCTCCATGCATTACAACACTGGTGAATTATACATGAAGTTCTTCCTCTCCATCAGACCTGCTAACTACTGTAGTTTACATTCCCTTCACATTACACATACACTACATGAATGACGATCCGGAATTTGTTGACGATCTTATCCTGCAGAAGCACACACGTAACGGCCGTGCATGTTCAGGCTGGAGCTCAGCAAGACTTTCCTTCAATTCGTGACAGCACAAAGCACAAACACCTTTCTGAATCGACAAGCTCAAAGCAGAAGCGGAAGGTATCGATCATGACGTTGTTCCTGCAAGTTAGGCAAGAACTTTCTCGTCCAACACTTCAGTCCCAGTGTGGAATGTGCTCCCATTTCGTGCTTGCAATTTGTGCCCAATACCCAACTGGCAGGCCAATTGGTAGAGAAACCCCCTCCAAACTCTAGATCTATAATTGAGCATGACATCAACTTCTGGTAATCCTCCTACCAGGTGAGCCTGGAATCACTTTCTGGTTTCTGGATTTCATTATTGTAATTAAGAACTCTCATATACAGCCTCAATACACTCCATAGCAGGTAAGATAGAAATAGAAGTGTTGGAGTCTTTCACAGGGGGCATTTTTGAGTTTTTGGCTCACTTTTCCCTCTCTAAACATCAATCCTGTGGCTTTCTCCGATGTGACATAGGAGAAAGCCACAAAATTGCCGTTTATAGAGGGAAAAGTGAGATAGGGAAACTCAAAAATGCCCCATGTTTCACAACTAGCCAAGAACCTTGTTGCAAGGTTTTCAAAGGGAAAAGTGAGACATGGAAACTCAAAAAGGCCCCTTGTGTTTCACAACTAGCAAAGACTCTCGTTGCAAGGTTTTCAACGTGTTGTCGGGATGTTAGAATATCGAGTTTCAATCCCAATATCCATTAGAATCACTTGAAAAGTAAATAAATATATTAAACTTTGGATGGCTTGTGGGTTGGTTGGATGGAGTGTCCATCAAAGAAGAAAAAAAATTTGGTAGGTGTGATCTTGACCCGTGGATGTGTCCCATCCAACATTGATGGACATCTCGACCTTTCCATATTCCATAGAATATAGTAGGTTTTCACTGTTTGATTGAACCATGCTTGATCTTGAGCCAACACTAACCTTGACCTTAAACTGACTTTGAGATTGGAGTGCATTAAACCATGGGTTTGCAACTTGTACTTTGTCACAATAATAGCTTCAATTGAGCATTTTCAACGTAAGTGTGGTTGAACCAATAAATCAAATGAAAGAGCATACGTGTATCATTTGTCACATGATTGCTACTAATAATGCATACCAAAGTGATGAAGGAAAGGAATGATGCTAAACTACATAGCTCTCTAAACAATTTTTGGCTACCTTTATGCATGAAGCATTGTTTATGTCATTACCTGTGCGTTTTTAAGTGCTCGAGTTTAAGATGCCACAAGTTGCTTCCAAATGGTCAATGCATACTAGTTACATCTCCATTCTTGGTGGTCTCTAATTGGTGATGGACTTTTTATGAGGATTTTATCAATAATAATACTTGTACCAAGTGGATTCTTGCAATATTCCATGTTGCTTCACTTGCTGTGACAAATAGGCATATTCCATTGTGGCATCTTAAACTCAAGTATTTGAAAACTCATAGGTAAAAGCATGTTCAATCCCAAAAAAACACCATCTATTAGTTGTATTTGTGGTATCACATAGGATTGGTTTGAGAATGAACATGAAAAACATAATCAATTCTAGAATCATAACTGCATGTGTGAAGAGAGAGCCAAGGTGAAAATGTTTGATTTCAATTCACAAAAAAAAGTTTTACACCAGCACAAGGAATTACATATTTAAAGAAATCAGCGAAAGACTTCAATACATTCTAAAAAGTTTAGTCTATTGATGAACCAATTCAACGACCTTGAGATTAAAATGGCTTTTCCTATCGGGTTGTCCTTCAATGTTGGTCGGGACACATCTTGATGCTTTAGAATCATGTACGTTCAAAATAAAATTGAACGAATTGTCCGACAATTTTGATAGTTAATTCGTCACTCTAGACAGGCTGTCTAGCTCAATAAACAAGCGATCCTAACAAGCGCGAAGATTGAATCTTAACATCATGACAAACATCTTGACATGACGTAACGCGATGTTGAAAATCTTGCTCTACCACTACAAGAATTTCAACGTTTTATGACTGCATAAATGACTGTGTTTTCAGTCATTTAGGACATCTACGACTGTGCTCATTTTTAAAGAGCCGTAGTCATTGTGGACGAGTCGTTTAGGACAATGACTAGGGATTTTATATCACCAACAGATTTTGGAGATGGATGTACATCCATGAAGCTTAGAGAATTTTTTTTGGGAAGGTCGGGTAGTTGCCCATTTTTTGAAAAATTTGTTCAACCACTGCTGACGTGGACTTTTGCGTGAGTCATTCTGTAGTCAGTCTATAGTTGTGAAGGAGTTGAATTGACAAATGCAAGGCTGACACGTGTCCAGTCATTCTATGGTAGTGAAGGAGTTGGATTGACCAATCCAAGGCCGACAAGTGTCCAGTCATTCTGTAGTCATTTTGTAGTTGTAAAGGAGTTGGATTGACCAATGCAAGGCCGACATGTGTGCAATCATTTTTTAGTTATCTTCAATGCACAAATGACAATTTCACACGTGTCCAATTATTTTACTGTTGTTTGAAGGATGTGCTTCCAAGATTCTCCAGTCATTTTTAAGTGACATACATAGTCATTTTGAAGTATAAATAAGGACCTATCATTCTACACACATATGAATACATTCAAAATTTTATAGCTTTACACCATATACTAAATACAATACACCACATATAATGTACAAAATACAATACACCATACATAATGTACAAAATACAATACACCATACATAATGTACAAAATACAATACACCATACACAAGATACCAAATACAATACACCATACACAAGATACCAAATATAATAAACCATACACCAAATACAATGTACCATACACAATATATGAAATACAATACATCATACAATATACACCATATTTGGCTTATGTCTTGCATGAGTGGATAAGTATATAGAGATGAAATGACAAGCCTTTTATAGATGTAGAGTAGTAGTAGGCAAGACAAACGATGTGGGATATGTAAAATGCTAAAATTGTGTTACAAATAATATTTCAGACCTCATTGAGGTATGGTAGATTAATTTTTTCCAAAAAACTTTGAACTAATGAAAGTTAGGAAATCAGTTTCACTTTCATCTCCAAAAATTCATTTTACATTTTGAGCCTCAAATCAAAAGTTATAGACAAATTTGCTAAATAGTTTGAAAATGATTGCTTAAGTATAGTAGTTCACGCTTGGGCTCTACAGTCATTTATGAGTAATGTCATAGTCATTCATAGAGTACGTGTTGTAGATGACGTGAATCAAATTCAAAGTCATTTGGCTGTTTAGATTGAAACATTATAACATTTCACTGTTGAAAAGGATGATGAAATTTTCCTAGAAACACGTTTGGACTTTTGGAGGTCAAATTTGATTTCTAAACCTACTCAAATGAAAAAAGTTCAAACTATAAAGTGCTTCAAAAATAGCATATACATACTTAAGTGAAAGAAAATATCATTCAATTGACTCATTGTGTTTGCAAAATGGATTTGAAATGTGAAAAAAATAGTTGCAGAATATACATCCATGGCTGAACCTCCTTCTGCTAAAATGCTTCTCAGTCACTCAAAACTTATTAGATTGATATGAAATTTTATCCATACAAACAAGACTAGTATGCCCAACTTTTGCAACAAAAATTATTGGAAACAAACACTGTATGAAGAATATATAAGCCTCCAAAGTTCACTATAATCCAAAAATCTCTAATTTGAACTTCAAATTTCTTCCAAAAATTCAAAACAACTTGGATTGACATAAAACTTTTATCACAATAACTAGACTTCAAAGGTAACATAACTCAACAAATTTTATTGAAAAAAAATATTTGATGAAGGAGATACAAGACCCCAAAGTTTCAACCATCAAATGCAGTTTGGTGAACTCAAATAGAACTTGTGAACTTTGATTGGCTCCCAAAACATTTGTATATCTTAGATTGACCTGAAACTCTTACTACAAAAACTAGAAAAAAGAACGCAAATTTTCCAACAAGTTTTATTGAATTCGGGCATTGAATGCAAACGTTACAGCACTTCGAATTGGACTTTTATATTGTAAGGATGCTTTTAGTCCCCTAGGCATTTAGGGGTTAAATGAACACCATGCATGCATTTCAACCAACCGGGGATTCCTATTGGTTTTTGAACCTTCTACTTTAGTTGTTCACCGGATTGGCAATAATGGAAATTTATTTTGTTTTGGACCCCAAGGAGCTTTGGGTTTGAGTGCATGGTTGGGTAAAAGACAAAATAATKATTTGCACTAATAAAACTTACAAGAAATTCTTGCAACAAAACAATGCCTTTGTATTTTGCTGAGATGAATTTTCCTAGACCTACTGGCAATGCTCTAAGGGAAACATATGGTATGCCTTCTCTAGATGTAATGTTGTTCAATTGAATCCTATAAATCTATTCATTTCAAAACAAATAATCTAGCCTGAGCATTTGTGATTTTTTTAATCATATAGCACAAAGTAAGGAGAATCATGCTCATGCATAGATTCTTGAGTTTGAAATTAATGTAGAGGCTGAATAAGGCTGAGATATTGTTGTATAAATTCTACAAATCAACATGCAGTTAGCCATAAAACACATTTTGTCCTTGAAAACCTTGAAAGTTGTTCACACTTGTCTTCCATGGCTACAAGTTACCTCTAAAGGTTCAACTATCCATTTGAGTGGATGATGAATGTCTTGAAAAAAATTAGTCTAATTAATATTCATTGGGAAGTTTCTAGAAAAACTATGTAATACTTCAATTAAAAAAAAAAGAATGCTCTACTGACATTAGTTAGTTATATAGGTGTTTTATTGGTGTTTTTTGGTWATTCCTATTGGKKTTTTTTSTGGTGTTTTTGGAGGAATTACAATTATTTGAAATGATTATCTTAATCATGTTATAAGTTTGTTGAAATGTTGATTGACGTTTTTATGCAATCAGTCARTATTAATAGGTGAATTATTATCCAAGGGATTCAAGAAAAACACACCATTTAGGTCTATATGACCTAATTAGTAATCAATAACATTTCCTCCAACCAATCCTTTATTTCATGCCTTATTTAGCATCCTATTCTTTTTTCTCAGTCCCCTTATTAGGAGAACTACCTCCAACAGACTCTACATTCATACTAGTCCTACCGTCAAGATTCTCCTTCCTCTTTTCTTCCTCTTCTTTCTTTTTCTTTTCTTCTTCTTCTTTCTTCTTCTCTTCCTCTAAGAACAAATCTTCTTCRTCAAATTTGCGGGCCATTAGCAAAGCCTCAAATTTAGCCTCYAAYTCCACTCCAATGCCGCATTTCTTCACATTTAATTCTTTCATTTTCTTTTGAGCTAAGAGCCCAGTGTAGATTAGTTGCCCTCCTGCAGCACCAATGCCTGGATTTGCTGAAATATCAAGTTGAATAATTCTCTCTCTCTATATATAAATAAACAAATATTTGATTGTCTAATGTTGAATTTAATATAACTTAAAAATGAAATAGATTGAATTTCTTTTAAACTATCCTTTCATTATAAACAAGTTATTTTGAGGTTGTTTGGATTGGATTGTTACATTTTAGAAGGTTTCATTATCACATTAGATGCTAATCTAAAGAGATGCAAATTCCCCCAAGTTCTTGCACGGTGAGAACTCGGCCATAGTAGTAGGCTGACGTGTCACAGTGCCTGCCACATCAGATAATAAAGAAATTATTTTCAAAATACTTTTTCCAAAAAAAATTGTTTATTCATTTTTGAACGTTTGAATAGTTTTGTTTAGCTTTTAATAATTTTTTTAAAATTTTGAATTTTGGTCAACAATGGTTGGTTCCTAGCAATCCATGGGAAAGCATTGTCAACCTAAAAMAACCCTTTAATGTAGTTGAAAAGCATCTAATGAAGGCTTTTTATTAGCAATTGGCAATGAAAATTCTTAATTTGATTGCATAGATATGTAGGAAACATCCATACACAAACCTTGTATATCTATCTATATCTATATGAATAAATACCCCAATAATTAACAAAATATGATCTATAAAGTGTTCAATTTAAGTTGTTGTTTGATCAAGTTTTTTAACAAAGATATCTCTATTTGAACCTCACACTATGAGTAATTGTGTACCTTTATGCACGATGGTACAAGTACATCAATACAGTCTACTTAAAATATAGAAACATCTATTTTACAAAAGTTGGTTACATGGCACCTTTCATTGAATACTTCCGAGATCATATTTTGTTGCTTAATGGCATGTTTTGTAGATGAGAGATTTGCATATCGATGTTTCCTATATATCTATGCAATCAAAGTATACAAGTTTATCACTAATTTTTTTCAATAAATTATTATGTAAAACCATGGAATTGACTTTTGGGATTTTTCAAAAATAAATTTTTTTTTTTTGAAAGCCCAAATTTGGTATGCTTGATTGGATTTGTGTAAGAATTATGCTAGACTAAAAATGGCAATTGTATTCTACATTATGCAAAACTCTTTGAATGGCTAATACTCATTAGTATAGAGTGGACAATTGGGAGTTGCCTAGTACTATACTTCACTTGTTTGAGATACTTCACTTATAAAAATTTGAAGAAGTTTGACTCTATACATTGATGGCAAATTTCAAAAAATTGGCGATATTATGTTATTTTGGCACTTTTTACAGTTCAGACCGCGTAGTCTGAAATCTGAACTAGTCATAGATTTCTGGAATCTATATCTGACCTAGATTTTTGAAATCTATACATGTACTAGATATTTCACACCGCATGGTCTAAAATCTAAGAGTGCCATAGATTTTTGACATCTAGACATGTCATAAATATCTCAAAATCCATATCCGTCGTAGATGTCACTTCACACTTCAGACCACACGGTCTAAAAATGGCACATGGAATACTACCAATTTTTTGAAATTCGCCATATTGGAAGATATCAGCATTCAAAGTTGGAAAAAAAGTTTTTTATTAATATTAATGTTAGCCGACCAATTCCAGCTATAGGAAGATGAGCAAACACAAGGTGCAAGAGCTCCTTGGGCAAAGTACTCCAAAGACTAGGCTCCAAGGCCATGATTGGGATCTTCAACCTAGACATGCCTAAACCTCAAAGATCCTAGTATTAGTTGACTTGAACATCAGTTGAAAGGATATGGATTCTAGTTTACTTAATTAATTCCCAACAAGGAAAGTCAGCATAAACTGCATAAAGCCAATCGAAACTTACCTTTGTTGTTGAACTTGAGTGATGAATTTGCAGTGCAACGTAGAAGTAAATTACTATCGAATAATGGCTCCAAAGTATTTGAAGATGCTTGCGATGAAGGTAAACTTAGTGTATCACTTCTGCAAGACAGCAAATACATCAATTAGTCGTCTTCTTCAAATAGTCCATTAGGTTTACCTCCATAAGCGGAAGCCAACGAGCATCTTCAGATACTTCCGTGCAAGATTATGTAATTGCAGCCAGGCTTTTGGACATTCAATGACTTTCCGCATTTACGGAGAAAAAAAAAACGCCGGCGTCATCAACCTTCAATTACCTACCTAGAAACCAGCTTTCCAACAAACCGATGATCCTTCGCTAGGTCCCGTCCACGACACTGCCAGCAAGGTCGAAATTTCTCAACATTTAGTAATCTCCGTCGCAGAATAGAATTGAAGTACTGGCCCGAGCTTGACAGTGATTGATCGCTTCCTATGAAATTGCAGGACAGAAATTCAGTTCCTTAACCACAATAAAATTCCTTGCCAGAAAGGCCTAAATCGATTCAAAACGCAAGCTCTGCGGAGTCTGCGCCCGCTAAATTCGACACACCGATTCCGATGGAAGCTAAAACCCTAAAAACTGATCCCGTTGAATTCCAAACTCTCCCCGGAACTAAGATGTTCAAGAAATTGAATACTCTTCTCTAAAATTGCACCAGAACTCAAAGAAATACGCAAATCGAAAGGAAATCGAAAAGGAACTTTCTCAGGTGTGGAAAAACAAGACAAGAAGCYCATAACGGAGCCCAAATTGGATCCCACAGATTCTAGTGTTGATTCATTTGASTTATCACCCTGAACATCAATTCAAACAACATTGGACTTAAGAGCCGTAGTTACTTACTGACAAACTCTAAGCCGGAGCAAAATGGAGTCAGRATTTGCCAAARGATTACCAATTTCTTACCTGAGTGAGCTTCAAACCTAAATTCGAACTTGCGAATCCTGAGGAGATGTATCTGTAATTCAGCCCGCAAGCCAACTTGAAAGACAATCAGAAATTCGTCAGATGCTCAACTTCTGAAGATATACTCAGTTTGAGTGTTGATCAAGAAGGACTGGAAGTAGCAAGAGATTGCCATTTGGGTTGTGTCGCTGTGACCGCCAAGCTTGTTGCCGAAGGGGTTGTAGCGTAGGCTCTTTTTCTTAGAAACATCATGCGTCCCAATTTTACACGCAAAACCACGTAAAACCATTGATACACTAAGGTAGGAGGTTCTAAAGTGAGGAGGGTCCAAAAAATGGAGCACTTTCTTAAATGTATACATTTTGTACATGTTTCTTTTTCATAGCCTTCAGCAATATACAAACTGTGTACATTTTAGGAGGTGCTCCACTTTAGAGCCCTATGCCACTTCAACTTCAAAATTTTATAACTAATTCCACAAAGCTTCAAAAAATATGAAATGACTTGGGTGAGATGTCAATTCTACTTGTCTTTTATGGAAAATTTACTGAAAAATATTTCAAGATGTTTCACCTCTCCAAAATTCAGTCCCAGTTCTTAGATGCTCCATAATAGGACCTCCTACCTCAGAACCCCTCTAACTCAATAAGTCCAGGACCGGTTTGACACATTGACTTCTAGAGGTTTATTGGCTTATATGGTTGGGACAACTAGTTCATTGTTGAATTTGGATCATCTAGTCTCTATAGGATTGTAAGCAAAAAAACATTGATGAGGCAAATAGACCACTTGTAGTATCAATATTTAATGCAACTCATCATGTTTTTACAAGCAAGGTGCTATCACTATAAGAAATCCATGTTTTTTCAATGCATTTTTGGTGACATCCTCTTGTTTTTGACACAATTGATGTTACAACTAATGTCTTGATGTTATGTCTGATGTCATTGTTAATACAAAAACAAGTAAATGGATTTTTTTATTGTCTGTTGACATCTAGATATCTTGGTACACATTGATACAATGTATTGTGTTTTGGTTGTTATTGTTAGTGCTTTGTGGAATGGTGGCAGACGTGTTTTGCAAAAAGATTGAAGAGCACGTTGGGTTTATTATTACCAAAACATGGTTTTAGCATTATTTTTAACTTGAATCAAATACCAAACACAATTTTTTGGAAAGTTACAATCAAACATGACCAATATACATCTAGATTTTGGATTTAGGAACTTCAACAATAGACTATAAACTAATCACTATGTTGGAAAAAGCGGGTTGTGGACATTGCTAGGACAAAAAACTCTCAATTTTATAAGGTGATTGTTAAACTTGCAATAACCCGCATTCCATGCTACCTTCATGGAAATTGCAAGTAGGACAATAGGGGCTCTAACATCGTCCACATGATCTCCATTATGTCTTCTTACATTTGTAAAACCTAAAAATAAAAATGTATTCAATTCCCCTATTTCTAGCTTTCCATGACAAATCTTGGTTTTTGATTTACWTTTTTGTGAAAGTGATAATGGCTTTCCATCATCACTTTCACAAAAAAAATAGATGAAAAAGTCTTTTCTTACATCCAATATACTAGTATTTTTTCATTCATCACACAAAACATTTGGATCAACATTTGTGGGTTATAGATAGTCACATGCAAATAATTAAAATATAAATCATAAAGAAAAATATCTCTTTTTATAAGAATTTAAGAGGAAAAATAGCAAAAATACTCTACAATTGTTTGACTTGATTTTGAACATTTGTCAAGTATATAGAGAAGGTAAATTAATATCAGGCTATCAAGAAGAATTTCAAACAAGCACTCATAGTCATAGTGAACAATACTCTAATTAATAGAAAATTACAAATTGTATTATTTACCAATTATTTTTTCCACTTTAATGAATAAATTATTTTTTTCGGCGCCCCAAAGATGCTATACTATCGATATTATTTATTTTCTAGGGGTTCCCGCATCCAAAAAATGAATGTGCCTTGGTCAAACATGATTTTAATATTTAAATTATTCAATTTTGGATACTTAATAAGTTAATATAAAATAGAACGTGAAGCATAATAGATTCTACTCAAATTCAAAACTTTAAAATATACAAAAATTCAATGAGTGCAATGAGTTTCTTTTCAATATATGTGGTCAAACTTTACAAAAAAATTCATCACATTTTAATTCCATCTTGAGTATAAAATTCTATGGTTTGATACCCAAACTTTTCATTCTTGCCATAATGCAATAGAAATGGCAGTCTCAAATGATTTTTGACTAAGAAAAAAGAACTTGAGACTTTAAGATATAATCTATGGAATATTAAAAAATTATTTACAAAATGGAAATGCACATGCGTCTTAAATTATACCAGCGGCCCAGTGGGGCACGCCCACTCGTCCTAGGCTTCAAAGTTGGCAATTGCAATGCTAGCAGAGGAACTTTTCCACCAAGACAAAATAAACATTTCATTAGAGGAGGATCCCAAGAACAATATTGAAGTCAATTTAATAAAATTGATGATAAATAACTCAGACTAACTTACCCGGTGGGTGATTCCAAGAATCACGGGCTCATTTTGTTGCATTTGGGGTCCTTCTTCCAATACTACAAGCATATGGGGAAAAAATTTAAACATAAGGTAGAATATGAATAATTTATAAAACACTAAGAATAATGTACTACCAAAATTTGAGCCCTAAAAAGTATCTGGGTCAAAAGTTATTTACCAAATAGATTGAAGAAATTTTCAAGAAAACACACTTTGATGTTTAAATTATTAGAAAATATTGAAAAGAATCAAAAAAATTGATACATTTTTATTTATTAATAAACCTTTTCTGGATATGAGATTCTATTAGAAGTAATATAGAAAAGTGTTTTCAAGTGTCTAAAAATTTGTGTGCAAAAGAGCCTTCTTTGCACCTATGTGGAGGGTTTAAAATTTTCTATTTTTATCTTTTTTGCATTATAGGTGTATGCCTATTGTAGAAATATATTCTTAGGAGATCATCTTTGTTAATTTTGGTACTCACTGAACAAAGCTATAAGCAAAAATGTGCAAAAATTCAGAAAAGGATCGAGGAGATTAGGGGTTGTGTGGTCGGTTTTTGGTGTGGATACCTTATTGCTTAAAGAAAATGGTTCTTACTAATTGCTGATTGATGAAAGTGTGAACCCCAGTGATWAAAAATGACCTAATAATCCACGACACCTAAAATTACCAAATAGCTTGACGATTTCTGTCTGTATAATATTCTCACATGGAATCAATTAGATTTGTCATTTGAAAGAGAAAATCATTTGAACGTAATGAAGAAGCTACATCAAGAGGCATTTACTTCATTTCAAGAGAACGGCAGTTTGAACCTTGCAATTAGATTTGAGATCACCCACAAGCCCACAACCATATCAAGCTTCGGAATCCTAGATCTGTACAATCACTTATTAAGAGGCAAAATGCAGTCTCACCCCACTTGTAGACCCTGAATGTAGTGAAGATGATCTAAGCTTCATGCTCTGAAAATGAAACCCTTGTTAAACCTGAGGGCAGAATTCAAAGCTGTTGACAGTAATCTCACAATGAACATTTACTTCCTAGATGTATATAGCAACCATCTAGAGCGTGACCAACCCCCTACAGACCTAGTAGGATACTCATCAATGTTGAATTCCAGCGAAACCTCAGGTCACATAGTCAATACCCTCAGTTTCTAATCGCGCTCACTGATGGCTGTCAGGTGCTCGTCGATCTCTTCTGTTGTTAAAACACGGAATTCTGGTTTGCCAGCACTAACTATACCAACCTGAAAAATGAATKACAAATACGGAATTAGCAMTCCAAAGTGTGCAATAAGCTAAGCCATGTAAACGACTAGAAGAGAGATACAAAAGTTTGAAACACTACCGAATTCATGCAAAAGCTGCACTAGTGGAAGACGTATGGACAGGCGATTCAGCATCATGGATCCATTTGTTGATCTCACAACCATTCATTCATTCATTCATTCTCGGCAAGCTTTAAATTCCATCCTCAGCGTCAGTAAATCTGGAGGCAATCAGCCCTCCAAAATTCAAGTTGTTTAGAAAAGTTCTTAGTAGTTTTCAAGTTGTTTCAGTAGGTTATCTATTTGTATAGGTATGYCTTAAACCGAACTATTACTTTAGACGCAGAAGTAAAACACATGGTTGATTACTGCACAACTTTTGAGGCACATTGTAAGTTYAAATTATAATTGGCTTAGATACTTATTCAGAGACCGYCAGGTATTCCAAAAATTAAGACTAMMTTATTAAAATCTCAGATATGGTGGAATTRAAGAAYATCTGTTSCTCAAACCCAACATATTACTACACGAAACGGAAAATAGGTACCTCTATTTCAGTGGGCTTGAAGTCCTCCAAAAGAATCGATTGCAAGGCAGAAATTGCAGTCTGTTGATCCCCACAGATACAAGCAAAATGTCAACATCAAAGAATTAACCTTAAAAAAGGTTACCTAAAATCTACAAAGATAAAAAATCAAGGTGTAGAAACCGAAGACAAAAGCCAGAGACGTACTTGCACAGTTTCCTCGTAGGAAAGTTGTGGATTGTTCTTGATCTTCTTTTCCAAGAAATTTACGGCTTCTTGCTCCTTGGAGCCAGAGCTGGTTGCCTGTGCTCATTGCAAACACAAAGTTAGTGAGGAACTAATGACAGAATCCTGACAATAACGCTCGAGGACGAGGGCCACCTATAACTCCAGCCACCGTGAACGCAATATAAATTAAGAAGATACTTATCAGCAACAGACAACATAGACTGATAMAAGGCTAAATAACTTCGAAGCAGTTATTTCAAGAAATTTGACTGGACAGGATCTATATACAGAGAGTTGAACAACAATATAAWCATCAMGTARACCCATACCTTAAAGCCAAAGTAATGACCAGCCGGGTCACATTTAAACAATTGCGGACCTCGCTCTTCATCAATGCCAATAAGCATAGCAGCTGCAAGGCGCCAGAGAACAGCATAATCAATGACTTGGAAAAGAAAACAAAAGGATACTGCGACGTCTRGAGTAACCCTGCCTAAGCCAACACTCTCCTTCACTCAAAATTAATTGGTGATCGTAACTGTCAAACATTTTGTCAATACTTAATCAACAGGTAGAGCTCATTACTAACAAGACTAATGGCTTTGACACGAATCAAAAGTTGATGACCCAAACTCACTCAAGCTTCCATATTTAGGGTGCCGGAAAGCATCCTACACGGCCAGACTCCTCTAAAAGAAGAAAACTTTCTGCCATAGGACCTTCGTTTGCTACACCATCATACGATCAAAAGATATACACCACACAAGAAAATAAGATGCTTACAAACACCAAGTGGTCGCATGTATGCATGCTGGGTATAAACTTGTGACTTGTCAGCAATCCTGTTCTCAAAGACAATCCACCAGATTTCACATTACGTAAACTACAATATTTCTAAGTCTAAAAAATCTTGGATAATGCCAAATTAGTTTGGAATAGTGCTATTACAATAAGACACACTAATCAAATGAACATGTGAAGTTCTTCCACTTAAAGTGCATTGCCCTAAAACTATCACTTTACCCCCCTAAAGAACTAAGGGACATTGTGTCCAAATTTCATGAACATCCAATCAAATATGACTTCATAGGAACCTACCCAAGATTTCTTATATACGTTAAACGGAAAACCAATCCCCTAGAGATTAACCCCTCAAGGCCTAACAACTTTTAAAAAAAAAACATTTTTAATTAATTATTCCACTTTAATATTTTTTAATTTTAAAAAATAAAAAAATAAAAAAACTCTCTCAAATTTGTATTCAAATTTAAACAAGAATAGAAAGTCAAAAAAGACCAAAAAATTATATATGCTTGAATTTTTGAAATTTAACAATTGATACTATATTACTATTAGCATTTTTTTGAAAAATCTTCAGAACAATTTGGAATCATTCTAATTATTTTGTGTTTTTAAGTACCCCAAATTGAACCTGTATTTTCAAAATTTCTAAAAATACAAATTTGAAAAAAATTCTCTATACCCAATTTTTTCGTGCATAGTAAAAACTAGGAATGTCCAAAAAAATGTTTTTCCAACCCTATTATTCCTTTCATTGGAAATAGATTATGTTTGCTTTGTTTTCTATTAGATTACATTTCTTAAATTAATTTTTAAATAATTCTCACATTGAAATTTTGAAAAGCCAAAAAAAGCATCAAGAATGTCAACTAGTTATTTTACAATGTCCTACTTTAAACAATATTGAGATTTGTTTCACCCCACCAAGAATTTGCCATTGAAATTTGAAGAGGACACATTGTGTTCTCTTAGTCCTCAAGGGGTTAATACATTGACCTACAAAAGATTAGGTATTAAAATTTTGAACAATGAGTTAATGCGAACATATCCCAAGCGCACAAAAACTTGTAGCAATTTTCATCCACCTACTTATTGTAGATTCTCCAATTAGTTGTTTATATCATTTGCACAACCTAGATTTCAAGAAATTGCTTTGCAAACAGTCTATATTACAAAGTGTGTAAATATATTCCATTCACAAATGTATTTTCTTAGTTCAAAATATGACTTTTTAAAATTGACTTGATTTAACAAGTTAAATAATTGACCATAAATATAACTCAATATTCCAAACTTAGAAAAAATAAATTTCATAATTAAGAATATTCAAAAAATGAGTTTTTGGTTAAATTTGTATTAATATAATTGGGTAGAGTAGTAAGAGATTCTGGTACATGGATATTATATATAGATCATATTTTACATATTTTGTTTAAGATTCAAAAACAAAAACATTTTTTCTAATTTTCATTTAAACTTATATTTTTGGAAATTTGGACTACTTTCTGTTTTTTAAGATTAAAGCACAAAGACTTTGTTCCAATTTCCAAAATATATATGCTATAAGAAATTTTTAACTTAGAAAAATAATTTAACTGCTAAACATCTCCAAGGCCTTTTTTGAGCTTCTTGAAATCTACTCTAGTTTACCAGAAAGAGAATATTTTAATAAGTCTTATAAAAAAAATTGAATTGTAACCGTACAAATTCAAATCAAACATATTTGGGATCATAATGCAACAAAACAATGCACGCAACCATGCACTTCCCCCTCCTTCATCAAAAATTGACAGTTGTTGAACTAAAAAGCAAAAATTTGAGTTGCCCTATCGAAAAAACCTAGCCATTGATTAAATTTTTTTTCAAAACACTCCATGGTTTTGAACCTCAATTATCAATGGTGAAGGAAGAAATTTTGAATCCCCTTTTTCCACCGTTGATCTTAAAAAATGAAAAACATTGGTATAAATATTTATATTAATATTTATATAAATTATATACGGAATACATACAAATATTATATAAAAATATCAATATGTACAATATGATGTGCAAATGTAGATTTCAATATGGGATACAAATTACTAATACTAACAACATGCAAATACTATGTCAATATTCCATATCAATTGTAATCACACAAACTTCTYAAGAAAATATAAATATGCAGAAGAGGTGGGTTTATTTATTATTTTACAAGTGATTGCCATTTTAGTTGTGGTAACATTTTGATGATGTTCATGTGAATATTTTTTTGTGGACCAAAATAGACAACCTTATAATTTCTAGTCTTCAATTTTTGTAGATTTTTGTAGTAGACATAAAAGACAATTGAAAGGAGATTTCTTTGTTTTATAGAAGTGGCTTGACATCGTTGCAAATTAAAGGTTTGATGTGTTGTTTCTCAAAAGGAAATGATAGAAAATTATCAAATCATTTTTCACTTTGTGAGGATTTACAGTACAATACAATTGTTACAGAAACATTCATCAATAATGTCATTTTCAACCACTATAGTTTATGCAACATGTCCGCCATAACTGATCAAGAAAGCTATTTAATAGTTGTTCTTTAACTGGTTATGGCGGACACATTTTTCTTCTTGTGTTTTTCTCCATCATGATCATTTATTTTCACTAATCTAGATTCAATTGTATGCTTAAAAAAGACTCAATATGATTCAAGTTAGTCAAACACTTGGTATGCTTTGCCTATTTTTAAATATTTGCAATGAATCCCGTCATTTTCCACGTTCATATTTTCAACATCCTTCAATGCAAATTGCCACATATCCAAATTAGGGTTGAATCAATTAGAATAGTAGTTGAATCAATTGCTTAAATCATATTTGATGATTACATTTTTGCAAAGTATTCAAATATAAATATTTAAGTGTTAATTACAAACATTCATAAACTACACATTTATCCACATAAATTAAGTATAATTCCACTTACTTTCTTCTAATCTACTTGACATTTTTAAAATCCAAGGATGCTTCAAAACCTCCTATGCACTCAAATGTTTGTTGACATTATACGTCAACATTTTTTGAATGAGATCTTTTAAACCCTTTTAGATGCGTAGCCATGGATCTTTTGTACACAAGTCATGGCACGGCAAGATTTCTTTCTATACTTCCACATAGAGCAAACCATTGAGAAATCTTCATTGCAAAAACTCCTTGCCCTCTTTGATACTACTAATAAAGATGCAAAATTAATGTTACTTAAATATATTAATACTTAGAATTTTATTTCAAGAATATTTCAAGTTTTATTAATTTTAAAAAGTGTGATTCTATTAAACTAGGGTCACATGCTATAATAGAACAAATTATTGTTGTCATCTCCTTTTTCCTAAAAATGACAAATAAGGTCGGCTTTATGGATTCTCTATCCCTTGTTGACACTAGTCTTACATTTAAGCACAAAGATCTTGGAATGAAATTGAACAATGTAGAATTCTCATCAAATCAATAGACAACTTAGTTTAACTATCTCAAATGCTCATCATGATGTTGTTGTCAAATTTCAATCTCATGTTGCAACCTTGCTTTAACCCTAGAAGGGCTTGAAAGCCCTTTGCAACCATATAGAATATTAAAATTACAATGGTATTTTATCATAAAAATATTGACCAAATGCTTTTCAATAAAAAGTAAATTAATGATCATAATAGTACGTAAAGAACAATGTATCACAATTCATATGTTAAATTACAATTGAAGAGTTATAAGGCTCAATACAGGTTGCATAAAGAATCCCCAAGGGTCCTTCTAGGATTAAACTCTTTTGCAATGAGAGCTCATATGGAGGATCAAATTCCTCAAATTCTCATTGCAAGCTACTCATGTGACAATCAATTGAATGCAACTCCTTTTTTAAAATTGCTATTTGTCAACAAACCACAACAAACCATACTCTTTATCACCCACAAATTCCACTAATAATTTATTAGGTGAGCTCATCCGTTCACATGTTTAACTAAAGGAGGATTGATAGGTTAAAGTGACGTCCATTCAACCATAAATTGATATCACTACTAAAAAATTCAGTTGATTTGGTAGCGTTGATGTGGTTCACTTTTCTATTGATTTGAACAATATTTTGTTGATTTGGACAAAAAACAATATAAATAAATAAAATTAAACCAAATCAATGCGACCAAATCAACAAATCAACTGAATTTTCTGGTAGTGTAATATTCTTCTCTCGAGTTCTTCTTTTATCTCCAATCGGCAAGTTAACTTTTTAGCTTAACTATGCAAAGGATGTCCTCAAGTTATTACAAGTCGTAGCTTAACTATGCAAAGGATGTCCTCAAGTTATTACAAGTCGTAGCTTAACTATGCAAAAGATGTCCTCAAGTTATTAAAGACGTGTATCTTCCTACTATCCACGCTTGCACCTTGTAAGCACTTTCACTTGTAACTCTAGCAAGAGCCATCTTGGAAGAAGTATGATCGATCCAATGTATGACTGGATTATAGTAGAGTAGAATTTTTGTGACTTTTGAGTGTATAGTGACTTACAAGTGACAATTCCATTAACACCCAAATTTAAAGGTACTTGTATACATGGCATCTAGTGATAGGACATACTTTTTAAATTTCACAACCCCAATCTCAACCAACCAACCCCTATTTCTACTTTCAAATTAGGACTTGAGGTACGGTGCAATCAATATGGGATATGTTGTTGTATTTCATATCCGTAATTATCATGTAATTTGTATCCATATACATCTTCCATATCCGTATTCCAAAGCGGCGGCCATTGATTAGTGGTAGAGTAATGGTATTGGAATTTTCGGCAAATGGAGGGCATGGGGGCACTAGTAGAAAATTCAGTTTTTCTGTTGATTTGGTCGCTTTGATCCAATCACTTTTTGATAGAGAATATGTTGATTTCAATAGATTTTTGTCAAAAAGCAACCGGATCAACGCAACCAAATCAACATAAAATCTGAATTTTCTACTAGTGGGGTACTTTCATTTATTTCTTCTCACATCAAATAGCTAGAAATTTTTAGGGTGCGATGGGTTGTTTGGTTCATAGGTGACCACAATGGAAGAAATAACCGCAATGGGCTGTCTTACCTTAGTACGACTTGATCAGAGATGCCACAAGTTTCAATTGCTCGATAGACCACCTTGCAATTGGCAAGGAGACTAGCTACAACTTAGCTCAAAATCAAAATATGCAAATAGATGCAAATTTTAATCAAAAGGCAGTGCTCATTGATCACCTACTACACGGTTTTCTTAGGAGACTTAAATAAAACATGAAGAAGGCAAGGCTTCAGAGATTTTTAAGTGCAATGCAATGCAAGAGAAATTTACTATAAAGTGGACACCAAATGCACCGGAACCCCAATGCCAAAGCATTTTACTAAGCTCATTGCATCAAAATTTTATAGTGTCATGTTTATTACATGTTGCAATTAGGTACCTTTACCTCCATGAGCAATCTCATGGAAAAACTACACACGAGGGTTTATTCTAGGTAGAGCTAAGTCAAGCATACAAATTTGTCCCAATTGGAGGGTGAGAAAACATATATCAAATGAACTACGTTGATGTACATTAACCCCTAAAAGCCCAAGGGGTTTGGACAAAACACAAATGTGTTATAAAATATACATTCTATAATTTTTTTGAAGTTTGCATCCAAGAAGTTTATGTGAAGCACAAAAAGTAGAAGATATCCGTATGGTCAAAATTATAAAATTATTTTCAAATTCTCTTCAAATGAATTTTGAAGATATAACTTCAAAAATTCACCAAAAATACAATTTCTGTCCTTAATACTTGAATTTTTTTTTATTGGTCAAAATAGTGGTTTCTATTRAATTGTAAAAAAATGCATACGATCCGGTCATAAAAAATTCAATTTGTTCCTCAAATAGTAAGTTWTTCAACACTAGAAAATTCTAAACACATTGTGCTATTTCTCTTATGATTTTTTTTTTTACCGTAGTGATCTTAGTTTTGAATATAAACAGTGAAAGACAACCCGATATTTTCAAGGGAAAAAAAAATTCAAAAAGAAGTTTTTTTCTCCTCGAAAATTCTGCTCAAAGTCGGGCAGCGACCAAAAAATGGTCGTTTGAGTGCTTAGGGGTTAAAGAAAGTTCCATTGCTTGATTCATTGCTACATGTTGTAGGTAATCAAGCACACCTACCTCATCAAATACTACATAAATTTCTCAGTCACAATTCATTTAAAGCATCAATTGCAATCAAACACTCACTTTTATTTTTTTATTTTTATTTTTACCAAATTCTCACTTTAGTGTACTTGTGCATTGATTGCTGACTTTGTCAATCTTCAACTTCAATAAGACCTTGAAAAATGTCTCTTGTGAGCCGCAAAGATATACACTACAAGAGAAAGGAGTGTTTATAAGTATAGTCCTAGCAATATAGTCTTATGAATAATGACTTGAAAGGAGTGTTTTTAGAATTTTTTTTATTGAAAACACATATAATTCTAATAAAATTTTGCTAAAAACACCCCTTCTTTTTGTAGATATATCTACCTTAAGTATCTCTCAAAATTCCTCATGAGATTGTAGAAATGGTTATTTTCGATGCTCCCTATTATAACTTCACCCCACCCTCACCCTTGAAATCTTGACCAATTGATTTCATTTATTGGAAGTGTAATGCCTATTCCATCACATGATTCTTATAGGGAAAAGAAAAGGATGCAAAACAAACACGGAGAAGAAGAATACGAGGGGAAATAAGGAGGGAAACAATGGCCTAATTTTGAAATAAAACGGCCCTCCCAAGGCCCCCAATTTTTTTTAAATAAATGTCTTTCTAGGTTTTGATATACTTGTAGTCAACCAAAACAAGAGTTGCCAGTCACTCCAAAAAACAAGTAGGAACCTAGGTTTTAGTCTTGGGTGATTGCATGAAACACCGTGCGGTTTTTGTAGCGTTTGGCATAGTACTCATGTTTTTTTAGGAATACTGTAAAATTAGAAAAACAATTTTTTTAAAATGTGAAAAATATATTTAATGTATACACCCATAAGAAGAAGGTACTCTATGAAGGAAAAGCGTAGGAAAATTCTCTAAGTAGGAGAACTAGAAAAGTGCAAAATTTCATGAAAATAGGTGTTTTGATGTTTTAATTTGTAATAAATAGGATAAAGAATTTTTGAAGAAACTAAAAATTGGAAATTTGGGAGAACTATATGATGAAGACATTTCACCAAAAGAATGATCTTAAAACCATCTTGAATGTTCAAAAGTACGCGCGCAAGGGAGCCCTATTTGCACGCATGTAGAGGACATAAAATAATGTTTTTTTAAATTTCCTCTAGTAGATGCATGCATTCCTAGTGTGGGAATAGACCACAGAAATTTCAGCTTTAGATCATTAATTTTGGGTACTCCCCAGTACTAAAAACCTCTAAATTGCAAAGTGTGACAAATTAGCTAAATTGAAATTCAAATATAAAATGATTTTTGAAAATTTCTGAAAAATAAGGAATCTGATTGCTATCAAGATAGACATCTCCAATAAAAATTTTAAATTCATTGGATTCATACTTCAAAAGTTATAGTGGATAACATCTCCGTCAATCCAAGTGTGACGCAAAATAGTACTAGTCTTTCATGCAATCACCCTCTTGCAAGTGAAAACTTAAGCAATACAAGACACAATGCAACCATGGATTAAAGAGAGATGTTTTGAGATTAAAACATGCTAGGAGCTCAAAGGGACAATATGATTGTCCAAACTTATTTTCAATCAAACAATTTTCCATCCATCAAATATAAAAGGAAGTAATTCAAATCAAACCTTGTTGTGAAAAGTATAGAATAAGTCTGTGAGGCAACCTTTGGTATATGGGACTTTCTAAGAAGATACCTAAATTTTTTTGGATTTTTCCGAAATGTAGAAGATGACTTTCTGGAAAATCAACCACTTTAACCAAGATTGGAAAATTGTTAGAAAACACTTAGGTTGTGGTAAAATTTGACTAAGAGTTAGGAAAGAATATGCTGTAATAACAATGTATCTTGATAAGTTTTGAGACATACCAACACCAACAAGTACCTAAACATGTGACTCCATTAAATTCAGGTGAATTTTTAACAAATTTAAGATATTGACCGGAGCACTAGGAGCTTGCAAACATCTTAAATTTGGCTAAATAGGATTCTCTTCTAATTCTTACTAACACTCCAAGCACTCAATATAGAAAACTCAAAATCTTTGAAAAATACAAATTCCATCATCCTAGATTTTACATTTTTTTGCTTTGACAATTTGTTGGATTCTTGGAGCCTAAATGATTTGGTAGTGAGAGGTGAGGATTTCAATGGGCTAATTTGGGACTTGAAGCCAATGGTGCAATCCATTTTTCACTTGGAGCTTATTTCCCAAAATTRTTGTTTAGTACTAATTGTTTTGCACTAGCTCTTTGCACAAGGATTCCCATCTCTTTAGAAAAATCACTATAGAGACTTAGCCTCCAACACACGTGGTTGGTGTTAAAATCTTGTGATAGTTGATACACAATTTGTATTCAATTATTTCTAAGTTCCAATTAGTGCTTGTCTTTGGCCCTTGTGCTTATCCCACCTTGTTTTTGGTTTCATCCTGTACAAAAAAGCTTTGACATTGCGGGTATACAACTCCCATATTATATGACCCTAGTTATAATCACTTACAATGTATTTTTGTCCAATCTGAAGACATATAATTTTTTTTATGTAAGAAAATCTTGTAGCCTTTTCAACAAGAAATCCAAAAATGTAATTATACACTAAAATGAGTATTTTTGAGGACAATAATAGCATTCAAAAACTAATTATATGAATTTTTTCAATACATGTATCATAGGCCAAGCTACACAATTTAGAAGACTTTCTAATAAAAACATTATTTCAATTGGATGGAGCTTTTTGTATAATTTTTTTAAAACTATGCATAAGTGTTTCAATTTTTCATATATATTGTAAGTTTTCTTTTATTTATATGGAACCCAACATTTTTTATATTTAATTTAATTTTAATTTTGGTCTTCACCTAACTTTTGGGTCTTTTTAATTTGATATAATATTCACAAAAGCCATCTTCTAAGCCTTTTTAATGCCAATGACCCCTACATATAGTACAAGAGTTGTGTACGCAGGCTTACACGATTTAGAAGCCAGGTTTTCTTATTTTATTCTTCTTTTGTTCTAGTTTATTCTTTTTGTATCACAATACAAASAAGCTTTGAACTTGTGCCTAATATTTCCGTCATATCTCATCCATATTCAATATTTGAGAAAAAAATGACAATCCCAAAAGAAAAGAGAAAGAGTGTTTTTAATATTCCACTTGACGGGCATGGTTTTGCTAGGAAGTAAAGCTTGTGAGTGTTTTTTTAAATATAGCAAGAGGGCCAACAAAGGGTCCCTAAAAGAATAGTAGAATACGAAGGAATCATGCTAGAAGCTTGAGAAGTCCAGTGGAGGTTCCAAGAAGGCCATTGAAGTTCTTAAGAGATCCAACTAGCATCCTCAAAGGATCCAATGAAGGTCTTGAAAGCCCATTCAAGAATCTGAAAGGTGCAGTCATCAAGTTGTTAGGAGAGGTCGGGTAGATAAATATGTAGGTTGTAAAATTTAGGATAGTATTCAGCCATGGGGCCCCCATACATGCATCARTTGCAGTACCCATCCAATTCAAAGAGAAAAAAGAAAAATAAGAAAATCAAAACTCTTTTGAAGCTTAAGAGGTGTCTAAATTGTTGTTGGCTATGAAGCTCTACATGTGTCTGAAATTGTTGCAAAGTTWTGGAGCTTTATAGAAGTTGACTAAAATTGAAAAAAGAACTTAGATAGAAAGAGAGCARAGAATAAGGATCATAATGACTCAATTGTTGAAATTCAAAACCTTAAGTAAAGAATGAAGAGTGGAAATTAGAAGGTGGATGTGAACTTGTTAACTAAAGGAATCTTGAATCCTTTATCAAATTTTGACTTAGATTAGACACAGAAAAAAGCCAAAATCAAGAGCACTTCACCATTTGAAATGACAAGACTTAATATTTACTTAGAAGATCTAATGAGTTTCATGTTTCATTTTGTTTGATTCTCTAGTTAATTAGCAAGCAACTAGGAGTTGTAGAAGTCAATACAATGAACCTCCAAAATATTCCAAAGTTAAAAAAATAGCAAACAAAAATTAAGGAGTTAAAAAAAGAAGTGAAATAGGAAATAGGGTAGAAAGGAGAGGATAGAGTTAGTTTGCAACTTCCATATTTATTGTAAACATTGGTCAAGCAATATGCAAATTCAAGAAAGCCAATAACTTGAAGTTTGATGAATACCATGACAAAATCATGATAATGAGAAAGGAGGATAGAACCATGGTATTGACAAAATTGGAGTTATGTGCCAAAATTGCCCTTTTCAAAATGGAAGGGCATTTTCTTTGTAAAATTTGCATATATAATTATTTAAAGCTTCAATTGCATAAAAATGTATTTAATCTCTTTAAGTTCCCAAATAGCCCAAATGGCTATTTCAATATCTACACAACATGAAATATAATATTTAAATAGCTTTGTAATTAGAAAATGTACCAATAAAAAAACAAAATCATTTATCACTGATTTAGTTAGTCAAATATGATCAAATTCCTATTTAAATAGGTGTGTTATTTATTTGTGTTGGTAGTAATTTTGAATGTCATTCATCACATTTTTTGTCCTCCACAACATTTCCAAGATCAACAAGTTTTTGCTTCAAAATGCAACAAAATCCTTCAATGCCCAAATCCTTTTACAAATAYTTGCATATATCATTTAAGAAAATCATTAACCTCAATTTCATCAAATCAGTCATAAACAAGAAGCTACATGCCTACATTATGAGAAGCTTGATACTTGCATGATTGGCTCACTTTTTGAGTAAGGTGGGCTAGGCTACTCAAACCTCCCCAAAGTAGCTTTTGTTGATGTAAAGCCTCTCCCTTTTGGTCCAAAGCCAAAAAAACTATGATCCTTTTGAGCATTGCTTGGCTAAATGAGAATTTCTTAAGACAAGACACCACCTTGAACCACTGTGTTCATCGAACAGAATATAGACTTCAAAGTGCTTAGAGGTAACTTGTRAATGTTCCAAGGGACCCAAAGTGTCTTCACATAGTCTCAAAGTGTTGTAACTTGTTGGAAAATTTGTGTCCTCTCTTCTATTTTGTGTAGTAAAATTTTCAAATCAATCCAAGATGTAATGTTTTTTTGGAAGCCATTCAAAGTTCAAAGGTTCAACTTGAGTTTATCAAACTACATTTTGATGGCCACAACTTTGAGGGTTTGTATCTTCCTTATTTGATATACATTTTCAATAAAATTTGTTGGGTTGTGTTCCCCTTGATGTCTAGTTATTGTGGTTAAATTTTCATATCAATCCAAGTTGTTTTGAAAGTTTGGGAGCAATTTGAAGTTCAAAATCTAGATATTTCTGGATTCCAATGAACTTTGGCAACTCATTCTTCTTCATACAATGTCCATTTCCAGTAACATTTTTTGAAAAAAGTTGTGCACCCTAGTCTAGTACTCTAATTTGTGTGGTTAAAATTTCACATCAATCCAAGAAGTTATGAATGACTAAGAAGCATTTTAGTCAAAGGAAATTCAACCATAGATGTTTTTTTTGCAATTTCTTGACATTTAACATTTCAAAGTCATTTTGCAAACACAATGAGTCAATTGAATGATATTTACTTCCACCAATGTATTTGTATGCTGGTTTTTGAAGCATATCATAGATCAAAATTTCATCTCCAAATGTGTTTCTAGGAAAATGTCTAACATCCTTTTTCAACACTAAAACATCACCATAGTATAATCTTGCAATCTATGCAGCCAAATGACTCCAAATTTGATTCACATCATCCACAACATGTACGCTACAAGATTGTCGTGTTGAGAATCCCATATTTCAGTGACATTTAAGACCTATAACACTTCAAAAGCAAGAATGTTTTTAACCCCAAAAAGGCCCTGGGCTTTGAAGGGGTTAAGGTTTCTGATGCACAGGTTTCAGGTTCCAGATCCTCAGAAAATCACCCTTAACAATGACAGCCAAAAAATGCCATGTGCCAACCTTCATCCCTGCTGTGTCAACATGAACAGACCTGCAGCCACCCACCACTGCCCCCCTCCCCCTGCACAACTCCAGTCTCAATAATTCATACAGTTGACACATAACTTAAATTCCCAAAACCCACCCCAATTTTTGGCCTTAATAAGTTTACCCCAAATTTGTGTATTATACCGGTATCCATAACACGGAGTTATATTGGCAATTAAGGAGAGTGCAAACTTAATTAGAGGCACTGCTAAATTAGACCATGTATCATGACTAAAAGTAAGAAATTTGAAGAAGATTCAAAACATTCCTCCAACTTAAAAACATCCAATGAAGAAGTTACGGTTTTGCAATGCATAACTAAGAGCATCCCCAATGCAACACTGTGGGAGGCTCAAACTGGGTATATGGGCAAGTTGGGCAAGAGTCATTGTCTCACGGTAGGCACAGCAAGGCCAAAAAGATGGTTTGCCATGGCCAAATTTGAAGAGCAAACAGCCAAATAGAGTGCTTTGGTTGTGGCTCTTTGTAAGGGTTTGCTGCCCTTTTCACTCCGATTTCGAGGTACTGACACCCAATTGACCCTTACATCAATTGAATTCCAATTCCAATGTTTTCTTTTTAAGCAAATGTAATGCTCAAAAGCATTACATTTACAAAAATGTCCCTTCACTTTTATCTAAAAGACATAGATGAAAGAGGGCATTCAACTTGAATTGTGTTTTTAAGTGAAAAATGATCCTTTCTACATCCACATGGAGGTGAAGGAGGACCTCCTTCCACCCCATGTGGATATAGGGAGCTTTGCTTCTCCATTGGCAATTCAATCCAAGATGCCAATACTTGTGAGGCAATGTGAGGAGAGTCCATTTTTTTCCATTTTGAAACAAATGAGATGTGAGGCCTCAAAGAATTGAGGTTTGTTGTTTAATTTTAAAGCAAAATAAATTGAATTTCTTGGTCAGAATGCCTCTCCCTCTTGGAGTGTTGCATTGGCCATTTTGCAATGGGGAAGTGCCCTACCACACAAGACGGCCAAATTTGAAGAGCACTCCAAAAAGTCCATTTCTCCGCCCAAGCCAACCGTGGGGATGCTCTAAGATAGCAGTACCTAAAACAAACACCAACCGTTTACTGACATCTAAAAAAGGACCTAAATTCAAGCACAGGTAGACCCAATCCAAGCACAAATGGACTCAAAGTAGACAAGTGGGGTTCCAAGAAGTTGTCACTCTTTTAAGAAGTGACCAATCACCAACGTGAGATCCAAGCTTAGAGTGTGTCGCATTTGGGTGTTCCCTTGTCTACTTTTGTTGTAGTCTAGTGTCCACAATAGGTGCATCTACATAGTTGTTTTCAAAAATTTGTATTATATTCATACACGCTCAGAAAAATACAAAACCAATTTTGTTGATTTCCTATTCCATTTCCTAACAAGCACATATCATTTTTTTTTGTAGCTACTCCCAAGATCTGCAAATCTAAAACAAGTGTCACATTTAGGTGCTTCTACCTTAAGTGAACCAACATGTTTTGTCATGCAAGGCATGAGACCAATAAGATCAGCAGTCACCAAATCTGGAAAAAAGTGCAGAAAGGCAAAAGCAGGTGCTCAATGCTAAGTCCCCAAAATAATAAAGTCTTCCAATTCCAATCAAACTAGATTGAGACTCAGTGGGGAGGGTAATAAAGAGATGCAGCTAACCTAGGCTTGTCCCACTAGAAAAAGGATTGTCTTCATTGTCGTCGTGTTCTTCGTGACCACTCGGAGCTTCAATTACACTCAGCGCGTTTCGCTGCAGCTTGACTTCATCCCCATTTGTAAGAACCTGAAACCAAAAGCATCATGTACTTAAATCCTGAAAGTGAGGGCTTATTGATCCCATTAATGCCACCATTAAGAACTGAGRCCAGAGACAATCGCAGTAAGATCAATTGCAATGGTAAAGCTCCACACATTACGACACAAACTAAAGTGACAGAGGGATTTTTTTTAAACTAGAAAATCAGCTCCATCACAGAACCCGAAACGGACACGTTAGCSGACCATCATGCACAAAAATCCTGAATACAAAGGCTAATTAATCCGGCTAATTCCACTCTTAAGAAATAAGGTCAGAGACAATCGTAATTAGATCAAGCAATGGAAAAATTCCACACATTACGACACGAACTAATATGACAGAGAAATTAAGTTAAAATAAACTAGAAATTMAGCTCTAACAAATCACTTATGAACCGACAGGTTCAGAGGGCATTATACACTTAAAATTTGAAGTCTACTTAATCCCGCTAATCCTATTCTCAGGAACAGGGGTCGAAAGATCATAGCTGCAAGATCAATCGCAAAGGCAAAGGTCCAAACATGACGACATCCATAAACTTAAGTGACAGAGAAAATAAAAGTAATAAACTAGAAAACAACTCTATCATAGAACCAGAAAACCGGCAGGTTAAGAGAGCAATGTGCACTTAAAGTCTTAAGGTGTTAGTGCTTATCAATCCTACTCTTRACAACTGTGGTCAGAGGCAATCGCTGTAAGATCGTTTGCAATGGAAAAGCTCCACCCATTACGACACGAACTACAGTGACAGAGACAAAGAAAGAAATTGATAATGAACTAGGAAGAAACCTCTATCAAAGAACCTGAAAACTAACATGTTAAGAATATTATTCACTTAAATCCTGAATGTGAAGGCTTACTAATCCSGCTAAWACCACCCTCAAGATCAATTGCAATGGTAAAGCTCCACATATTACAACACGAACTAAAGTGACAGAGAAAGAAAAAATTGATAAACCAACAGACAACTTCTATCAAAGAACCTGACAACTGACACGATAGGAGAGCATAATGCACTTAAATCCTGAATGTGAAGGCCTACTAATCCTGTTAATCCTCCCCTTAAGAACTGCGTTCAGAGTTCAAACCATCTTTGCTAACAGATCGACTACAATGGCAAAGCTCCACACATTATAACACGAACTACACAGACAGAGAAAGAAATTGATAATAAACTAGGRAACAAGCTCTATCAAAGACCCGACAACTGACGTTAGGAGAGCATTATTCATTGAAATCCTGGATTTGAAGGCTTCTTAAACCGTTAATCCTCCCCTCAAGCACTGCGTTCAGACTATCATTGCGAATAGATCCACTGCAATGGCAAAGGTACACACTTTACCACATCATTGGAAAACTGGTGAGGAACAAAAAATTAACAACAAGCTAGAATAGCAAAGAATTGATGGTGTACCAGCCAGTGCCACCCCCCGAGGCCCACCGCCTTGGTCACAACTCCATGGAGACCCACAAGCACCGACTTGGTGCGATTGTTGCCCGTGACCAGGACCTTCGTATGCCTGGGCAACACGGCCAGGCCTTCTTCACCACTATCCTCGCCGGAACGGTAGTGCACGGCCGGCGGGCCTTCTTCAGTATCCAGCATTTCCACTCCCAATCCAAGTCCGGCCAACTAGCCTACAATTTCCTCTTCTGCGACAATTTTCTTTCTTTTTTAATAATTTTCTTCCCCTCTTAGCGWTTGATCCACCCTCACTCACACTCTGGTCATGATCTCCATCATCAGGCCAATTCCAAAGGCCTACAAGGTGATCTCCACAAGGTGATCTACAAGATCAAGTCCACATGGTAGAGGAAGTCAAAACTGGAGGATTAAACGGCAGAAGATGCTTGCACTGTAGAAGCCAGCCAAACTCGTTTGTCTCTCGCATTTACTAACCCCCGAAGCTCAAGACCCTCACGTCATGGGATACAGGAGCACGCAGGATCTTTCCCAGCTTGTACCACTGTTGCCAAGCCACGCTCGTTCATTCTGCTTGAAGTCTCGCACTGTATCACCAGATCGAAGACAAGAGTATTCAATTACAGAGCACCGGTTTCGTAAAAGGAGAAAAAATTCAAGAGAAACGAATTAATATGCCATTCTTGTTGTTACCACCTACCACGACGCATTGGTAAATTGCAACACGCTCGCATTGAGAAAAGAGGGASRCAAGCAATGCTAATRAGAGGCAAATTTGACTGCGGCTGTAGCCTTACCCTGCACTCAATAATTAAACAATAATGATCTCCTGGGGGATTGCTCCCACTTCTTCCTGTTGCCAAAAAGGGGAGTAGTAGAGTAGTAGAGACGCCTCTAAGAAGAGAGGCAAATCTAAGGGAAGAAGAAGCGAAAAAAAATAGAACAAAAATTGTGTCTACTTCAATTGGTTCTATTTCGTCTTCGTCGTCTTAGTGGATGTGGCATGCCAATGACATGCACTCCCGGCACTCTCATCAACCTAACCACATTTCAGATCCACTAGAGCGCTTCTTCCACAACCAGAAACTCATCTTAACAACCCTCTCTCTCTCAATCTGCTCCACTCCAAAATAAAACCAAGCAACCAAACTAACTAACTAAAAATTTAAAATGCAATCGCCACYACCACAAGCGCTTCCCTCTCCACAGATACACGATCAACGAAGTCTTTCCAACTGAGAACACTCGACAGCGTCAACAATTGAGCTGTAATCCAAGAGGTGGTTCCCAACAGGGAATCTTAGAGAGTTCTATACTCTACGAGCGCCATGAAGACGAAGAAAAACAGAGAATAATCTCTTCCTGCTCCACGAAAACTAAATTGAAGCGCCTTCGAATTGGCTCCTGCATCAACAAGCAAGCGAGCAATAATCCAGACCTGAAAGGACGAGCAAAAGATCATAAGTCCATAGCTTTGTGTACTCACTTGCTGGCTAGGAGGACCCGACTGGGAAGACGACGAAGACCAGGGAGGGGGGCGGCGACTGGAGGTCGGAAGCAGGGACCGGGGGATGCGGGAGGCACTAGTGGGGAAGTATAATAATAGAACAAGTCATGGCTGACAGCCGCCGTTGGTTTCCCGTCTTTTCGTCCCAACCTTCCTTACTGCCGCTCCCTTTCCTATTTCCACTCCCAGTGCTCCATCATGAGCGAAGGGCGACCAGGCTAATTGCATACGGGAAGGCACACTAATTCGTACGTTGCACTAGGCAAGTTCAATTCAAGTTCAATTTAGAATTTTCCTTGGGGGCTAATTTAGCTGCTCCTACTTTAGCTGTCCGTTTCTAAAATGGACCTAGAGAAGATTCTTGTATAAAATGTAGAGCTTCTATTCGTGAGTGTGAGATATTCGTGAGTGTGAGAGACTATGGTCAATTTCAAGGACACAAGTCACACAACAATATGTTAGGACTTTGAAATTTCCGCACAGTTTGGTAACGAGGACCTTCAAAGAATGCAAAGATTTACGTAGGATCCCCTCCAGGAACCAGTACAACTCTGAGCGAGGAGTCTAAAATATGGATAAGAAGAGAATCTATAATCTCTTATTGACTTCCACTAGGATCTATCACATCTCAGACAGTTCAATTATTACCTTACTTTAAGTCTTATTCATAGGATTTGAAATGTAATGACGAGCGGTTTCTAAAATGGACCCAAAAAGATTCTTGTCTCAAATGTAGAGCTTTTATTCGTGAGTGTGAGAGACTAGGGTCAATTTCAGGGATACAATTCACACAACAATATGTTAGGAATTTGAAATTTCCGCAGAGTTTGGTGACGAGGGAGTCCAGAATCTGCATATGTAGAGAATCTATAATTTCTTCTTGACTCCCAACACGATCTGTCACATCTCAGCCAGTTGAATGATTACCTTACTTCAAGTCTTATTCATGCAGTTTGAGATGTAATGTTTTATCCAACCGCCCACCCAATTTATTTATGGAGAATATTTTCCTAGAATCCTTACTCCATTTTGGCACTAGCTACTATGATAATGGTAGTAGAAAAATGCACAAAAAAATAATCAACAACAATGGAAACTCAAGAAAAGATCCATATAACCACTTGGTGTTTACAACAATAGATGAAAATTTTAGGAAATGTAAGGAATATGTTAGGAATCTGAAATTTCCACACAGTTTGGTGACGAGGGAGTCCAAAATCGGCATAAGCAAAAAATCTAGAATCTCTTCTTCACTCCCAACATAATTTGTCACATCTCAGACAGTTCAATGATTACCTTACTTCAAGTCTTCTTCATGCACAGTTAGAGATGTAATGTTTTATCCAACCCGCCCACCTAATTTATTTATGGAGAATATTTCCCTAGAATCCTTACTCCATTTTGGCACTAGCTACTATGATAATGGTAGTCAAAAAATGCACAAAAAAACAATCAACAACAAAAGAAACTCAAGAAAAGATCCACATAACCACTTGGTGTTTACAACAATAGATGAAAATTTTAGGAAATGTAAGATAAACTACCCCATTACAAACTATATGGAAGCAAACCCATTCTAGGCAAAATTGTAATGATAGTGTAAATTCAAATTATGAAATGTACACCACCATCACAATTTTACCCAGAATGGGCTAGCTCCCATTTGGTTTGCAATGTACCTAATTTCAACTAACCAACCTTTGCATAATAACACCATTCTCTTAATACCAAATACATACAAAATGCATACATACATACCTCGAAACCTTACAAAAAATGTCCCAAAAATAACTTGAGGAGCGCAATGGGGGAGTCTTTATGGAGGGAGGGTGGGCTTGGGAAATTATTATTGCTCATGTGGGGGGGAGTGCATTTGTATGTATGTATGTGCACATGACCCCTGATGATGAAGCTGTGTGCCAAGGAATGCCAGGTAAGTACGCTTGTCTGCACTGGAAATGGAATGAGTTCCATCAGTGGGGGCGAGGTGCTGTTGATTCCACTTGTGTGTACTTCGATCTTTCTTGGTGAGGGGAGGGGGGGGTACTACAGACTACCCTTTTTTCCCTCGGAGCCCCCAAGGACACTCAACCTTCAGTTATGTTAATTGCGCTCGCGCTCGGTAAATTTTGCACGTTCCCAACTATATCCCCCTGAATCTCTCACATCATTTCAGTTCCCGATACGGGATAATGACGTACGACTGAAGTCAAGTTTTTATTTTCTTTTGGCAACATTAAACGTGTTGGGTTTGTTTACATTTGGTGTTAAAGAGTGTTGTTACTGAGGGTCTTAGGAACAAATTTAGACCTACTTCTTGACAGGATTCGCATTGCAATTATCACCCCTAACACCAAGTACAAGTGTACCTTGAAGTCCTAATGTCCAATGGCCTTTTTATTTATCAAGAAAAACTTAGAACTGACATTTCTATTGCAAAGAGCATGACAGTTTAACAATTGTGTGTTTGGGAGCATATATAATTGTAGGATCATGGAAATCTTTGCATTAAGTTGCACAATTTGAATTTCTGATTTTTTTTATGTTGGAAAATTAAGTTGAAAGTTTGGGAGGGAAAAAATTCAAAGAAAATATTCTCAATTTTCATTCTTTAACAAATTTTTAAGTAAAAGTAGGTGTGAGATAGTAGAAAAAAACAAATTGTTAATTGATCTCTATGATGGAATTAAAAGATTATTCATCCCAATGGCGAGATTGTTCTAGAATGCAAACTAAACCATGAGAAATCTATTTTTTGAAAAATTGTGAAAATCAAGTTTGAAAATGAATCCTATACTTAGTTTTTGAGGAGGATGCTTAGATTTCCTGAAAACATGACTGTCACAAACTTTCTCATCTTTAGTCCAATGGAATGAATCAAATCTTCACAAACTTTCTCATCTTTAGCCCAATGGAATGAATCAAATCTTTCCATATAGACAAAAAAAAAATTATTTTATTTTGACATTTGAGGAATTTTTTTTATTGCCCCGAGAACTTTGTTTTGAGTTTACAATGGCATAGCTTTTGCTCCCAAACACTGATTGAAATAAAAATCATATTTTCCAAAAGCTAGTATGTTTTTCTATCTTTGTACCGGACATTCAATTTGCCCCCCCTCCATGGACTTTGGGGCTCGCTTTGGGGCTATAGAGGTTATAAATAGCAATGGCATATCTCATCCTTTATTAATTATGTTTCTTTAATTGGATATATAATTTTCTAAGCTTTTATTTTGTCTAACCACGGCATGACATTAATACTAGAACAAAAATTCAAGCCAAACTATTATTTGGACTTATATTTCATTTAAAATACACATGTCAATTTCTAGGGATATTGCACTCATGAACGAGCAACATCTAGAGAAAAAAAATGCCCCAAACTAATCTATTAAATGTGTCTTAAAACACATATAAAAAATTAACACATTAACAAAGCTTGATTCTTCTATGGAATTAACAAATAGACCTAAGGTGTTAGGAATTCACTCCACCAAAACTAAAGTAGTTAGTTTAGGGCTTTGGCCATTCCTTGGCGGTAGTCGAAGAGCCTCTACAACCCCTTGGGGATAGCCAGAAATGGTTTTGTTGTTGGACTTGCTGGGCCACTAGGTCCACAATTTGATTCCTCATGGCATCCACAGGCCAAAACACAATCATCTGATTTTGATGGGGGAAACCAAAAAAAAAATCACTGAACACACTACAATAGTCAAGGCTTGGTCAGTCTGTTACTTCTTGCTGCAGCCAAAAATGCCTTTTGTGCCCAAAAATTTAAAACATAAATTGAATTTTGAATTTATTTATTTTTTATTTGGGTAAATTTTCTTCCTAAAAGAAATGCAAAACATAAGAAGCAAAAAAAGTATGGGAAAAGGGCACAGGTGGTCCTTTCTTTCCGGGTCCACTCAGAGAGGCAAACCAATGCTGGCGCCTTCAATTTCCATGGTCGTACAGTACAGTTGCAGTGAATGGGGGAAACAAAGGAAAAAGGAAGTGACAGGCATCATGGCAGGCGGGGGGGGGAGCGAGTGGGGGTGACCGGTTTCCCCGGTATCCGGTACCCGGTCGCAGGAGCACGGGGAAGCCAGGCCCGGCCGGGCCCGGGTGAGCAGGTGGGGTGGGGCCGTGGAGGCCCTCCCCGTCATGAAGGCCGTTGCCTTTCATTGGCCGGGTTTGATGATGCGCCGCCACGAAAGTAATGGTCCCTGCTTCCCATCCACACATGCCGTGCTCCGTCCCCCCACCTCGACACTTCATCCATCCACCTGCCTTTATCTTCCCCCGGGGGGAGTGGTACCGGTATTTCAAAATTATACGGAGTAATACGATACGACGATGCAGCAGGATTGAAGGCTCGGAGACGACGGGCCTCCATCTCCGAGAGCATCCTCAGTGGAACCGGCAAATGGAACCGGTATAAGGGAAGTGCACTGACACTAACACGGTTTTGTTTTGTTTTTCTTTTCTTTTGGGCTTTCTGGTGCAATCTAGCGCGAGGAAAAAAATTATTTGGCTAAAAAATGGCAACAAAGCATGAAGCTTTACGATAGAAAATTTTAGATTAAGAAAAAAACTTGGATGGAATAGTCAGATTGTGGATGAAAACAAAAACTATGGACATGTGATGTGCGCTTATGTGATAATATCTATCTAATACTACCTCCGTCCCATAATGATCTTTACGTTGGGGAAAATGTTCCAGTTTAAGGCTAGAAATAACATTTTAGAGACTAGTTATGCGTTGTAAATAGAGTTTGGTGCACTCTTATTGGCGTCATAGAAACTTTGAGTTTTGGAGCCCTTCTCAAAGTGTAGTTTGGAAGTATTGAAAAGGAAAATTTTGGGAGCATTTTCAAAGAGCACCAATGGCCATTTAATTGTTGACTAAGAGTTCATCATTTTATGGGCATTTAGTATGAGCAAAAGACCATGTGTGGGCCTTTGTTTTGCCTCCCAAAGCTTCATCTCCTTCAATTGGGCAATACTCAAAGAGTAGCAAAAAATATAAACAAACAATGTTGATTGACCCCTCCAATCATTTCATTTCTCTTTTGATGATTTTATGGATGGAGGGGGAATTAGTGCTTGGAGTTGTTTTGTTGATTCTAAATAGCAATTGAAAGTTGAATTTGACAAATTTGCAACATCACAAGTCCAGTAGGAAGATAATTTGGGGACAAAAATTGAGGCCAATAGGAAGATCATTATGGAACAGAGGGAGTATGTGAATGATTGTTGAAATTTGGAGCACCACTATAACAATTTCTATTGCCATTTTGGCACTTCATAAAAAATGAATAAAAAGCCATGGACACTAATAACAAATGATCATATTTACTCTTGCCTTTGTTTCAAAATAAGATTGGTGTTTTCTTTGTATTTTGGAAAAGATAGATTGGTCTTATTTTTTAGACGGAGGAGGTTGTATTATTAAATAGAGATTGTATTTATTTGATCTAATTGAAAAGTGGAAGAAGATTCTAAACATTAAGTAGCATGTTATTGGGTTGGCTTAGAGTAACTTAGATGGTGTGGAATATTTTGCATGCAATGGTACTCCATTGCTAGCTAAAGCGATAGGTGGAGGATGTAGAAGAAATGGCAATAGGCATGAAGGTTGTTGGATGTGGAATATTCCACACCCTATTACTTTTGAGCCAAGGTAATGAGGATGCATGCTATTAAATATTATGTCCAATGCATGTCAGCGTGCATTAAAGTACTCAATTTATAGTAGATCAAATGATTGAATTTCCATGTTGTCTTTGTTGAATTTTTTGAAGTTGATTAAAGAAAAAACTTGAGATAGATATGGAGAGACTGATTGAGATTTTTTCTAACAAAGTATGAATTTGTTATGAATTTTTGAAGTGTGGTACCCAATGAGCCCTAAAAAAGCCTCTAGACTATCTCATAACAAACCAAAAGTGTATCCATGATTTCCTAACATGTTTATAATATAAAGGCCTACAAAAGTCATTTCTTTTGATGAATTTACACTCAAAAGGGTAATTTTTCATTGCAACTACTAATCACTTAATCACCATCATCCAAGACATTGATTGAGGCCACTAATTCAAATTTATATAGTTCAAATTTCATTTATTGAAAAAAGTTTGTCTTGGGTTGTTGCAAGAGCTTAATTTGTCATTTTCAAGGTGTTTGTAATAGATGTTTTGCCTATCATAGGTTGGTTCACCTAATTTGGACACCAATGAATAAATCAAGTTATGAATTTTAAGTTATAAATTTTAAAGTATTGTTAGGTGTACCAAAGATCAACATTAGACTCTCAAAGGCCTTCATGTTTTAATTGTGTGCATCTTATAGCATTAATATCTAGGTTTTAGTGTCACATTTTGATACAAGTTTAGATGTCACATTTTGTGCATTGATGATTTTGGATGCATGTGCCTTACTAATAATTGTTGTGCCATTTTTATGATTTGGCATTCTTTGGCATAATTTGTCTTGTCCTATATATTTTTTGTCTTTTAGTTTAAAATTGAGCCTTTTTGGTCATCTCAAGTATAAAATTAGATTATTTTTTTGGTTATTTAAAGTATTTTGCATGCACAAGTGTTGGTAAGTTTTAATTCTACACTTATCATTAAAAAATTGATTTTTTATCGGACCAATTTGTCAAGTGCATTGAAAATGCCTTAAAATCAGGGCTAGTGGTCCAAGAATCCAACAATCTAACAAAAAAAAACGCTATGATCTTGAACAATGTCTTATTGGTTTATCTTATTGGTGCAACACTATAGTTTGACTATTAACCATTTGTAAGTGTCCTAGTGTACAAAAACAAAAATGGCAAAACTGATTTACTCATTGTATTGCTAGGCATGTTCTAAGAGCATTTTTAAAAACTAAGTTGCATTTTCTCGTGCCAATACTCTAAATAGTAGATCTACAAGTATCACTGCTATGAAAATTGTGACCAAAACAACTAAAAATCAACAGTTTTTTGTTATTATGGACACTAGTAATCATGCCAACTTGACCATTAAATTTGTTTTTGTAAAGAAGCCAACATATTTTTGTTGTTTTAGGCACTTTACATTTTTTAACCAAAGCAACAAAAATCTAGTAGGTTTTATAAGTAATAGTTTGTTATTTGTATGTGCACATGTCAATTCAACCATAGTGTTTTAATTAGTAATCACTAGGAAGAATCCTTGTTGCTTTCAACAAAATCTACATGATGTTTTTGTTTATTGTAACATAAAAACATCAATTCCAACGCAAAATGTGCTTTTTATGATAAAAAGAAGTCTTCCGAATATGAAAAAGTTGTGTACACATAATCATTAAAGTCTATCATGGAGGGATTTACATATAAAACTTATGAATGTAGATTGTAGGAAAAAAAAACATTCTTTGAATCCACCATGTACTATACCATTGGAATGACCTTTCAAATGCATTTTTAAATTAAAAAACATGAGTTCCAACTTCTATAAATTGAAAAGACATGAGGCTTCGAGAGTCTATTTCTAAAGGTTTGCAAATGGTCGGAAGTACGTGAAGAACGTGAAAATGTAGGGAACATAAGATATGAAGTGCAAAGAGAGGCAACCTTTTCACGGCTCCAAATTCCCTCTAATGCACTTTTTTGGGATAGGATTTTTTAATCCATTTCACAAAAAGCCTTTAATGTTTTTTCCATCATTCAATCTCAAATACCTTGAATGAAAAAAATTGATTGTAGTAGAAAACACACTTTAGTGCATCTTCTCATAGTTCCTAATCCACTTTCGCTCAGGGAATTCTCACCAAAGCCCAAAAGCTAATTGCACCTAAAAGATTCCCAAATTAGCATTTGTCCATGTTGTTATTGGATCTTGTTGAAATTCCAAAGGAGATTTTTGATCCACCATTTACACGCACTTTATTGGATGCTTTATGAATAAACTACTCAATTTCAAAAAGTTAAAATAGTTGTAAACAAAATGGAGTCTAGTGCGTGGCTCGGCCCTTTGGCTCATTTGGATTGCTCGGAATCCTAAAGTTTTCTCCCACATTCCCGGCCTCCGGCTTGCTCCACCAAGTTGTTTGGGTTGCGTTGCTCAACTCCCGTAGGGCAGCATATTTGGAGGCCCAAGTTGTTGGCAATTAGAGATCTCACCGGGCGGTCAACATTTGGGCCTCCTTCGACAAGCATTGGTTGCAATTGCTTGTTATTGCTTTGCAGTGTAGTGATGTAGTTATGTGGAACAAGAGGGCTCCACCCTCTTGTCAATTTTACATTTTAGACAATAATCTTCTCTGGGTCCATTTTAGAAATTGCTTGTAATTACATCTCAAATTGTATGAATAAGACTTAAAGTAAGGTAATCATTGAATTGTCTGAGATGTGACATATCCTATTGGGAGTCAAGAAGAGATTATAGATTCTCTTCTTATGCATATTTTGAACTCCCTTGTTATCAATTTGTGTTCAAATTTCAGAGTCCTAACATATTGTTGTGTGACTTGTGTCCCTGAAATTGACCTTAGTCTCTCACACTTAGAAATAGAAGCTCTACATTTTAGACAAGAATCTTCCTTGGGTCCATTTTAGGAACAGCTTCTCATTACATGTCAAATTGTATGAACAAGACTTAAAGTAAGGTAATCATTGAATTGTCTGAGATGTGACAGATCCTATTGGGAGTCAAGAAGAGATTCTAGATTTTCTTCTTATCCATATTTTGGACTCCCCGCTCCGAGTTGTACTGGTTCCTCGAGGGGAACCTACGTAAATCTTTGTATTCTTTGAAGGTCCTTGTTACCAAACTATGCGGAAATTTCAGAGTCCTAACATATTTCACATTCAGGAATAGAAGCTCTACATTTTAGACAAGAACCTTCTTTGGGTCCATTTTAGAAACCGCTTGTAATTCGGACCCAAGGAAAATTCTAAATTGAACTTGAATTGAACTTGCCTAGTGCAATGTACGAATTAGTGTGCCTCCCCGTATGCAATTAGCCTAGTCGCCCTTCGCTCATGATGATTTTTTATCCATAAATTGCACGTACTTTATTGGATGTTTTATGAATAAACTATTCAATTTCAAAAAGTTGAAATAGTTGTAACCAAAGTGGAGTCTAGTGCGTGGCTCGGCCCTTTGGCTCATTTGGATTGCCTGAAATCCTAAGGTTTTCTCCCACATTCAATGGCCTTCCGGCTTGCTCCATTAAGTTGTTTGGGTTGCATTGCTCAATTCCGGTAGGGTTGCATTCTTGGAGGCCCAAGTTGTTGGCAATTGGAGACCTCACCAAGCGGTCAACATTTGGGCCTCCTTTGACAAGCACTGGTTGTAGTTGCGTGTTATTGCTTCGTGGTGTAGTGATGTAGTTAGGTGGAACAAAATAGTTCCCCCTCTTGTCAATCTTTTTAGTTCCTTGTGTTTTTGTTTTGTTTGTTTGGACCTATTGCATGTTGCTCATCTTCTCTTCATTGTTCAGCTCTTGAGCTTGGTTGCTTCGTATGTGGTAATTTTTTTTAATGTAGTGAGTCCTCCTCTCTTGATAAAAAATAAATAAATAAATGGAGTCTAGAATTTCATAAACAATGAATATGCATTTCAATGCAATTCTTCCATTGCTAGGGATCTATTTCAAAAGGGATCACAATGACAATGAGGTACAATTACTCCTTTGTTTGTACCTGTCTACTCCACATGAAAGTCATATTCTACATGAATTATGTCATTTTTATATTAAAACTTGCCACATGTCATCTTCTGAATGGTATGAGGTGACATGGACCCTTTGTAATCTGACGTGGCAATTCAATTTCGGCACCGGAGTACCGAATCAAACCTTCACATACGGGACCAACAGTATTTCCCTTAACGAGTACATATACCAACTGCAGAATATTCTTTCATTAGTCAATTACTGTGGGGAACGCCTTGACTTCCTTCCTAACAGTAATGTTCTGGCAGTGTACATAATAGAAAGGGGGGGACAAATAATAAAACAGAGATCTATTAAAAACGTGGTACAACCATTCAACTAATGAGGTCACAGCTTTATTGAAAAAGTCTCCCAAGTTCAAGGGGATGAACCTTCTCAAATGTTTCTTTTTCTTTTTTCTTTTTTTGAAACAAATGAAACGGAATTTCATTGCAAAAGACAAAATATTATTTTTGATCAGGGGCTTGGAGTGGGGGGGGGGCATCTTTTAGTTATCGGTGATTATTGCCAGCTGTGATGATCTTAGCCCTCGTCAAGTAACAGTACACTACTAAAGTACAACTACTTACAAAGTGCAAATATTGATTTCTCTCTATCTATTTATTTGAAAATTGAATGCAAATYGATGAATTCRRTATWATTTATAAGCTTTATCATTCATCCTTTGGCAAGGATCAATTGATACTAATTTTGTAAGTTAAGCAACCGCTACATTACATTCTATTTCATTGAATGTTTCTTCCCCGACCCTTTCTTCATGTTTAAATTTTTTTAAATTTTTTTTGAAGACTTTGTTTGAGGGAGGGAGGGAGGGAGGGGGTCTTCAAACTCCTGTTTTAAGTTCTTCCATTTGTTGAAAAGAAAACAAAGGGAAGACTTCCGTTATAAGTTAGTGAGACTTGGAAAATTCTGTCAGTTGGGGGTACTTTAAATTTTCTTTTTCTTTTTTCTTTTTGACACAAATGAAAAGAAATTTCACTGCAAGGGAGGGGTACTTCATATTTTAAAACAGTCAAAACAAGAACATGGAAAAAAAAAATCGTCCATCGTGGACATGATTACTGTCGTCCTGAAAAGTCCACTTCAGCAGATTGGGGAGTAAACGTGATGACGTGTCTCAACAACCAATCAAAAGGCTTTCTCCCGAGAGAGGACCGAGGGAATAATAAGGTAACGACACCTCAAATTGCTCAAATAATCGCAATTCAAGAGTTGGCCCTATTAATTTATTGAAAATCTTTTTTTGTGAGATCTTGTGGGAAGTCAAAAGGGGATTCTAGATTCTCTTGAAATGCATTTTTTGAAACACTATAGGAATAAATTATGAAATTTCAAAGTATTGAAAATAGATTTTAGGGTAACCAAATGTAGACTTTCATGAATTGTTGAAGTACATTTTAGGCAAGAATCTAGAGTGTGCGGTTTTGAAAAGTGGTTGAAATTAGGTCCACGTTCTTTAGTGGAATCCAATTTGTTATTCTAAATTTTTTTGGTGCAGTATTGGAAAATTTTAACATGGTACTCATATTTAAAAAGTCTAATGTTATCACCTTCAATACACAAAATTTTATTTCTATACATATTTTTTAATTATTTATGTATTTTTTAATTTTAATTTATTAAAATTAATTTTTTTAAATTTTTAAATTTATACATAGTTTATTAAAATAAAAATTGAAATCTTACAAATGAATCAAATTCATTTAATAAGGTTACCCTATTTCACCTACATCAAAATGTTTTAAGGTTGTATTCGCTCCCTATGTGCTCAACCATTCTCAAGGTGGACATAAAACATTGTAAACAATGCATCACATGTAATGATTATTCATAGAAGACTCTTCGAATATAAATCATGTTATATGCCAATGCAAAATAAATTAAAATGCTTTACATGAATAGTTGAAATAGGTACATCGGAGGATTTTCCATTACTCTTTTTCCTGAAAATTTCAAAAGAAGTCTTACTATCATTAGGTCAAATACTAGGGGGTAAGTTAGTGACAAAACCATAACTTTATTACTATTTCTATAACGAATACCATTATTTAGTTGGGACCACCGTCAAAGTAACTTAACTGAACTGTTTTAAATTGATTATTCTTTGAATGTTTGTCATTGTCATTGTTTTAAGACTTCACACAATATCAAAAACGTTAGAAAAGCAATAACATGAATCCTCCAAAAGCAATATCATCAATCTAATAACCAAAGCAAGTCCTATTCGCCTTGTACTCAAACACAACACCAATAAAACAATGAGATAGCTAGTCCAAAGTCCTCACTAACCCTATGCACCATAGGAGTAAAGGTACCTCCAAACCTAAAATATTTTTTTAATGGATCTTTATAGGAAGACAATCCTTTGTCATACATCCTTCCACTGTAAGAAAATAGAGGTCTAAATGACTTGTTCACAATGACTTCACCAACAACAATGATTGTAAAATAGTCATTTTGCAATCACTTTGCAATCATTGTTGTTGTTGCAGTCATTGTGGACAAGTCATTTATACCACTATTTTCTTATAGTGTTTATTGTAGATTTACAAATCAACGTTTTTTTCTTAGAACAATATATTTTTAAATGCCCTTACATTGTTGGAATATCGACACTTTTATAAACAAGATGAAATTATCTAACAATAGTGACAAATTGATAGAAGAAATCCCCAACATTTATTGGATTGTGCACATTTTATCATCCATACAAAATTATTTGTCTACACTTATACTCACTATACTATAAAAAATTTGTACAACTCCTATCTGTCAAGGCTAACTTACTAATAAAAATTCCTACTATATGGTGTTTTTACATACCCTATTTTATATATATTAGAGTATGTAGCATTTCATAGACCCTATAGTAGCTCTAAAAATTATATAAAATTTTTCCCCTCTGAATTAAATGGACCCTATCTTTTAACTCACGTAGTTTTCTAAAAATCGCGAGTGATCTCCCCAGGAAAATGCAACTTGGTCCTTTAGGGGTTAAAGGAAGCACAATATCTAAAAACTCTCTTAACGAAAACCTCATATTCCTACACAAATAGTGAAATTAAGTTCCCATCCACTAATTTCATGGCATTTAACATTGTATAGATATTTTTTGTTAACCCTCTATTTTCTAAGAAGCCCAAATTGGGTCTCATGTTATTTGGAAGAGTTTATATGGGGATTTTCATTTATTTTAATAATTATTTATTTAAACCAATGTATGCAACATTCTTCATTCAAGTCAACAATATAATAAAATTTTCCAATTAGATTATACTTTCTACAATATGATCAATCAAAGTCCACAAATTAAAATCATGAATTCTTAGGAAGTAAAGGGTTACTTGAAGACGCTACTATTGAGTTAATGATTGCTATAATTGGAACTCATGAACCTAAAGGAAGTATCTACATAAATATCAATTGAATTTGGTGGCTTGAAGAGTAACTTTCTTTGGAAGACGCTACTATTGAATTAATGATTGCTATAATTGGGACTCATGAACCTAAAGGAAGTATCTACATAAATATCAATTGAATTTGGTGGCTTGAAGAGTAACTTTCTTTGGGTAAAGCCACCTAATTGTTAAGGCCACCTAAAATCACTCTTTTGTATAGAATACTTGTGGATACATTACCATATGATATTTAACCTTGGAAAAATGGGCCCATGAGCACAATCTTTAACTTTAAATCCTTCAATTTGTATTCTTCCATTTTTTGTGACTGCTTGTGGGAAATGAAATTATATTTATTTTTTGTTTTGACAGATGAAATCACATATCTTTGTAACATTAAAAAAGATTAAAAAAACAATTTGGGTGGAAATTTGAAATGACAATATATTTTTACCAAAGAAAAGAAATGCACACCCAATTATAAATTAGGTCAAATTACTCTTGAATGGTAAGTTATGCCATTGCTACTTGATGTTAGAGAGGAGCTTGATTCAAGAAACAAAAGAAATGTTCTATTTGCCATGCAATTTAGAACAAGGAATCCAACCACAATGCAAATTTTCCTAGCCTTCCACTATTGTATCGATATGTTCTAAATCATGTGGTCCTTAGTATGAAATTTAAAAGAAATGATGAACTTTTGATGGAAGTCACAATATTTGAGAGAGTTTGGAACCAATGTTGATTGCACTATAATGAAGTCATCAAAATTACAATTAATCACTAAATGAGTGTGCCTAATAAAAATTTGCACAATTCCATAATTTGTGCAAGTTTAGTGTTATTAGTGTGGGGCACAACAATTGAACTAACTTGTGGAGCAGCAATATAGTACGGATTTGTATCCATAACCATTATCCAACAATTCTCATTCTATTAGAGTTGAATTAAATTATCTCGACTCTCTACTATGGTGAATTAAATAGTTTTGATTGCAATCCACTATATAAGTGTTATTAATCCATAAACGTTGAGGTTGACGTTTTGTGTCCGATGGACAATGAAGAATCTTTGTGTGTAGAAAAAAGTGCAACTATTAATTCTCATAATTTTGTGATAAAAGGGGGTATCTTCTACAATACTTTAACTTTCAATGAATGCTTTTGGATTTTCATAAGTCAATGATTTTCATAGTATCAAAATGGATGATTTCACATTCACCAAGGTTTGTCCTTCAAGTTTTAACCCTTGAACGTGGGTTAACCCTTGAACGTGATTTAACCCTTGAAAGTCGACACAAACATTTGGCGTCCGATAGATGATTGAGAATCTTTCTATGTGGGACAAAAATGCAACTATTCATCCTGAAAATTTTGTGTGGAAAGGGGAGGTCTTCTATGGCAGTTTGGCTTCCAATGAGTGTTTTTGGATTTTTGGAAACCAATGATTCCCACGGTATTAAAAATGATGATTTCATGGTCACGAGGGTTTGTCTTTTAAGGGTTAAACTCATAACTCTAATGTTCTCCTTGCATGGAATGTTGATCAACTTCATTATCTTAATCCCTAAAGTTCAATGACTTTGTTTCACCCAAAATGCTTCCAAACTGTCATTTTTAGTACAAGTATCAAATTCTTGAAAAAAAACTTGTTTTTGACACATGTAATTGTAGGATCTTGTAGTATGCTAACTTTAGACCATGTGGTAAAAAATTCAAAAAAATTCACCGCATGGATTGCAAGATAAAAGCATTCAAATTCACTGAGATCATTTTTTGGGCCCTGCAAAAAACAAGGAAGCTGCACTTCACAAGCTCACTTTTCCATAAAAAAATGTTCAAAATGTTGGTGCTTCTTTGGATTCTTTTTCCCAGACAAGTTGTCCACATGCTTGGAAAATTTCAGATCATTCTAATTGTACAACATATAGGAAAAAAATAGTTAGGACACAATAGTATAGAATGTTTCAAAATACTAAATTGTCAAGAATTTAATTATGGAATTAAAAAATGTCAATTCCAATGATCGCAATGTTGTAATAATCAATCTACATCCTATGCTTTTATTTTTTTCCAAAAATATTGAAAATTGAGTAAGAGAAAAGTCTTTAAAGTTTATTTTAGAGTAGACAATCCATAACAACCTGCAAACAAAAAAAAAACTCATATCTTTTGACTCATCAATAAAATTGGAATGCTTCAAAGCTTTCCATGTACATAAAACTCTAGAAAACCAATTTCAAATTTTTGTTTTTGAAAATAATGATTTTTTCAAATCTGCCCGGACTGCCCGTTTACAAAAAAAAAAGTAACATATTAAGCCATAACTTTTTACTCATATTTCCAAATGTCATGAGATTTAGTACATATGAAAGATATTCCTCGTCCCCACATTAAAATTTGGGCCAAAAATATGGAAATCCTCAATCACACGTATTTGCCCGAAATTTCTATGTAGCCAAAAAACGCGTGTTGGTCCTTTAGGGATTCATTTGAGTGTCAAAGAAAGAGAAGTACTGTCAATCGCTATTGGGTTGACGTGAATTAAGAGTTTGTTCATCCAAGGTCCCATGCAACTAGGGGCGGGTAATGTGTCATACTTGGAACTCTGAGTCCCACAAACATGAAACATGAGTCAGATAAGTTAAGCATCTCAGTGGCACAACAAACACATGGGGTGAGCTTGTTGATGAGTCATGTCCCAAGTGAGGTGCCATGGGGCCTGATCTGTTTCATCCACTGGATGAGGAATGTATTGGATATTTGGATGATTGTCATCCTACCTATGGCAGCCTCCCACTGTCCCTGCCTTGTGCCATGCGTACTGTAGAATCAGATTTGTGGTCCCAAAGAAAATACTGGATTTCTACTTTCTCAGATACCCTACCCTACGTGAAGGTTAGATCTGGCAGAAATTTTCGGAAAAAAAAGGTGTAAAAGATGACTAAAGGTAATTCTATAGTTGAAATCTTGAAGCAAAAAATAAGAAATGCAAGATTTGTACTACATTTGGGAGGTGACAATTGCATTGAAGAGGCAACTGCATTTAATCCTAGCTTTGAAATCTTGAAGCAAAAATAAGATGCAAAAACAATATGAGAGAAAATAATGAGAGGCAAAATAGGGAGTAATTGAGTAAGGTGTTGCATTTGGGAGGAGGTTGCAATGGAAAGGCCTTTGATATTGAATCCTAACTTTCAACAAAAGAAGAAAAATCTTGACCATCTGTTTTGAACAAATGTGGATGAAACCACAACTATCACATCACGATGTCTTCTTTGACTTTTTTACAACTATTCTTTGACTAATTTACAATTGCTAGTACAACAAGTAGATATTCTCTTTACTAACTATCCATTCTCCATGCACTACAAATAGCTCATTTAAAACTGATTATCAAGCACTACCAATCTAGTTAACAAGTGTCCATTTTCCTTGCACTCAGAATGGCTCATCGAAAACTAACCATCACGCACTCCATTCTCCCTACACTATAAATGTCTCATCTAAAATTGACTATCAAATACTGCGAGTCCCATCACTAACTGTCCATTCTTGTGCACTAGGAATGGCTCATCTAAAACTAACTATCAGGCATTGTCAATTACATCATGAACTATCCATTCTTTGTGCAATAGGAATGGTTCATCTCAAACTAAATATTAAGCATTGTCACTACAATGCATGACAATTTGAAGTTATTGTATAGATACACCCATCTTACCATTCGTTTGATAGCATTGAAAAGAGCAAAATATGATTAAGATTAAATCAATAGTTGATACTTTGATGTACAACTTTGGATATACCAAGGTCAATTCAATAGGCATTATCAAAGGTAGATATGAAAGTGATGGGCTTTAGAAGCATCTTGAAACCCTCTTCAATGTTCAAAAGTGTGTATGCCATGGAGCCCCTTTTTTGGTCTTCTTGCACGAACGTGGAGGACATAAACTAGTGTATTTTTTGATGCCCCTCATATGGATTGTGCTTTACTAGTGTGGGAATAAACCACCAAAATTTCAGCTCTATATCATAAAGTTTGGGTCCTCTCCAGTACTACAAACAAAAATAATCCAAAATGTGACAAATTAGAGAAATTGACTCTTAAATACAAAATGATTTTTTAATGATTTTGAAAAATAAGGAATACAATTACAATCAAAAACTCTAGAAAGCAATCTTTTGTTTTGGGCATTGGGTTCATAATCCAAAAGTTATAGCTGAAGACAAAACCATCAGTTTGGCAAAATGCTACGAAAATGGCAGGTCTTTCTTGCAATTACCCTATGTGGAATTTCACACATTGAGCTAAATTTCACAATGAACTTCCCTCACCCTATAGGCTAAAATGCTTAAGTTATCCATTATAGGTATCTCTACCTTACCTTAACCCCTAAATGCCCAAGGCTTTCCAAGTGTCTATTGACTATGAAAAAGAGCATTGGCTTGTAGTTATCCCCAATTAAGCAAATTGTTTGTTTTTCTCAAAATCTAACCTTATAGATGTTTAAAAAACTTGCTTAATAGTATGTCCGTTAATTTTGAGTGCAAAATTGCATAGGAGTTGTAAGATTATAACAAGAGAAATGTACGTTTTCTATTTTTAGTATGCTGCCTTTTTCCACAATGTTTCAGAAATTTTGATATAAAAGTTTTTTTTAGATAGGAGGTGACATGAACAACTACAAAGAGTGTTAGCACATCAAAATGAACTTCCAAAAAACTTAATTTCATATGAAAAGCTATCAAACTCATTAGACAATACACCTTGCAACTGTTGAAATGCAATTTTCTATGATAAGTGGAAATTGCAAATAGCTCCAAAAGTCCAAATCAACACTTGCATTGTTAAATTTTTAATGGTGAAAATCATGAAAACAATTTATTCTTTCCGTTGGGACCATTTTCAAAGCAAATGGATAAGTACAATTTTTTAGATCTCAAATCAAGTGAAATTGGCAAACTTTGCTAAAAGCCGGGAAATGAAGTAAAATTGGCAAGCTTTACTCTTCCATTAATGGACAAATATGCCTTTGAAGACCTCTCAACAATCAAATATGTACTTTTTTTCAGTGGAAAATGAAAGTTTTCAATAGTTAACCCTCAAAATTGCCGCATTTTTTTTGAAACGGTCAAAGGAATTTAATTGCCATTCAGAAATGAGCCTAAAATTTCAGATCAACCATATATGGTCGATTGGGAAGTTAGGGGTTTAGTAACTTAATACTAGYAGAGATCATGTGCCTATTGCACTAGCTTGCTACTCGGTTCACTCAGTCTATGGGAAGGTCAAGCTCACTTAACCTGTAGAAGGACGTAAGGAGGCCTTGAGGAAATCATCATTTTTGAAACCATGGGAACAATTGGTATTAAAAAAAAATTCAAAAGAACTCATTTGAAGTCAAAGTACTATAGAAGATCTCCCCTTTCCACACAAAATTCCGAGGATGCATAGTTGCAGTTCTGCCCGACACGGAAATATACTTTGTCATCCATCAGACACTAAACGTCGCAAAGCGTTAAATCGTGCCAACGAACTAGGCCCCGCAAGGTAATGTTTGAGGGTAAAAGTAAATAAAAGACCTCTATATTGAGCCGTCACTAGGGTATGTTCTCTAGCCCCCTAGTTAATTTGGGGTCTTTGATTGCAAATATGAATTCAGAAATTGCAAAAAATAAAATTTGCAAAAAATAAAACATTTATGGGTTTTCCAGCGGTAAATCTAGCCAGCGGGGCCCAATTCATTGGCACGATTTAACACTCTGCCTAAACGTCCGTGGCGTCCTTCCTGAGTTAGATTTTCCCCGCCGGGTGCCGGGGGAGTCATTCTTGTTTTTGTTAAGAAGTGGACCATGATCCCGGGTGGAACAAATAAAGTTGTGTTATGTGGCCACTTTTGTACCAAAAAACTTAAGTTAAGCTTAGCAGCAGCCGGACAGTGAGGAACGCAATAACTCAGTGAGTGGTGAGTCTGGTGACTGAAGTGGCACGAGCACCTGCAAAAGGAACCCAGGCAGGCAGGCATACAGACAGACAGACTGGGGAAGGGAAAGGGAAAGGGAAGTAGTACGGTTCAGTAAATGGATCATTTCCCCTTGTACCATTGGGCCAAAGTGCCAAAATAAAAATAAAAAGGAGCCAAGCAAATGATGCTGGAATAATTGAAGAATTGGAATCACTTACCCTGTGAGTTGGGCGGGTAAACCAGGTTTTTTTAGGCAATTAACCCCAAAATGACCTTGGAATTTCTTGAGCCTCTAGAATTTGCTCTAAATTGAACAAAAAGCCAACATTTTGATACGTTGTATCAATTCTTTCTCAATTATAACCGTATAAAATCAAACAAGACATGTTAGAGTTCACATTAGAAAAGAAAACACAACAATATCTCTTACGGATTGAAAGATTATAATGTTTGATCATGAGGGTGTTAAAACTGCGAAAGTGATTTGAAGTATTTCAATCCTCTTTTCACATGTCAAATCTAAAAATCTAGTCACCAAAAAAATATGAGGTTAAAAGTAGTAACATGCATAACCCCAATCAATTTATGGCCTCTCAAAATCTACTCTATAATTTTTTTAAATGAAATTCTAATGTGATTTTTTCTCAAAGATCTAGTGTATTTGAGGCTCATTCCAAAGAGCCCTCAACACTACATAAAGTCAAGATTGCAATGGACACCCATGCACAAAATCTTGAATAGAAAAATCATAATTAATCATTTTCAAAATCAGATTTTTGAAGCTAAAACGAAACTTCAAAAAGAATTTTTCAAAAATATAAACTACTAAAAATAGTAATTTGGTAAGGTTTCGTTTAACTTAAAAAACTAGTCAAGGACACATTCTGTCCTCAGGGTCATTTAGGGGTTAAATGCCCAATTTCTTAAAAAATAAAATGGCTATCTTCAAGCCTATAGAAGAAAAAGAGGGTAAATGAGTGAAAAAATGTCAAACACAAATCATGGCCTTGCACACTAATGCCACAATGCTTCCTAAACCTCATTTCATTTGTCATACAAAGCCAATACATACAAAAATTGCATACAAAAATGACATATTCAAAATTACATACTCTAAACTGGCCTCTTTCAATTAAAGCCCTACAAATGACGGAGCCACACAACTTAAAAGCTCTTGAAAGGAAGGCCATCTAACCAATTGTCTGAAAACCAAAAAAAAAAAAATTGGGGTAAACAGTAACTTATTATATCGTAAACCACTCCCAGGAAATCACCCGTTCATTTTCTGGAGGGTTCTGTTGCGCAGTCAGATGTAATGCTCGATTACGTGGGCAAATCTGTAGAATCGAGCATTACAGATTCTTCATCCAATTTTGCTATTTCATCCCATGTGTTTCATCCAACTCCGGTTTTCCTGCTCGTGATTTACGTCAGGCAATGTCCCTCCTCCTTGGGCATTGCCCTATACAACCCTTATCGGTGTTCGAGACGTTTTTTGAGTTTTATAGGGTATTTTCCTTCAATTCCCAAGTTGAATTGATTTTTCAAACACTTATTTCCTCTATTTTTTTTACCCCAAATAGAAATTTTATAGATTTTTTCACCATTTCATTTCTGCAAAAGTTTCCAAAATTGCAACCAATTTTTTTCCCAATTCTACTAGCTAACTTTGAGCTAGCCACCATTCTCACCAAACATTGACCCATGTAAATGTGCTTGGTAAGAAAATTGTTTTGTTTTGTGTTTCCTAGTRGGTTTTTTAGGGTATACATTAGAAGGCAATATAACATTGTACGAGTGTGCTACACAGATGGAGGAGAAATTGGAGCCCAACTAGCTAATATTTGTAGTTTTGTACTGAGAAATAATTTTTTCATTGATAATCTTTGGAAATTCTTTACAGTTTGAATTAAAATAGATTTTATTTTGAAATAATGACTGATTATTTGCTTGAAGTTTTGATTTCAACAAGTAATTTAGGAAAATGAACCAACTCATAGTACACTCATTGCAAGCTCTTCCATTCATTGGTATATCTAGTATTGTACTACCTCTGTCCCATAATAAATCCAGGATTACTTGGAAATGGCTAAATTAGCACAAGGATTGTTCCTATGTTTAGGAGCTCACGTAGTTATTGTAGGTTCTACTAAGTTCCATTAGGTGCAAAAGAATGGAAGTTAACAATTAAGTTGTGCATGTTGAAAACAAGCAATGAAATTGAATTTTTTTTGCTGTCTTTGGAACTGCTCCAGTGATATTGATTTTTATCATTCTCTGAGAAATGTTGGTGGAGTAACGTTCATTGACATCCTTTCTATTCAATTCCAACAATGTCTTTTGATTCAACTCCAAAAAATTATCAACAAGAGATTTGTTAGTAGCAGTATTTGTATAATTTTGGATTGAATTCTTTGCCTTTGGTTGGCTAGAGGGTTGCATTTTGGTTCCGTTCGCAATGATCCAATTGCTATATAGTCTTTGGAGTGTAGAACTATGGATTCTTTCACTTCAGGGAACTCAAACTAGCTTTAGTTGTTGTCCAACAAGTTGTAAAGAGCCAATTTCGAATTTAATTTGGGACAAGTATATTTGGAAATCCCGGATTTATTTTGGGACGGAGGGAGTAGCTATTATCCTTGGAAAGTATTATTGGCTTTGAAGGGGAGAAAGTAGGTATTTGAGCACCAAAGAATAGTATGAGAGATTGGTGCCAAAGACCCATACAAGCTCTAGCTTGGTGCCTATAAAGTGATTTGTCTTTGTTCTCTTCTACTATCTGTTGGTGACCAAATACCTCACTTTTCTACTAGTGTTCCCTAGATAATTGAGAGTGGCTTGGTTGTAAATTCAAGAATTGTGGTTGGTTGAGCATGCATATAATACAATTTTGGTCACTATGAGGGGTTCTTTTCCAAGGATGCATAGAACACCCTTGCCAATGTTATGAAGTACATTGAATATTGGAATTAGGTAACCCCTCACTAATTTCTCAACATTGAACACATCTAAAATTCTATATAAGTATATGTTGACTTTGATGACTTGTAAAGTAACTTTACAAGAGCAAGGCAAACTAATTGTTAAGGCAAATTAATTTCACTATAACTCTAAATAGTGGGGACAGATAATCCAGCTATTACTTTTATACTTTCATCCATATTTATCATCTAAAATTAATAAACTTTTTTAACTATTTGGTAATTTCATCTTCTTTTCTCACCTCTTTTCTAGTGCTATAGACTTATAGGAGCCAATATTGAAATCAGGTAAGTCTCACAAAAAATTTGTCAAAAAAAAATCAATGTGTCAAGTGCAAACTAGGTGTATCGATCCTCTAAATAGATGAGAATTTAATGGTGATACTCAAAACGTCTAAAATGGATTTTGCAAAGGAGTTATAAAATTCAATTTTTTTATTTTGGAAGGGGAACCAAACACCTCACTAAAGGAGATTCCTAAAATTTAGAAGATGCTCAAAATATTTTGCCACATTTCTTTGTAAGTACTAGGGTATCATATATGTACTTTTGAACATTTTATGAATATCTTAACATTTAAGTGTTCCAAGAATACGAAGTTTCAAAAAATCACTAACAAAGAAATGTGAAATTTTAGACTTGTATGTCTCAGAGCATTAAAAATCTACATTTGACTAAAATGACTAGGGTGCATTTAGGTCATGGAAAAATAGACCTTTAGGTGTTAATACTTACAAGACTTGTGAAGTTTGACTAGCTCTTGTAACAAGCATAGTTCTTCATTTGTGTGGAATATATTGATGATTGTCATAGTTGATATCGGAGAAGACTTGTGTTGCTTTTTTATGAAAAAAAGATAGACAAAATAGCACAATTTATGAGAAATGACCCCAATGACAAGATTGATGAAAGATTTTAAGTTCAATAGTATTTTGTTCATATACGAAGATAGGAATGATGAAATTAAAGTGCTCCAAAGATGATAGGGTTTTTATTACATGTATATATCACCACCATTTGGATGTGCAATTTCTTTCAAATCATTTTGAGGTATAGAAAAATAAATACAAAGACGTGAAGTGACACTCTAGAGCGCCTTTTCCATTCTTTGCAAATTTACGAAAAGTTTTTCAACTCAATCATTACTTGAACAAATTGCATTCAACATGGAATATGACTAAGGTCTCTTTGTTGTTCATGGATTGTTAGTGAAGTTTACACTTTGCAATTTTTACAAATGTAGCTACAAAAGCCACTTGGTAACCTTGTGGTCTTTTAGGAGTGAAGAATAATTTACAAAAACTTGAAATTCCTAAATTTATTTTTCCTATAGTATTAATTCAATAAGGGCCACTATACAATACACTTCACACTCTCAATAGAGTGTAAAGTGGGTGCAATGTGAGACCAGGAGCTAAGGTAGACTACTCTTAAAGCGACCATTTAAGGGTTGATCTGCTTTTGCATAGGTTTCCATGTACAGAAATATTTTTAGCTCATTCTTCAGAGAAAGAAAAAAAGCATGTGGGACTTGGCACAAGTGGTTTCATATTTTTCCAAGCATTTTTGAATTACATATGAATTTTCAAAGATTTGGGGCATAGGCACCTATTTGTGACCATAGGTCTTCCAAAATCTGTCCACTTGCAACTTGTAAAGAGATGGGAGGAAATGAAAGACAATGATTGGCTCTTGCAATAAAAAAGAATTTTTTCTAGATTCAATCAATGGTGAATCTGGTCCATTTACGGATCACCTCATCTCCATTCTAGAATTATTTATAGGGGTGGTTTCAAGGAGACGATCGCTTTTAGAGCATACTACCTTATAGAGTTTGGCAAAAAGACCAGACCAAACTCCTTGGAGCACCAAAATTGAGGTATGATGGAATTTGGTGTCGTGTTTCTTTTCTACCATTCTTAGTTAAACCTTCCTCTGACACCTGTTCACAAACAAAGGACAAACTTTACTATTCACTCTAATGTCCCAGATTTTAGGAATACTACACTCATGACTGATGAGCTGAGAGTGCTCAAATTCTTTTGCGATTTACCCCGAAAAATCGAGTAATAGCTTCCTCCCACCCATGGCAACTCAGTGAAGTGTAAAGCCAGCGGCCTTTGATGAGTTCCGTCCATCCAACTGACTGACCAGGGATTGCCGACTCGTCACAGCTGGCAAGCCAGAGAGGTGTACTCCCTCCATAAGAAAAAAAAAAGATGCGGACGGAGCCAGTACAAGAAAGTTCATGGATATGAAATCGGRAGACTCCSGTACGTACAGTAGTAACTTACCATTACCATTTTCACGCTTTTGTTGACCGGCCCACCCATATGCCTGCTACAGTATCATATGTGGGGGGCCAAAACAACAAAAAAATTATTGTGCCACCAACATCAATACTCTTGGGGAATTCAATGGCTCCCCAATCTCTAAAAACGCTTGCTTTGGCATCTAATGTATTGGCATGCTTGCGCACTAACTAAAATTAGACAATTTCTAATAAGCTCAATAAGGATTGGAGCATCAATATTCTTGTGCACCAACTAAAATTAGTCAATCTTTAAAAACACTTGCCCATTTAGAATCGGAGTGTCAACATCCTACAACACTAGATTAAAAATAGGCAATCTCTAGCTGTTTGTTTTTTCTGCACTATGAATGGCGGATTTAAAATTGACTATTAGTCACTGCTAGTCCCATCAATAACTATCCGCTTTCCATGTACTATGAATGGCTCATCTAGAGTTGACTACTTGTACCGCCAGTCTTGTCATTATCTGTCCATTCTCCCTACTCTAGGAATGGCTCCTCTAAAGCTGCCTATCACACATTGCCAGTCCTATCACTTGTTGTCAGTCCTATCACTCATTGTCAGTCCTGTCACTCGCCCTCTACCCTCAGTGCAGTAAGAATGGCTCATTTGAAAATCACTACTAAGCAGTGCTACCACAATGTATGACAATTTGAAGTTATTCTACAAATGCACCTATCTTACTATTCATTTGATAGCAATGAAAAGAACAAGATATGATTTAGATTCAATCAACTGGTTGATAGTTCGATGTATGACTTTGGATACACTAGGGTCTATTAAATTGGTATTATCAAAGAGATTTGAAAGTGATGGACATTAGAAGCATCTTTATCAAAAAGTTATAAGTTTATGCTATACAAGCATATATGTGTATAGAGTTTCTAATTTGGTGATACAACTTGCAAGTGCATGCAACCAATCATGTCCTTTAGATTGAGAGGACTACTATAATCATTGATGTAAGCAACATTTCTTAAGAGGATAGTCCTTGAAGCATACTACAAAATGATAAGAACGTACACATGTACTTATTTGGCTTTTGTTAGTGTAGTTTTTTGGATTCCAACAATTAAAAATCTCAAAAAAATTGACCTTAGAGATTGTAAGAATATGTTGTCTAATGCTACCTACCTTATTTGCTACACTTTGGGCAATATAAAATTATATTTGGACATTCCATTGAAAAGAATCCATAAAGAGAGTGCATTTCTACACCATGAAGAGAGTCCATTCTATTCAAAATTGACTTTGTAGTACATTTTTGAAGTGCCATGTTGTATGTGGAATAGATGTGGAATAGATGTGGAATAGATGTGGAATAGATGTCCATAGGAATCAACAATACTTTCTTTTTTATCACCCCATTTATTTATTTTTGCCAAAACTCTACCAATGGATGTATTCAGTTCAAAATTCACTTTGCACACTTGTTCATGTTACATTCTACTATGCAATATACAACATAATGCAAAACATAGTAGAATGTAGTATGAGTGAAAATTGTAAAAACAATGAACTTGACAAGTGAGAAAATGATTAACTTCACAATGCCGTCACTTCTAATGCTTCTTTTATGTCACTTTCTATTTATACAAAATGAATAAATTAGTAATACTAGCGAATACAATGCTAAATCAAATTCTATGAAAATAAGTTGTTCATATGTATGAAAGATCGTACAGATTTTGATGAAAGGGCTAGCGGAATGCAAACTAAGCTGCTTTTCCTCTACCATATGCAATAGCGTATTATTGTGTCACCAATATTCCTTGAAAAGTTTCTATGCAAAGAAAACCTATCCTATTGAACCATAGATGCATATTCACCTCTAGTATTAACAAAGTTGGTAAGGCCTCAAATTTAAGAAAAGATCCAATCCAATTCAATATTCCACCTATTCATGTTACTTACCCATCTTTATAAGACAAGACAGTAGGATCATGTTTAAAAACAATTTATTTTCAATTAGCATTCAAATCCTAGTTGGCCAACTTCTTTCATGTATACTTGACCAAGAATTTCCTACTAGACCTAGCATCCTACCGAATCTAAACATTCTTTAAAAATCTACACCGCTTTAAAATTTGAAACAATCTCATTTATATGCATATTCTCATTGCAAATACTTCATGGTGTGGATGTCCTACTAGTTAATTAGGCTTCATCTAAATACTTAAACATAATAGTCACTTCAATTTATTCTTGAGTAAAGTACCTTGTCTTGAAGACCTCACTTTAGCTACAATATTGGCATGGTTCACGTTGTGAAGCTCTTTAAATAATTCTTGAATCTCGTCAAGAGTAAGAAGGGAATTGAAGCTTCATTTTGAATACATTTTTCAAACAATGCATGAATAGTCTATAAAGTTTCAAAGTGCTAAAGACACGTGCATTTCAAGATTGACTAAGTGATTTTTCTTTGGAGGCAAAATAACAAAATAATTTTGCCACTGACATCAATATTCTTGAAAATTTAAGCACAATACAATTTTCCCATCTTTATATATTTTTTCCACATTTTTCCCTTCATTACATACCGACTATGTCTCATTAGAGTAGATTTCCATGTACAAAATCAACCAAACTTTGTGAACTAGAAAAAAAAAATTGKAGTTTTTTATTGGAAGTGTACTGTGGTTGTAAAAGTAGAATTGAAATTGTTGGTCAAAAGTTTTGAGGAAGAGGCTTGTCCAAAGCAGGAGTCTGGAGAAGTAACTTACCAACTTCTAGAAATCTATTTTTTACATTGAACTTGAACTTTTTGGTTGAAGAAGTAACTTAACAACTTCTAGAAATCTATTTTTTACATTGAACTTGAACTTTTTGGTTGGAGAAGTAACTTACCAACTTCTAGAAATCTATTTTTTACATTGAATTTGAACTTTTTGGTTGGAGTAGTAACTTACCAACTTCTAGAAATCTATTTTTTACATTGAACTTGAACTTTTTGGTTGGAGTAGTAACTTACCAACTTCTAGAAATCTATTTTTACATTGAACTTGAACTTTTTGGTTGCCTTTAGCCTTTGACAACAAGGCAAACCTACTCTTGATATATAATTTGTCCATATTCACGTAGAAGGGGACGCTTTGTGAAACTTGGCAAAAGACACTTCAACTCTAGAAAATTCAAAAATTTGTTTTGATTTTGGCACAATGTAGAAGTATTTTTTAAATAGTAAATTTAACAATTTTAAATACAATGCCAAAAAACTCTCAACCTAGATTGGGTGGGCTTATCTTTGATATGGTAGGTTTGAGTGCTTAGAGCACATTTGGAGAGCCTTAGAGCACTGTTCATCCAATTTGCTCGTGTGTAAGGGTGTTCTTGTCAAACCTCAAGAATACGATGAGGATAACAATAGTATTTACARAATCATTGTATATTTTATTTTGTAGTTTGAAAGTCTCTTTAAAACTTCTATTTGGCCTATATTGAACACATGCTGATTTTTTTTCCCCTAATTTCATTTGAATTTGACTTTTTTTTTTTTGAATTCCCTGCAACCAATAGTTGCTTAAAATCTAATTTTATGGCACTTTTTCCAATTTGAAAGATTGGTCACACCCTTGAAACCCTAAGTCTAAATAAGGAATTGAAGGACTTTCTCCACCTTAAACGGTTTTATATTATACTTCGTCATTCATTTTCTTGTCACTTGATATTTTTGTCTTAATTAAGTCAATCATGGCACAATGGCTTTAATTCTATTAGGTGCTTGTCTAAAATTGTGAAAACACACATACCATACCATCAAGTTGATTATGGATTTAAAAATGTTTTCTATGTACTTTATAATTTAGAAGAAAAACAAATCAAGTTCGTCATTGGTATTCTAAATAATATCACTATTGTCAACACAACTAATTATAGGGCTATTATGGCTACGGTTAGCTACCAATCATTGTCACAATCCAATTCTAGAAAAATATGGCATTTACAAAGAAGGATGCTAGAGTTAATACCTAAATGATTGAAGGCGCATTTCAAGAGAAATTGTCAAATATTGCTATTTTTTGGTGCATTGACCAAGACTGAAATAAAAATAATTCTCTTAAACTTCAACTATATAAAAGGATGTAGATGAATATAGATAAGTGCAAATTTTTTTTGACCACTCGATCATGCGCATCGAAATATCATGACATTTGAAGCGAGAAAAAACAACTTTATCTTGTTCTTGCAAGATAGTAGCAACAAACCTCAAGCCCTCTTGGAGTGAATTTTTACACTATATAAAATTTATCTACAATATTATTGAAAACTAGATCTTATTGAATACGCACATGCAAAATTTTAAAAGAAAACAAGAGGTCTATCTTACTTCAAATCACCTTGTTATAGAAAGAAGTGAAGTAAATTGGCAATATACTAGTCCCTTTTTGATGATATTTTGTGCTTCAAGTAATTTTTTAATTTGAAATTCAAATAGTGTGAACTTGGAGACAAACATTTGTAATATGTGGAAAAAAATTCAAGAAATTGTGAGCGTATATTTTGAGATAATAGCATGGCTTTTAGGAATTATGTGAGATAGTCCTTAAAAATTGAATGTAATTCAATACTTTTGTTTTATATTGTGCACGTTAAAAAAAAGGCTTGATTTTTAAAACCTTGTTTTAAATATGTATGTGTGTAAGTATGTTTAGCAATTGGACTTGGCCCTTTAGGAAGAGAAACTATTGCCTCAACGTCTAAGATAATCCTTAGCAATGGTTCTCATGCTAAGCTTCAATGTTTTAAAAGTTGCACAATACTTTCGATTTGTACAATACTTTCATCCCAATTCTTCATTGAATAAAAATCATCAAATAAATATTCTTGATTAGAATGAAGATATTAATTTTCAGGATGTATTTAGTTTGAATATTAGAACATTTAAGATATTCTTCAATAGGATTGCTACTAATAGACAACAACTGCAATGTATAAGTGGGGAACCTTGCACTGAATTAATTTGAGATCCTATATGCAACCTGTATCAAATCCTAGAAGAGTTTGTATATTCTCTTCCAAAGCTAATACTTTGAAGAGGTTTGAAGAGCCCATCACAAAGGTTGTTATTGACAAGATTTATTGTTGAATGCCTTTTGCAATTACTTTGCTTTTTAACCCACTACACTTTCTTGTTCCACTACTTCTAGCATCATTACACATTTTAACGTTGTGAATTTGGATTGACTCAGTCATTGGATTGAGGGAGGTCTATTATTGTACGTGCCTCTTTACAGGCCTAATACCTACCACTATCACTTTAATCCTTGAACAACGTTGCACACATTTATTGTTTCATGGTCGACAAACGTTGGAGACATTTATTGTTTGATGGTCGACAAAAAATCCTGTCGTGTAGGCTCGAAGAACATAATTGTACGTGCCTCTTTAGAGGCCTAGAGAGTTGTGTTGTTTGGATTGCTATTCCTATCATAATTGAGAATGTTTAAATATCGATGTATGGTACACCTATCACTACCACTTTAATCCTTGAACAACACTGCAGACGTTTATTGTTTGATGGATGACAAAGAAAACAATCCTATGTTTCATCCTTTGGAATTTTATGTGGAAAAGTGAGGTCTTGCAGAGTAGCCTTTAACCTCTAATGAGTGTTAGCTTGGGATTTTTGAAGCAAATGAATCATTCAATACAATAAAAGATGAATTCCATGGTGACTAGCTGGTCCTTCAAGGATTAAAAATTCATAAATTTAGTTACCTATATATATATGCAGGATACACATAATGCATGGTAATTAATTGTRTAGGAATCCCCTTTATTGCCCAAAAGACCAAATAAGAATATGATACGATTACATTGAAATTGATTAATCCTCTTGTTGACGTTGTTTCTAGCAATTGGAAGTTGTCTCTATTTTTGTTTTACTCCATTTCCTTTCACCTCCTTTAGTATTTGTGCAAATTGCATACATGGGAATTATGATTCCATCACAATGTTGCTCCCAATGTGTTCAACCTTTCAAACATGTTCTTAAACAAAGAGGTCATTTGGTGGTTATGCCATTAAGTTTAAAAGAGTAATGAATTAGGGTTGGCAATCCAACCACGTTCTCTTTTCCTCTCCAAATTTTGTGGAAGCTTTGTTTTTGTGTAATACTAAGTTAGTTAAAACTTTAAATATAAAAAATCATCATACACCAAACAAATGTGGACGCGTTTCACATGAAATTCAAGGCAGGATCCCTCGTATTGTGCCCAATATCTTGACTGGATCCTTTTCAGCCCAATTTTTCTAGGGTTTAAGCTAGTCGAGCTTTCTGCTGGCAATTCTTTCTCACAGCCTCTGTTGTCAGATTCTTCTGGGAGGAATCGAAGTGTTTCTGCAGTTTGAAAAAAATTGTGTTTCAGAGTGTTGGGTCCATTTGAAGAAATATTGTCAGTCATGGCGTCTGTGGAATTGTTCTTTCTCCAATTTCTTTGCTTCGTCGAAGAGGAAGTGGGCTTGCATCGCTTAATTGATCACCATGTCTTCAGCTTGCTCGAATTTGCCTCAAGATGCTCTGAATTAGGGTTTGAAATTGTTGCACCTCCTGGGAAAGGAATATGGAACATGAGGTTATTGAGGAGTGAGAGGATTCTCCAAAATATTTGTGGGCACGGGTCCATGGTGGTGCAACGAGCCAAACACCATTTTGAATGGCCGGAAGAGGATTTCTCAGACCTTGGAATTCCAAGATCTTTGGATTCTCAGAATCGAGTTCTCAGCCTTCATCAAATGAGCAATTTCATGGACAAGATGATCGAAACCCTAAAACACCGTTGCAAAGTGCAAGTGAAGGAATCAAACTCCCAGTGCAGGAACGGGGGATCTGAGATGGGATCGTGATTCGCGAAGCTGACGCATGTGCGTGTTGTCTCGCCATCTCCTCTTGCAGCACCAGATTTACATGTCCGAGTCTCTATTGCACTCTGTAGTTAGCGTATGGCAATTCGTGGGCAGAGCAGATACAGTTGCAAACTTCTACAGAAAATTGGAAGTAATGAAGAGCCAGAAACCACAACACATCATCGAAAACCTTGACTAAACTTCGACTTCAACCGTTTTTTTTTTAATCTACAAAACATGGACTGCAATCATCTGCCACTTGTTATGGCATTCCGAGCATTCAAGCGTTGTAGTCATCCCCTCATCAGCTGATCTTCTCTGAATATCGACAGATTTCTGTAGAAGGTTGCACCTGCACAAGTATGAATATCTGGTGTAGTGTTCTTGCTGGCTATGGAAGAGTCGACGGGAGTAGAACGGAAGAACTCCGGTACGTACAGTAGTAACTTACCATTACCATTTTCACGCTTTTGTTGACCGGCCCACCCATACGTCAGCTACAGTATCATGTGTGTGTGTGTGTCAAAACCACAAAAAAATTATTGTGCCACCGACATCAATACTCTTGGGGAATTCAATGGCTCCCCAATTTGGGTGCTCCCCAATCTCTAAAAACGCTTGCTTCGGCATCCAATGCATGGGCATGCTTGCGCACTAACTAAAATTTTAGACAATTTCTAATAAGCTCAATAAGGATTGGAGCATCAATATTCTTGTGCAACAACTAAAATTAGTCAATCTCTAAAAAGACTTGTGCATTAAGAATCAGAGCGTCAATATCCTAATAGTAATTAAGAATAGACAATCTCTGGCTGTTTGTTTTTCGTGCACTATGTGGCGGATCTAAAACTGACTAATAGACACCGCTAGTTCTATTAGTAACTATCCGCTTTCCATGTACTGTGAATGGCTCATCTAGAGTTGACTACTTGCACAGCCAATCCCGTCATTGACTGTCCATTCTTCTTGCTCCAAGAATGGCTCATCTAAAATTGCTCGTCATGCACTACCCAGTCCTATCACTCGCTCTCCATCCTCAGTGCAGTAGGAATTCCTCATTTGAAATTGAGTATCAAGCATTAAAAGAACAAGATATGATTTAGATTCAAGCAATTGGTTGATAGTTTGATGCACCACTTTGGATATACAAAGGACTATTCAAAAGGCTATATCAAAGAGATATGGAAGTGATGGACACTAGAAGCTTCTTTATCTAAAAGTTATGAGTTTATGTTGTACGAGCATATATGTGTATACAATTTCTAATTTGGTGATACAACTTGCAGATACGTGCAACTAATCATGTCCTTAGATTTTAAAGGACTACTATAAAGTAATCATTGATGTAAGCAATAGTACTTAAAAGGATATTCCTTGAAGCATACTGCATTAATGATAAGAAACATACACATGTGCTTATTTGGTTGTTGTCAGTGTAGTTTTTGGATTTCAACAACTAAGAATCTCAAAGAAAATGACCTTAGAGATGTAAAATTATGTTGTCTAAAGCTACCTACCTTACTTGCCACACTTTGGGCAATATAAATTTTTATTTGGACATTCCATTGAAAATAATCCATAAAAAGAGTACATTTCTATACCACGAGGAGAGTGCATTCTATTCAAAATTGACTTTGTAGTACAATTCTAAAGTTCCATGTTGTATGTGGAATACATGTCCACGGAGATTAACAACACTTTCTCTTTTATCACCCCATTTATTTGTTTTTGCCAAAATTCTACCAATGGATGTATTTAGTTCAAAATCCACTTTGCACACTTGTTCAAATTACATTCTACTATGCCATACACAACGTAATGCAAAAACATACTAGAATTTAGTATGAGTGAAAATTGTAAAATTAATGAACTTGACAAGTGAGAAAATGATTAACTTACTACACAATGCCATCACTTCTAATGCTTCTTTTATGTCACTTTCTATTTATACAAAATGAATAAATTAGTAAGACTAGAAAATACAATGCCTACATTGTATAGATTTAAAAAATAGAAATGAAATGGCTAGTGGAATGCAAAGGGTGCTTTTCCTCAACCATATGAAATAGCACATTATTATCTCACCAATATTCCTTCAAAAGTTTCTATGCAAAGAAAACCTATCTTATTGAACCATGGATGCATGTTCACCTAGATAGTACTAGCAAAGTTGGTATATGAGTTTAAAGCCTCAAATTTAAGAGAGGATTCAATCCAATTCAATATCCCACCTATTCATGTTACTTGCCAAACCTATGGGACAACGCAATAGAATCATATTTAAGAACATTTTATTTTCAATTAGCATTCAAATCCTAGTTGGCCAACTTCTTTCATGTATACTTGACCAAGAACTTCCTACTAGACCTAGCATCCCACCTAACCTAACCATTCTTTAAAAATCTACACCGCTTTAAAATTTGAAACAATCTCACTTATATGCAATTTCATATTGCATATATTTGGTGGTGTAGATGTCCTACAATTTAATTAGGCTTCATCTAGATTATAGAGTCACTTCAACTTATTCATAAGTAAAGTGCCTTGTATTGAAGACCTCGTGATTCACGTCGTTAAGCTCTTTAAATAATTCTTGAATCCCATCAAGAGTTAGAAGGGAATTGAAGTTTCATTTTGGATACATTTTTCAAACAACGCACGAATAACCTATGAATTTTCAAAGTGTTGAAGGTAGGTGTATTTTAAGATTGACTTAGTGATTTTTCTTTGAGGGACAAATTTTTTTTATTGTGCCACCGACATCAGATGAATACTCTTGGAATTTCAATCTCCTTTAGTAGATGCTCCCCACTCGTCTCTAATAAGCCTTGCTTATCAGGGATTAGAGCATCATCATCCTTGTATACTTATTAAAATTATCCAATTTCTAATAGGACTTGCTTGTTAAGGCTTATAACATCAATATCCTTGTACACTAACCAAAACCAACCAATCTCTAGTAGCCAATCTCTAATACGACTTTCTCATGAAGGATTAGAGCATCAACATCCTTGCTTACTAATTAAATTTAGCATGACACATTCCCATTTTTATATAGTGTTTCAACATCTTTTCCTTTACCACACACCACCTATGTCTCATAAGTGTAGACTTCTATATACAAAATCAACCCGACTTTGTTAAATAGAGATAAAAAAAATTGGAATTTTCTGCTGGAAGTGCTATGGTTGTACTAGTAGAATTGGAATTGTTGGTTGGAAGATTTGAGGAAGAGGCTCGTGCAGAGCGGAAGAGGTAACTTATCAACTTTTAGAAAATTATTTTTCACATTGGACTTGAACTTTTTGGTTGCCTTTAGCCTTTGACAACAAGGCAAACCTATTCTTGATATATAATTTGTCTATATTCATGTAGAAGGGGAAGCTTTGTAAAACTTGGCAAAGACCACTTCAACTCTAGAAGATTCAAAAATTTGTCTTCATTTTTGGCGCAATATATAAGTTTTCTTTAAATAGTATACTTATCAATCTTAAGTACAATGCCAAAAAAAACTCAACCTAGATTGGGTGGGCTTATCTTTGATATGGTAGGTTTGGAGCATATTTAAAGAGCCTTAAAGCAATGTTCATCCACTTTGCTTGTGTGCAAGGGTGTTCTTGTCAAACCTCAAGCATGTGATGAGAATAATAGTAGTACTTTCAAAATCATGACCTACTTAATTGTGTACTTTGAAAGTCTCTTTATAACTTCTCTGTGGCCTATATTTAGTACAAACTAATTTTTTTTTCCCCAATTTCATTTGAATTTGATTCTTTTTTTTGAATTCCCAACAATCAATAATTGCTTAAAATCTAATTTTTTGGCACTTTTTTCATATTGACTAAAATTGTGAAAACACACAAATCATACTATCAAGTTGATTATGGATTTAAAAATGTTTTCTATGTACTTTTATAATTTAGAAAAGGAACAAATCAAGGTCGTCATTGGTATTCTAAATAATATCACTATTGTCAACACAATTGATTATAGGGCTATTATGGCTACGGTTAGCTATCAATGATTGTCACAATCCAATTCAAGAATAATATGGCATTTACATAGAAGGATGCTAGAGTTAATACCTAAATGATTGGAGGTGCATTTCAAAAGAAATTGTCAAATATTGCTATTTTTTGGTGCTTCAACCAAGATTAAAATAAAAACAATTCTCTTAAACTTCAACTATATAAAAGGATGTAGATGAATGTGGATAAGTGCAAATTTTTTTGACCACTTGACCATGTGGATTGAAATATCATAACATTTGAAGTGAGAAAAAAACAAGTTTATCTTGTTCTTGCAAGATAGCAGCAACAAACCTCGAGCCCTCCTGGAGTGAATTTTTATACTATATCAAATTTATCCACAATATTATTGACAACTAGATCTTATTGAATATGCACATGCAAAATTTTAAAAGAAAACAAGAGGTCTATCTTACTTTAAATCACCTTGTTATAKGAAGAAGTGAAGTAAATTGGCAATATACTAGTCCTTTTTTGATGATATTTTGTGCAACAAGGAATTTTTTAATTTGAAATTCAAATTGTGTGAACTTAGAGAAAAACATTTGTAATATGTGGAAATCAAATTCAAGAAATTGTGAGCGTGTATTTTGAGATAATAGCATTGGTAGTTAATAAGATTTTTCTTAAAACATATATGGTATAGTTGRCTAGTAGAGTTTTGACTCCTCTTGGAATCAATTTTTGTGCTAAAAGTGTTTTTTGTGAAAATTGCCTACTACATCATGCTAGTTACATGAATACTAAATTTTGAAAAATAGATGAGGAGTTTGGCAAGAAGATCACATGGGCTTTTATGAATTAAGTGAGATAGACCTCAAAAATTGAATATTTTTGTACTATATTGTGCATTTTCAAGAAAAGGGCTAAATTTATAAAACCTTGTCTTAAATATGCATGTGTATAAGTATGTTTATCAATTGGACCTAGCCCTTTAGGAAGAGAAACTATTGCCTCTCGTTCTAAAATCAACTTTAGCAATGGTTCTCATGCTAAGCTTCAATGTTTTTAAAGTTGCACAGTACTTTCTATTTGTACATTACTTTCATCCCAATTCATCATTGAATAAAAATCATCAAATTAATATTCTTGATAAGAATGAAGATATTAATTTTGTGGATGTACTTAGAATATTAGAACATGTAAGAGCTTCTTCAATAGGATTGCTACTAATAGACAACAACTGCAATGTAAAAGTAGGGGACCTTGCAATGAATTAATTTGAGATCCTATATGCAACCTACATCAAATCCTAGAAGAGTTAGCTTTGGGGGGAGAATATACAAATACTTTTAGGAGGTTTGAAGAGCCCACCAGAGAGGTTGTTATTGACAAGATTTATTGTTGAATGCCTTTTGCAATTATTTTGCTTTTTAACTGACTGCACTTTCTTGTTCCACTACTTCTAACATTAACCATTTTAATGTTCTAAATTTGGATTGAATGAGTCATTGGATATGAGGGAAGGCAAAAGATCTATAATTGTACGTGCCTCTTTACATGTCTAATACCTACCACTATCACTTTAATCCTTGAACAACGTTGCAGACATTTATTGTTTGATGGATGACAAAAAATCCTTGTCGTGTAGGCTCGAAGAACATAATTGTACGTGCCTCTCCACAGGCATAGAGAGTTGCGTTTTTTGGACTGCTATTCCTATCATAATTGAGAATGTTCAAATATTGATGTATGACACACCTATCACTATCAGTTTAATCCTTGAACAATGCTGCAAACGTTTATTGTTTGATGGATGACAAAAAAAACAATCCTATGTTTCATCCTGTGGAATTTTATGTGGAAAAGTGAGGTCTTGGAGAGTAGTCTTTAACCTCCAATGAGTCCTATATTGGGTTTTTTGAAGCAAATGAATCAAACAATACAATAAAGGATGAATTCCACGGTGATTAGCCGGTCCTTCAAGGATTAAAAATTCATAACTTTAGTTACATATATAAGAACATAATCAGATTACATTGAAATTGATTAATCCTCTTGTTGACGTTGTTTCTACCAATTGGAAGTTGTCTCTATTTTTGTTTTACTCCATTTCCTTTCACCTCCTTCAGTGTTTGTGCAAATTGCATACACAGGAATTATGATTCCATCACAATGTTGCTCCCAATGTGTTCAACCTTTCAAACATGTTCTTAAACAAAGAGGTCATTTGGTGGTTATGCCATTAACTTTGAGAGAGTAATGAATCACGGTTGGCAATCCAACCACCACTTCCTTTTGTCTACAAATATAGTGAAAGCCTTGTTTTTTTCTAATACTAAGTTAGGTGAAATTTTAAATATAAAAAAACATCATACACCAAACAAATGTGGACGCATTTCACATGAAATTCAAGGCAGGATCCCTCGTATTGTGCCCAATATCTTGATTGGATCCTTTTCAGCCAATTTTTTCTAGGGTTTAAGCTAGTCGAGCTTTCTGCTGGCAATTCTTTCTCACAGCCTCTGTTGTCCAAATTTTCAGATTCTTCACCGGTTTTCTGGGAGGAATCGAAGCGTTTCTGCAGTTTGTAAATACTTGTGTTTCGGAGTGTTGGGTCCATTTGAAGAAATATTGTCAGTCATGGCGAACATCAAGCGTCTGTGGAATTGAATTCTTTCTCCAATTTCTTTGCTTCGTCGAAGAGGAAGTGGGCTTGCATCGCTTAATTGATCACCATGGTTTCAGCTTGCTCGAATTTGCCCCAATTAGGGTTTGAAATTGTTGCACCTCCTGGGGAAGGAATATGAAACACGAGGTTATTGAGGAGTGAGAGGATTCTCCAAAATATTTGTGGGCACGGGTCCATGGTGGTGCAACGAGCCAGACACCATTTTGAATGGCCGGAAGAGGATTTCTTAGACCTTGGGATTGTAAGAATCTTTGGATTGTAAGAATCGAGTTCTCAGCCTTCATCAAGGATAAGGTGATCGAAACCCTAAAACACTGTTGCAATGTGCAAGTGAAGGAATCAAACTCCCAGTGTAGGAACGGGGGTCCTGAGATGGGATCGTGATTCGTGAAGCTGACGCATGTGCGTGTTGTCTCGCCATCTCCTCTTGCAGCACCAGATTTACATGTCCGAGTCTCTTTTGCACTCTGTAGTTAGCGTATGGCAATTCGTGGGCAGAGCAGATACAGTTGCAAGGGAGCGCAGTAATTGATCAGAGATTGCAGACTCACATGATGCTTGGTGTTTCGGTTGAAGTCGAAGTTTCGTCGTGGTTTTCGAAGATGTATTGTGGTTTCTGGCTCTTCATTACTTCCAATTTTCTGTAGAAGTTTGCACCTGCTCAAGTATGAATATATGGTGTAGTGTTCTTGCTGGCTATGGAAGAGTCTACGGGAGTAGAAGAACCTTGGAGGTCGATAAATTCATATTTGAAACTTTCTCCGAACCAAAATTAGGTTCTAGTCAAGTTTCTTCGGAAGCTGGATACATTGGAATTTGTTCCTTTGTGTTCCTTTGTTTACTCCAAAGGAATGCTTGGAGGTTCGTATACACCGAGCTAGAATGTCTGCAGTCATGCACCTTTCATTGCGCTTTAGACAATAAACGAGAAGCTATTTTCTGCTGGAAATCAAACTGAAACTGCCAGTTGTGGGGTTAGCACTARCAGCAGTGGTGATCATTCAATTGGGCAGCTTATTTCGGTGGCAAAATATCTTAGTAAACGGGTTCATCTCTTGCGCTCCTCACATCCAGATGGTAATACCAAAATTTGACAAACTCTTCCACGACAAAGTCACCGATTGTGTTGTGTGCACGTCTTCAAAATCAAGATTCCAAGAAACTTGAGCTGAACTGCACATATACTGTCACCACTAATCCTGATTTTGCCAGATTGATCACCAATAGTTATTACAAGAACACACGCCATCTTTGAAGTGATGAAAACGATTTGCATCCCGGACCACAATCTCTTTCCTAGTCACTTTGGAGATCAATTTGGTTGCTGTATGACAGTCTGGACACACTCGAAGGTTCTTGTAAACACGAATTGGTTCACTCCTAGGAGTGCAGATAAGTCCATACGCGATCGCCAACTTCTCACTATGAGAGCAAAGAGAAGACTCCTTATCCTTCTCRTCAATATCATGCAACACAAGCCGCGTRTCTGGAAGGTAGCCTTCAGCCTTGATTTTCTCAGTTAATCTGTTCAGCTCCGCATATATCTCCTTTGTTGCTGGGTGCGATGTGTCCCCTACAACAAAGGAATGAATCTTGTCATCCACTTCGATCCAGCTGCGYCCAGGTTCCTTGCAAATGCCTCTCTCCTGCATCATAGTGCGCACAGAAGACACGTCCTCCCACTTCCCAGCTGCAGCATAGATGTTGGACAGGAGCACATAAGTAGAGGCATCGTTGGGTTCCAACTTCACTCGCTCTTTAGCTGCAATTTCACCCAACTCCAAATTACCATGAGATCTACAAGCGCCGAGCAACGCTCCCCAAGTTGCTCCATCCGGTTTCACTGGCATGGTATCAATCACGAGCTTGGCTTCCTCCAGGTGCCCTGCCCGCCCAAGAATGTCCACTAAGCAGTTCCAATGCAGCACAGTGGGAACGATGCCATAATCTTGCGACATGGCTTGGAACAGTCGCCGGCCTTCATCTACAAGGCCTGCATGACTACAGGCCGATAAAACAGCCACAAATGAGTGCCCGTCGGGCTTCACACCGGAAGCCTTCATTTTCCTAAACACTTCAACAGCTTCAGAACCACATCCATGTTGCGCAAGTCCAACAATCATCACTGTCCACGTAAACAAGTCCCGGATCTCCATTCTGTCAAACATGAGTCGAGCATCATCGATGCTACCACACTTTGCGTACATGTGAACAAGCGCATTTCCCACGCGCACATCTGACTCAAATCCCGCTTCATGCGCATGCCTGTGAACCTCCTTCACCCACTCCAAAGCCCCGGCGCTTGCACATGCATTCAAGATGCTTACGTAAGTCACTGCGTCTGGCTTAAAGCCTTCCTTATTCATTTGGCGAAACATTTCATATGCCTCCTCACCATACCCACTTTCAGCATATGCGCCAATCATCAGAGTCCATGTATACAAGTCCCGTCCCTCCAGTTTGTCAAAAACTAGTCCCGCGTCCTCGACACTGCCACACCTTGCATACATGTTGACCAGCGCATTGCCCACACGCACATCAGACTCGAAGCCTCCTTCACGAGCATGGCTGTGAACCTCCTTCACCCACTCCAATRCCCCTGCACTTGCACATGCATTCAGGATATTYGCATATGTAAATGCATCAGGTTTGAAGCCTTCCCGTTTCATTTGGAGMATAAGTTCATACGCTTCACGCTCACATCCATGTTGTGCAAGTCCTCCAATCATCACCGTCCATGTCCTCACATCGCGCTGCTCCATTCTCCCAAAAACCAGTCTGGCATCATTGATACTGCCACACTTTGCATACATGTGGACCAACGCATTTCCCACACGCACCTCTGACTCAAATCCCCCTTCACGAGCATGGTTGTGAACCTCCTTCACCCACTTCAGACCCCCTGCACTTGCAGATGCATTCAGGATGCTCATATAAGTGACAGCGTTTGGTGTGAAGCCTTCCTCTATCATTTGGAGGAACAATCGATACGCTTCCTCACCACACCCAGTTTCAGCATAGGCGCCAATCATCGCAGTCCAAGTCACCACACTGCGTTCACCCATTCTGTCAAAAACTAGTCGTGCATCACTGATGCTGCCACACTTTGCATACATGTGAACAAGCGCATTGATCACACGCACATCTGACTCAAATCCTCCTTCACGGGCATGCCTGTGAACCTCCTTCACCCACTCCAATGTCCCTGCACTTGCACACGCATTCAGGATGCTCCTGAAAGTGATTGCATCTGGTTTAAAGCCTTCCCGTCTCATCTGGAGAAACAATTGATAAGCTTCCTCACCACAACCACTTTCTGCGTAGGCTCCAATCATCCCATTCCAGGAGATGACATTACGAGTGGCCAAGTTATCAAAGGTTTCCCTTGCCTCCTTTATGCTCCCACACTCTGCATACATTTTAAGAAGCGCAGTCCCTACACGCACATCGGATTCAAAGCCATCATGTCTGATATACGCATGAACTTCTTTGCCCCATTCTAAAGCTGCTGGGCTGTTACATGCCTTCAGGATGCTCAAGTATGTCACKGCGTCTGGCTGCACTCCTTTTTGACGCATTTGATTGAAAACTTTCATCGCATCTTGTGCACGGCTGTGCTGAGCGTAACCCCCAATCATTTTGGTCCAACTAAATACATCCTTCCCCACAAGTTCATCAAACACACCGCATGCATCTTCCAATCTCCCGCATTTGATGTAGGCACCCAGTAGGTGATTTGCCACATAAACATTCTGCTGTAATCCACTCTCAATGATGCACTCATGTACTTGCTTGACTGCTGTAAGGTCTTCCTGATTCAAGCACCGCTTCAGAACTTCAACAACCATGTGTGATCCTATGCCTATGCCTTGTTGTAGTCGGTTCTTCAAAACATCAACTGCTTCACTCGTGGTCTTCGCACTTCGCATGTGCACACTGCCACCGCCAACCAGGACAGTTTGCGTTGACTCCCTTGCACTAGTGGGCACAGTGTTTTTTCTTCCAAAATTGCCCTGGGGTAACCTGAATCATCAATCCATTCGTTATGAGCACAACCTTCGTAACGTGGAAAACTTTACTCAACCACTTTAACAATACTTGGAAGCATCTGTGCAGTGCACTATATCTCTTACGAGCACAATAATTTGGAGAAAGTCATCGCTCTTTACATGAACCTATTAAACACTTACATAGTGAATATCATAAAGCAGACAAAAGAAAAGAATGTTGCACATGCCGATCCTCAAACCGACCAATCACAACCTTTCATATTTGAATAGGTAAGCTACATCCAGGGCAAAGCTATTTGCGCCTAATTCGTGGCACGGCGTCAGAGGTATCATGCTCAAGCCAATACCTCTTTGGTTGTACAACCTCTTGAGAACCACTCGTGTGATTCCCAACACGAGATGGTGATTTGTTATGAGTTACCAATTTAAGCATCGCCTTCACCCATGGTGGAGTTGACCCACCACCTGTCCAAAGCGCTTTCTTTGTCACCTTGTGCTTAAAGTCAGGTAATTGGGGATCCCTCTGTATGCACCAAGTATCAAGTAACTATCAAACACGGAAAATCAATCAAGGGATATCTCGATAAACTTTGTAGTGATAAAATTAGTCTTCACTTCACTCCAAAACACACAAAGAATGCAATATGCTTGTTGTTTCTCAAAGCACCAATGACCTTCAACAAACAACAAAAAMMATMCCGACCAATTTCTGCAGCTCTCATACATAAATTAACTGGCAGTCGTAGAGATACCTTGCTAACTCTGTTATCCCACCACTGCAGAGGATCTGCAAAATACTCCTCCCATACTTGTTCAATTGTCTCTGCTTCGCCAGATTCAACTGGAACGTACATCACAAATGTCAGTCACRTTCTTTCTGWGAGAGACAGACGGCACCCACTTCTTCTCATGAAGATGTGCATCTGATATATACCTGAAGCACTGGTGCTCATTGATGCTCTTTTCCGACCCGATGACGATGAACACCTCAGTTCTCCGCTGCTGCTTCCTCCATGGGAGCTYGACWCCAGTRAAAAAGAAGGKTGTAMACGCCATGGAGACTTTGAGAGTGTGATCACACAGGAATCCTGGTSACACGCACCCCCAKCAATGCGTCAAAAGAACATTRATAGCAGCTTGAATTTTGAACATTCATCAGTTCTGATATTTAATGTTTAACGAAATTCACGTACTGTCAATTTTGGAAAAAAGTAGAATGGTATTCACCAAACATTGCTGCTGAGGAATATGATTGACTAGATTAAATACATATATTCCTACCGGGCACACAGTGGACCTGTGTACACAACTTCCAAGTCATCCAAGCACTACTCTAKAACAGTTCTGTAKAACAGATGTATGGTCAAAGGTCAGCACTCACTCACTCACCTGTGCATSAGCTCCACGCACCACATAGCTTCTCGTTTGTTGCCTATGGCGCAATACAAGGCGCATGAATGCAGACATTCCGTGGCTCGGTGTCTACAAACCTCCTAAGGTTCCTCTGCAACAACAAGTTTCACCACAATCTAACTTCTTATCGAGAGACAGCAAATGTGAATGAATCTCCTCAAGTCTCGGGGTCCCTATCAAATGTGTATTCTCTGTCTGCTAAGTGAACCTCTTTCTCAGAATGAATGCAGTCTCTGAAACCTTCAGTAAATGTTGAGAGCGCAGTATACAAGTATCGATGAGCACATTTCAACTGAGTTTGTTCTCTTCTCCAAATGCTAAATCTTCAGGCAGGAAAACAAACCTTTCTTGGACTGTTCACCAACTCCATCTCAACATCACCAAAGTCCAATGTTAGGGAGAACACCCTCAGCAGTTCTCTACATCAACCACCACAAATGTAGGCAGTATTAATACGAAACAATCTCCTCAGGACTTCTGCTCTAACTTCTAGCGAAAAGCAACAAAATTYTACCGRAAATTGAAACTARTGAAGAGCAAGAAACTCCTGGACYACAACACTCCACACGAACAACCCARTATCTGCAGTTTCAAAAMCCTAGACTAAACCTCGAATTCAACCTAGACACCAAGCGTCGTATATGATCAATCTCCGCAAATTTGCTGTTGCCTTGCAACAGCGTCTGCTCTGCCCACTTAATTGCTAAACCCTGACTACAGAGAGCTCAAAAGCTTGACATGAACAACGCCGGATATATGCAACAAGTTCCATAACCTAACTTCAGCCCGACCTCAGTCTATCATACATGAATCGATCTCAGCCAGTTCTGAGCTACCTCTCAGCTGTGCCTCTTCTCAGTTCCAAATGGTTAAAACCTCCAAATTGCTAAATCCTAACTTCAGCAAGAGAAGCTCTCACAAAGCAGCTCCATAGGAACAACACACAATGCAACCTTGACTTCAATTTAGACACAAAGCATCATGTAAGAATCGTTCTCTTACTCAGAAACTTCCAAGTCTGCCCGTGCTTCTCTCCGAAATTGCTAAAMCCCAATCGAGCAAACCTCCAAGCAGGGAGAGCAATCACGAAATTTGCAAAAGGCTCCAAATTTTGCGAAGAAAGGATAATATGCGAGAATTTAAGCTCTGAACGWTTCCAGCTCCCTAGCAATGCAAMAGTTTACCTGCGAGTGGAGATCCAACGAGCGGACATGTGAATCTGATGCTGCAAGAGGAGATGGCGAGACACCACATGCGTCAGCCTCACGATCCCACCTYAGAACCGCATTCCTACACTCCGAGGTCGAGTCCTTCACTTGCACTTCGCAACGGTGTTTTAGGGTTTCGATCATCTTGTCCTTGACGAAGGCTGATAACTCGCTTCTTTGTATCCAAAAATCTCTTGAGAGGCAACAGAAGTAGTACTCCTAAGCTCCACGGTCTGAGAAATCCTGTTCGCACTCAAAATGGTGACTTGCTCGCTGCAACATCATGGACCCCTGCCTTCAACCATTTCTAATTCTCACATCCTTCCATGTCCTGTTATTTCTATGCTCCCTCCCCACGAGGTGCAAGCCCAAAACCTAAAACTCTAAAACCCTAAAATCCTAAAATCCTAAAACCCTAAAACTCTTAAACCCCGAACACCTCAGGCCAAATTCATGCAAGCTGGGAACATGGTGTGATCAACCAAGCGATACAAGTCCACCTTCCTCTTCGGCGACGCCAAGCAATTGAAGAACGAATTYAATTGCATTGCTAAAAATTTCTTCGAATCTGCCAGGGACTTTGAAACTGGAATTCTTCAAACTACAGGAACCTGGATTCCTYCCAGAAATTCGGTGAAGAATCTGAAAATTTTGACGACAGCGGCTCGAAGAAAGATTTCAGCCACGATGATAACGAAACAAATTCCGAACCAGAAATCTCAAGAAGAGGTTCACGAAATTTCGCCACTTTGTTGAATAGAAATCACTACAGTAATGCTATTTTTTGTGGAGGAAAAGTTTAAGTTTTTCATTTACAAAATAGCTCAATTCTTGGGGTTTCTTTTAATTCCAATAGTCAAATGTTACTTCGGTATCACCTAAGTTAAGTTTCTTTGTAGGTATCGCCAAGTATCACCAAAGTATCACATGAGTGTTGGAGATATAGTTGGCTACTTCTCCAAAATGATAAACAAATTGAGTTTTTTCTTAACAAAATAGCTGGATTCTTGGGGCTTCTTGAAATTCCAATAGTCAAATGGTACTTGGGTATCACCTAAGTTTCTTTGTAGATATCGCCAAGTATCACCAAAGTATCACATGAGTGTTGAGAGATATAGTTTGCTACTCCAAAATGAAAAAAAGTAAATTCTTTCAAGGCTCTTCTCACCTTCAATTCACATGGAATAAAATTACGAGCTAAAACCTCAACTAAGGAAAGAGTACCCATAAATTCTTAATTGACATTGTTAGCAACTAAACATACCTATTTTAAATAAGACATAAATTATTTTCATTAGATCTAGTCAGCAACTAAAAGAGGATTTATATGCACTTTAGCATCCCTTATGTGGGCATTGTATGAACAAATWTGGAAATTCAACATATTGGTTGTATGTTTTATACAAATTTTATATTAGTTTTTTCAAGGTCCTCATGTTCTCCTTGTGCGAATCTTACATAATTAACCTCAAAAGTCCCAAGGCCATTTTTATTTTATTGAAAGCACTCAAAACTACTATTTTCAATGCAAACAAGAGAAATTTCAAATTTTGTTTTTTTGTGTATCCAACCATAGAATCTTGCACTAGACTAGTATAAAAATGTCTGACTTTGACTATATTGATCAGAATATATAAGCTTTTAAAGTGAAAAAGGCGAGTTTTTGTGTTCCTAGTATGACTACATTATAAGGCATTGGATTCTATGCCTTTTTTATTACAAATTGTGAATTAAAAAATATATATTGGAAGAATTGAATTGAAAATTTAGGAYATTTAAAAATAATAAAAATTGATTTTCATTTTTTAAGAAATTGTTAAGTCAAAGTAGATACAAGATTCTAGAAGGTTAAATTATATCGTTGATAGCTCTAAAATGGAATCAAACACACTAATCCCAATGCTAATATTGTTCTAAAAAGTAAACTAAACCATGTGGAAATTGTTTTAGGAAAGATTTCTAAAATTGAATTCGTAAACAAATTCAATACATTATTTTTTTCAAGAATTTGCTAAAATTGTCACAAAAACAAGAAACTTTCTAATTTTCACATCACTTATTCAAATGAATGAATCAATTATTTTCACATAGACAAAAATATGTCTATAAAAAATTCACTTCAAAAGAAAGTTATTCCAGGTCTTTTTGTTTTTGTTGTTTGTCCTTGCCTATTTTGGACTTAATGTAGTAGTCACCAATTGAAATAAAAATTATATTTTTAGAAAGATAGCAAGTTTTACTTTTTTGAAACAAGTTTCAAGAAATGTTGCAAAAAATTGAAATCATAGTTAGTTGCCTAGACTTTCAAAATTCCACAAGATGACTTTTGGGACTTTAGAAGTTAATGCCTAGATTTTAGTCTCACATTTTGTACCATATGTAAGTGTTGCATTTTGGGCAATAATGATTATGCATTTACATACCTTAAACCCAAAAAATCTTCATTTATAGTTATTGCTTCAATATACTTTACAATGATTTGGGGGATGAAAAATGTCCAAATGGCATGATTGAAATAAGAGGATTTTATATAAGCCTATACATTTTGTCATGCATAATTGTGAAGTTAAAATAATATGGAACTGAGAGCATTCAACATRCTTTGTATGATTGAAAAAATGAAGTTTAGTAAATATGTTTGGAAAAAATTATTTCTATTGATACCAATGTATAAAAGGGCATAGGATTCAATGTAAAATAAGGTGACRTATCATGAAGGCTTTTGCACTTCAATAGTAGAACCAAGCATGTTTAAAAACATATTTGAAAAATTCTTGGTGTTGGTAAGTTAAATAAGACTGTATGATTTTATTAAGAAATAAGAAATATCAACTCTCCTCAAGCACATTATCCTTTATATCAATGGAATATAATTGAATGTCTAAGTACATAATACTATAACCAGATATCAAGGTCGGCATTTCATGTTTTATAATTAATTAAAGTTGAAAAAGGCAATTTAATAGGCACTTCTAGAATTATAAAAATCTCAATACTTTTTCAAGGATTTTGGCACATTAATTGTAGAAATATTATAAGGGTGGCCACTTTATCATTATGAGAATTGCACACGGAACTTGGGATGCAAGGGACACTAATCAACAACTCTCTTGTCACTTGTCCATTTGTTCATTTGTAAGTGTTTGTAGGCTTTTTATTTTATTATCAATTTAGCCAACTTCATATCCCCTTTTTCTATTAAAAACATTGCATTGATACTACRTGACTTAACTTGCATTTGTAATCATATTTTTTTTAAGTTTTTGACATGAATGTGGACCATTTTCAAATAGTTTAGCATCTTTAACATTAATTTATTTGTGTTTTTGTCTTCTTCTCAAAATAACTTCCAAAACAATTCAACTTTAGTTTCTTATTTCATTTTTTTTACCTTCTTAGCCAAGTAAGATAAATAACTATGATTATCTTATAAACCTCAAGTCCCTTATTTGTAAATGCCATAGATTATTTTTGAATTGAACAATAACATTCAATTACAGCTACTTGCAAGTACAATGAAGGTATGATGATTATCAAACTTTGATTTGTACTTGGGATTGTAGAGATAATCAATATTACTACAACAGCCATCACAATGGTCAACTTTTTTTCACACTCAAAGTACAACAATTAAAGGCCATAGATTTTTTGTGAATTGGATGACAATAGTCACTTACAACTACTTGACAGTACAACAAACATATGATTATTATATGACTTTCATTTGTACTCAACATAGTAGAGATAATCAAGACTTCTGCAACCGCCATCTTTTCCTACACTTAAAGTTCAAGAAGACAGTAATCATTACAATGATTATTGTCGCACTTGGCGATTTGAAAACCTATATTGCACTATTCAAATGTCAAACGCAGCCGCCATCTTTTCCTACACTTACAATTTGAAAACCAATAGTGCACTTCTGTAATGTCAAACACAGCCTCCATCTTTTCCTACACTTACAGCTTGAAAACCTGTACTGCACTTTTGTAACGTCAAATGCAGCTGCCATCTTTTCCTACACTTACAGTTCAAGAAGACAGAAATCATTACAATGATTATTGTCGCACTTGGCGATTTGAAAACCAATAATGCACTTCTGTAATGTCAAACACAGTCGCCATCTTTTCCTACACTTACAGTTTGAAAACCTATACTGCACTTCTGTAACGTCAAACACAACCGCCATCACAACCGCCATCTTTTCCTACACTTACAGTTCAAGAAGACAATAATCATTACAATGATTGTTGTCGCACTTGGAGATTTGAAAACCTGTCCTGCACTTCTGTAACATCAAACATAGTGGTGGTGAAGTTATCACGCGGTATGTGAAAACATCAATAGTGATGTCTTGCCAATTGAATGAAATCTAAGTGAAAGTTGTGATGGATGTGAAGGGCATCATAGTTTAGAAAAAGTTTGCAAGTATGCAAGTACTGTAGATATCAACAAAGAGACTTTTGCATTTAGAAGACCAAATTCATTGTTTGTATGATGGAATTTGGTTGGCCTCCAAAGTAAAAATCACATGCAAATGTGACATTTTCATGAAATGAATATTATATATAGTCATGGATATTTTTTTGAAAACCATGTTTGAAAAGTCTATAATTGCTATGTGATATTCCCATTAACAAATCAACCATAAATTTATCATAGTTAATCCTCCATCATGGTTACTATTTCATCATTTCTAATATCCCATCAAAATTAAAATAGTATCTCCTTGATGAAACTATAGGTTGCTTACATTATTGCTAACAAAGTTGGTAGACACAAAATTTGCATGAGTATTCAAATTAGTTCAATATCTTACCATCTTATTTGCAATTTTATAAGACCAAGTGGAGTGGTTGGATTTTAGAAAAATCAATTTTTTAGTGTACAATATAAACCAAGCAAGCAATTGACCTGTCTATTGACCTACAAATAGGCTAATGTTTTATGTCAAGTGAATATTRGAAAGTAAATTAATTTCATCATAACTAATTTTGTCACCAAATCATAACATTGCTTTAACCCCTAAATTCCCAAAGTCTTTTCCATAAAAAGAACACTCAAAATTGCATATCAAACCATAGAAATTTAGACTAGACTAATAATGCAAGAATGTGGAGAAGAAATTTTAGGAACTTTGATTGACTTTGATTCTTTGGAGCTAAAAATAAATTCATCAACAATTTAGTTCTAATTTTTTATACTCAAAATTTGATTTGAAAATTTACTTACCTTGTTGTGCAAAAATCATGCAAGAAAGATAATGAATTTCCCYTCAAAGGAACCTATGACCATGAAGTTTTTCACTAGAAAACTTCAAATTAAAAAAAAGAATCTTGGATGAAATCATGAGATTGTAGATGAAAATAAAATTATGGATACTATGTGAAAGTATCTTCAGGAAAGTACCCCCCCTTGAAACAATACTATTTTAATGAGTTCACAGTCCAACTTTGAAAATGTATTGTTGTAGTACAGCATCAGTGCTGCATCAATACTATTTCATGGGGAGGCATTGTATTAGTAGTGAAACAATAAAACATCAGTACTAATACAATCGGGGTGTTAGTTCCCGATGATGCTAATGCATTATTTTCTATCCAATGGATGGATGAATGTTGAAATTTAGTGCACCACCGTWACATTTTCTGTCGCCACTTCCACACTTCATAAAAAATAAAAATAAATAAAAAAAATTTAAACACCTGCCTATGACACTGAAGATCAACATCTCGCTGACCTGGAGATATGATATTTCCAAATTTGAAGTTTTTACATCAGGAAAGAACAAAGAGGATATATTCAGATATTGTATGATGACTGTGCATTCCAACGTTCCGAGTCCCACATTCACAGTCTGCCACCCATGTTTGCAAAGTAAGATTTTCTTTTGATTTGTTGTCAATGATTTTCCACAAGATTTGCACATGTGCTTGCCATGTTTCTCAACACACTGGAGCCGTCCACCAGACAGCTTTTGAAACCTTGTTTGTGAACACACACTGAGTCAGTGAGGATATCTGTGATTGCTGAAATCGCCGTGCACAGGCAGTATTGGAAGACGTACATTCTTCCCATGATAAAAGAGAAAAATATATGTCCTCATATTCAACAGTGGTATAACTTCATTTGCAGAAAACGTGAGCAGCTGTGTGACCCTTTTACTGAAAACAAAAACAAAAAGAAACGTTTACAATAACACACTTAGAAAAGTTCACCTCAATTCTGTGGGTAAAATGCAACAGTCCTCAAAAACAATTTCATTTACATGAACACACTCAGAAAAGTTCACCTCTCATGCTGTGGGCAAAATGCTGCAGTCCTTAACACCGTTGTGTTTGCATCAATTAAAGCTGCCGGCACTCTGCACTCATGTGCTTCTTGCAGACACATATGACAATATTAGGGTTTCAGTATGAGCAAGACAGGGAGAAAAGTTCCACACAAAATTCATCAGAAAAAGGGTTCCAAAGTAAAGCCTAAATTTCTGAAGCTCAAACGATTGGAGTAAGAGCCCGGCAAGAAAGATGAGTCGCACATTAACTGACCAATTGAACGGTAATCAACGAAATTTAGTGATCAGAAAGCATTAATAATTTCAAGGGAAATAGACATAATAAGCGGGGTTTAAAGGGCACGAGAGCAAGCAGACACGAATGGATAATACACAACAAAATAATCCCAGAATCCATATATCTGATCAATCCGATTTGACCTCATTCAACTCAAGTTCAAGCTTAATATCACATCGAGTGACAGCGTTTCTGCCGCAGCCGCGGCCAAGAACGGGTGGTGGTTCCACGGGGAAGCGTTCGTGGTGGAGGAGTCGGGATGCATCATCATCATCCCGTCCCAGTCGGGCTTCACGGGCGGATGGCGCCCCGTGGGCGARCTCAAAGGCGGCGTGACGGGCGCGCTGGAGGACCCCGCGTGCAAGGGCGGGAGTCCACCCCCCGCGCTGCTGGTCGTGCTGTTGGTGCCGCTGGAGCCCAAGCCTTTGAGCCACGGGATGAGCGAAGTGCCGTCKGTCGCGCCCGGGTAGGAGCTCGCCGGGCTCACCTCCGATGGGGACGTGCACATGTTGTCCATGCGCTGCTCGGACGGCGGCTTAGAGCCCTGCAATGCAATGCAAACGCAAATGGTGTTACAAATGGGGAACACATTGGAAATAGGGTGAGCCCTAATCTTGAGAAAAGCGTGAAGGTGTGAGGATTGCAAGCACACCTTGCGGTAGGTGGAGCCATCTTCGTCGACGGTCCAGCCCGCTTCCGCRCAGAGCGCCTTGAGGACCTCATTGTTGTCGCAGTGCTTAGGGAGCTTGTAGTTACCATAGAGACGGAGCCCGGCGAAGATCTTGGCGGCGATGGCACGCCGGCGACGCTCGCGGCGCTTGTTGTTCTCCCGTTCTTTCCATGTGGGCAAGCGCGTCCCGGACGTCATAGTTGTGCTCCTCCCTCGSCTGTGTTGGACTCTCCTTCACTGTTCTATTGCCACCATCAATCAAATCTYCACCACGAGCTATTGCCTTACTGTCTCCGACTACCCTTCCCACGCGCTCACCATCTCCGCTACCCGGACACAATCAATCTCACGTACTACTATCCCGCAATGCGCAGAACAGTGGGCGTCYGCCTCAMMGCACAATGCACTCACGGGTTACAGTGTTGTATCAAAGCCCCGCAAACGAGGGACGTGAATGGACCAAACCTCAGAAGCTAAGCTCGAAACCCGAAATTGCCCCAATTCATGAAGAGTAGCTGACGAGAAGCGAGACGAGGACTGACACCGAGAGAGAGCACCGAGGCAATGAGAGCACCAATTTCGCGTTCGTTGACAACAGAGGAAGAGAGGCACGACACAAAAGAAGGTGATAACCACCACCAGCTGATGTTTAGTGATGGTGTGGAAGATGAAGAAGCGCGGCAGCAACAAGCAACAGCATAATAAGTGCGTGGTGACGCAACTTTGGAGTCCGAAAGGTACTGTAGCTCCCCCACCCCGTCTTCACCACCACCGCAAAAAGATCCCCCTCGTAACTCTCACGCGTGCGGGCTCAACTTCGCGACGGACTCGGAACTCTCTGACACCCCAAGTCAAAATACCGCACCAGGGACCCCACCAACCCCTCAAAACCACAAACCTCCACACCGATACACACGCACACTATCAAAACAAATACACACACACACAATCTGCCCTATCTGCGACAACGACGACGAGCAAACGAAGTAACCCCTGCCAACAAACCGACACACTCTGACACCCGCTGCGCTCCTCGCGTAACGCACAAACCTCTAATTCCACCAAAACCACAATCGCCAAATCCGGTTCCAAATCGGGTACCAAATCTATTGTACAAGTCTAGAGTATTCKGCAGTGGAAGCAACCATGACTGCAAAACACTTGCAGCGTGCCCTGCTGCATGATGATGATCACAATGTTGCGGCACCCGAATCTTGACCGGATTGATGACCAAGGCTTCGGGACTGCGGTCAAATACTCATAAGCTTAATCGAGTGAGAGTGAGAGTGGGGTGTGAGTGAGTGCGAGAGAGAGAGAGAGAGACAAAGAGTCCTTCGGAACCCGGGATTCTGACACATCTGCTGTGCACAACTGTTGCGAGAATGTCAGAAAGCGAGGAAGACGAAGAAGAAGAAGTCTCCGGGGCCGGGGGGTGGGAACCACGGGAATCCTTGCCGGTTATGAGCGCGGGCTAGCTTGGATTGTAGCCCTTGCACGGAATTTCCTCGGCAACAAGTGGCGATGGCGAGGGGGAATTCACGAACGGTGCGAAATCGTGATTTTCCTTGTGAAGACGCCCGGCAGGCGCGGCAGGGGAATTCGGTTGCGGGTGGGCGGGCGCGCTGGCACATGCGGGGCTCATGACTGCTGCTGTAGGTGGGACTGGGAGGGCGTGTCGGTTCAGGGAATTAGTGGGGGTGGGGAAATAGTGTGCGCCATTCATTATTCGTCTGCGCCAGGGTGCGGGGGGAAATCTGGTTGTGCGTGGGGCTTGGATTTTGTGGGATGAGAGGGATTCCATGATGAAGGCGTTCAATGGGAATTGGGAAAGGGGAGGAGAAAATTATAATAGTAATAACAAGCCGGTAGAGACCCTCTTTGTGTCACAATTTAGCTATCCTATTCGTTCAATTGCGTACATTTCAAATTTTTAAATATTCTTTATTTGATACATATCAGCTACATAGTGGCATAGATAATCACATGGCATAACTATAGCTTCCTACCATTAAAGTGTCCCATGAACTTTATACCTCCATTCCTTGTCATTGTCCAAACCTCCATTGTTCTTGAATGATTAAGAAGAAGAAAAACGTGCTTCTATGTTTCCTTTCGTGGAAATGAAACAACATTTGTCACAAGAAAGAGAATCCACAACCAAGCCGAGTTCAAGAAAAGTATCCTAAGGACATGACCTTCATAATCAATTGTAGAACCTTAAATAAAGAGATTATTTTCGTAAGCCACACCCAAACGTGGTTGTTCCTATGCACGTAAGCAACAAGTTTAATAAAGAACTAAGTCAATGAGAACTAAGTCAATGACATGTAGTTTTCTTTATGATTTGCACAATCATTACCTTGTATAGTTTAAAATTGGTAACTCATCTAAAATGTGAATGGAACGGTTTTTGATGTCATCAAGCTCAACACATGTCTATTCAAGACTTCACACTCAAGCTACTTAGGAACTAGAGTGAATGAAATGTATATTTGAAATAGCTCAACTATCTAAGGCTTCATCTCACATGCAAGGTAAGACACTCAATTTGTGCCATATGACTATTTATACCACTTTRTAGCAATTATTCATCATATCAAAATTTGAATTGTAAGCTATTGATATCTTGTAGCGCATATTGGTTCTCCACTTGCATTAGATCCTTTCATATTATTAAATATTTATGAGAAAGCCAACATGTTGGCCCTTTCAAAAGATTGAGTTTTAATACAACATTATCTCTCAATCCCTGTCATAATTGGATCAACTTTGGAGGTAGGAACTACTTTGGTGGATTTTATTTTTAAGGTTTCCAATGTATTTTACAAATCTATATTTTTAAGGATTGAGTCCAAGAGTCCCCTATGATAGGTTGTATTAGCCACACAGCACTTAACTATAATTTTTCAATATTGCTATAAATGCCTATATTATAATTTAAATGAGGATATCAAATTGTTTTATATTATGTGCATTTTCCATCTCTTTAATTCAAACAACAATCTTGTTTTCAATATCTATTGTAAGCGTCACAAGGCTTGAGCAACCATTGGTTGGTACCTCTCACTATGGGCCCCTTCAAGTTTCTCGGTTGGTGAATGTTGTAATTGGCACACTTATGGTTCTCTTTCACCATCCGTTTCTCAATGGGCTCACACAAATCTTCTCCTATTGCAATTTTTCTTTCAAATTGTTCAAATTGTCTAATAAAAATGAGTGTCAATGGGGGACAAAATTTTGTAAAAGTCTTTGACCTTTGTCAATTCTCTTTTAAACAAAAGCAACATCTTCCATTGTTTAAAAAAATACAATAAATCATTTTCTAAGCCTTGAAACAGCCCTCAAGACTAGAAGTCCAATGGATGACTTCACCAAGGTAATTGCATCTAATTTTGCCCCCTTTTAAAAACCACCCCTTACAAATTTTTGCCTACGTTGTACTTCAACAATTCATGAGAGCATGGGGCAGTTTCAAAAACATCTACTTTCAGTACTTCCAATATGTATAGTTTATTCATACAATGTCCAAGAAAATGTTTTCCACAGAGAATCTAGAATTCCCTTTTGACTACCAACAAGACTCCACTGGCTACAATAGTTTTCCATGTAATAATTTAAAAAAACTCCGGAATTGAATCTTCCCTCGATTTTAGGTTTAGTTACCTTATTTGCTATACTAGGAACAAAAGCATGCACCTATTAGCCAACTAACTCTAAAGGATCGAGGCACATTTTGGACACAAATTGTCAAAAATTGCCACTTTTTAGGGCAGCAAGAAAAAAATGTAACAAAAAAGTATTTTCACAAAATCCAACCACACAAATTTGTACTATACTTCTTTGGAAATGCGTGAAATTTTTTTCAGAAACTTTGACTGCACGGATTGAAAGATTATAACGTCTAAAGTTAGGTGAAAAAGTTTTTCCAACCTTGCCAGACAGGGCCTAGAAACTTTAACTCCTTCTAGAATGAGATTTTTACACTACACACGGTTATTTTTTTTTACATTTGCATCTTGTATCATGTAAGCTACATACCCACGAAACTTCAAAATCATAGGAAGAGTTTTGCACATGCTGCCCAAAGCTACCCAAGCTGCCCACAAAGTTCAAGGTACCATAACTTTTGATCCAAGCACTCGATTATAAAAAAAATTAGATTTTTAGGAAGGGGATATGTAGATACACATTGTGTCCAAATTTTATGAATATCAGACCAAAAATGACTTTGTAGGAACCTACTCGAGATTTCTTGCATGCATTGAACAAACACTTGGTCCTTTAGGGGATGATTATAAAACAAACCCCAATTTGTTCGCACGAGGGGTATTAGACTGAGGAAACTGGGTTGACTCAAGAAGAGTTCAAAACAAACACAACTTACACTATGCTCCATCATAGACCCCAATTTGAGTGCTTCAAGAAATAGTTCGTCCTTTATTTTTCTCAAACTCGGTCTCATTTCTCGTCCCTCATTGCACACACTTTACAACAAATATCTCTATTGGTCCAAAACAACTTCTTTTTCTTCTTTTCTTTCCAAAATTTTGTCTTTTTTTTATTTTTTATGATGTAGCAAGGATGATTAAACTCAAGGGGGGGTGCTTTTGCCGCTTTTTCCGGGGAATAAGATTTTTCAGAATTCAAGGGGGGATGCAGTTGGACGTGCACTTGCTTGTGTGGCATTGGATTGATTTTATTCTCCTTTTATTCCTCCCAAGCAGGCAAGGCAAAGGCAAGCCGCACTGGGTGTCAAAACATAATTTTCAAACAAATTGTAACTTTTCGAAAAAATAAAAAATAGTAACTTACCAACCAAATGTCAAACCTTCCATTTGTTTACAATTTTTTTTTTTAAATGTCAAACCTTGGATTATAAGTTATAGGGGAGGCAACCCATTTCTGATCAAATAAGCAATTGTGCATATTTGAAGCGCAAGTTTTTTGAATGTGGAATTTTTCCCATGTACAACAATAGAGTTTGGAAGGATTGCATATTTTTCCAAAATGAAATTAAATAAAATGAAATTACTAGTAATTTTTTAGTGGAAGATTCTCTTCAACCTATAATGGTGATATAGTCCTTTCTATTTCTAACCATAGGCCATATGCAAAATCGCCCAAGGGCTGATTGCAATATTGAGGTCCTTGCAACCAATCTTAATGAGCCACAACTACACTATGGACTGTGCCATAACTTCATGGAAAGACAACGGTCTATTGATTGGAAATGGGGAGGTGATTGGAAATGGGTTGCCTCCCCTATATTCAATCAAATGGGCTGGGTGGCTTGACTAAGTGAGTAGGATGGAAGTTTCTGGTAAAACCTAGTTGAGCTTTAACTTACCCCTCAATTAAACAATTTCATACAATAAAGAAGGTCAATTGGCCAAATTTTGCTTCGGTAATAGTGATTTGCAAGGATCACTGCAATTTCTRTTTTTTATCTTGCTTTTGAAGTACTTGCTTAATGTCTAATTTTGAATTTTCTCATACCTTTCCCAAGTTCTTTGGGATGCGCTTCTAGAGAGACAATTTTCAAGTTCTAACTATTTAATGTTCAAAAGTTAGTTATACAATTAGAGGGTCGATACACTAGTTGCACTACAAATGCTCTTACCCATCAATTAAACAATTCACTGAACATACAATAAGGGAACCCTACACCCAATTGTCACCCAATTGTCATCCAATTGTAATGTAATTGTAACCGAGGTGTAACCTACTTTTAAAATTGGYCCCTTCAAGTTATTGATTAAAATATTTAAGGCTCTATTTATTCAGAGTCTGAGGTCAATTTTATATACGGTTAATTCTAACACTACAAAGATTTGCAATTTATTTTTACATTGTTCATAATCAAGCAATTTTAAGTGGTGTTACAATACGTAAACCACTCCTAGGAAATCGCCCATCCATTTCTTGGGAGGGTTCCGCTGCGCAATAAGTTGTAATGCCCGATTATGCGTGCAAACATGCTTCATTGAGCATTAAAGATACTTCATCCAATTTTTCTATTCATCTCAAGTGTTTCATCCATCTTTGATTTTCCTGCTTATGATTTACGTCAAGAAATGTTCCTTGCTGTTGGGCGTTTCCTGATGTAAAGCACCTCCTCGTTTGGCTCCGCCCTCCTCGTTGGCTCTTAATATCGGGGAATGCCCTCCTCTTTGGGCATTGCCCTATACAAAACAAATGATTCTATTAAAGATTATCAAGCCTTCMTARSTGAACAACATCATCTATGAGAGTAGGTGATATGAATGAAATTTYTTWAAAYAAGTAAATAACTATAGCTAACTACAATATGTCTCACTTAAATTCCACTTTCACATTTGTAAATGTTTGTATATGTAGTAGATTATTTTTGAATTGAACAATAACAATCACTTACAACTACTTGGCAGTACAATGAAGATATGATTATTATGTGACTTTGATCCATACTCAAGGTAGTGGAGATATTAAAGATTACTGCAATGTACTACCGTCACAACAGTCATCTTTTCTCAAATTTAAAGTGGAAGAAGATAGCAATCATAACAATGATGAAGACATTTGAAAACATGTATTATACTTGTGTAATGTCAAACATTGTAGTGGTGTATTTATCACTTGGAAAGTAAAMACGTCAGCTATTACATCTTTCCAATTTCTTACATTTAAAGTGGAAGAAAACAACAACCATGACAATGATGAAGACAAACTTGGAGATTTGAAATCAGGTATAACACTTTTGTAATGTCAAACATTGTAGTGGTGAATTTATCACGTGGAAAGTGAAAACATCAGCTAGTTACATCTTTCCAATTTCTCACATTTAGAGTGGAAGAAGACAGCAACCATGACAATGATGAAGACAAACTTGAAGATTTGAAATCAAGTATTACACCTATGTAATGTCAAACATCGTAGTGGTGAATTTATCACTTGAAAAGTGAAAACGTTAAGCCAGTTACATCTTTCCAATTTCTCACATTTAGAGTGGAAGAAGACAACAACCATGATAATAATGAAGACAGACTTGGAGATTTGAAAACAAGTATTACACTTATGTAATGTCAAACATTGTATAAGTGAATGTACCATGTGGCAAGTGAAACGTCAGTTGTTACATCTTTTCAATTTCTCACGCTTAAAGTAAACGAAGACAACAATCATGACAATGATGAAAACAGACTTGGAGATTTGAAAACATGTATTACACTTCTGTAATGTCAAACATTGTAGCGGTGAATTTATCATGTGGATAGTGAAAACGTCAACCATCACATCTTTCCAATTTCTCACATTCAAAGTGGAAGATGACAACAATCGTGACAATGGTGAAGACAATTTAGAGATTTGAAAACAAGTATTACACTTCTCTAATGTCAAACATTGTAGTGGTGAATTTATCACATGGAAAGTGAAAACGTCAGAAGTATTAACGTTAGAAGTACGTGAGATTAACTCGAGAAGTATTAGGAAGGGTGAGTTACATCTATTCAATTGAATAAGATCCAAGTACAAGCTCTAATAGATGTGAAGTACATTATAATTGAAAAGATTTATGTGCATGCTAAGTATTACACTTGTCTAGATAGATACCAACAAAGATAATTTTTGCATTTAGATGACCAAAATCATTGTTTGTATGGTCAATATTGGTTGGCTTTCAAAATAAACATCACATGTAAATGTGGCATTTTTACAAAATGAATACTATATTGAATCATGATCATTTTTTCAAAACCACGTTTGAAAAGTATGCAACTACTTTATATTATCCACAACTAACAAATCAACCATTAATTTATCATGATTAATCTTCCACCACGATCACTATTTCATCATTTCTCATATCCAATCTTGTCCATTTGGTAAGTCATAGGTTGATCACATTGTACTACTAAAAAAATTGGTAAAGGAATAAAAACTTTAAAGGCATTTAAACTAATTCAATATCTCACCTATCCATATTTGCCAATCTTCTAAGAACAAGAGGTAGGTTTGTAGTCTGTACAACAAATTTAAGAACAATCTCTCATTCGAGACTAAACTACTTAGATTTTTTTCATGTGTACTTGACCAAAAGTCAAGTATACAAAATCAATATTGCTATTTCCTACCAAAACTAGAGTCCCACCAAATCTATCAGTGTTTTAACCCCTAAGGTTATTTGACTATGTTTTCACCAAAAATGCTCCAAATATTTGGGAAAAAACATTTCTGGACACATGTAACTGTAGGATCTTGAGGTGGAAAAAATTTCAGAAATTTTCACCATGTAGATTGCAAGATAGTAGCGTTTGAGTTGACATAAATTATTTTTTTAACCCTACAAAAATAGGGCAGCTGCACTTCACAAGCTCACTTTTGCATGGAAAAATGATCAAATTGGTGGTGCTTCTTTAGATTCATGTTTCAAGTCAAGTTGGTTGCATGCTCAAAAAATTCAAATCATTTGGAATAGTTCAACATATAGTAAAAAAATAGTAAGTAGGAAAAAGTAATCAATGGTTCAAAACACTAAGCAATTCATAATTTATTTTTGAAGTTGAAAAACTTCAATCCCAAGGGTTGTAATGTTGTAATAAACAATATAAACCTAATACTTTTGATTTTTTTCAAAAATATTGAAAATTGAAGTAAATAATGAACTTCAAATGTTTTTTAGAGCGGTTAGTCCATAATTGCCCACAAACAAAAAAATCCTCATAACTTTTTACTCATTGATCAAAATGGAATGATTCAAAGATTTTCATATTCATATAAATCTAGAGAATCAATTTCAAATTTTCATTTATAAAAAAACTAATTTTTTCAGATTTGCCAAAATAGCTCGAGTTGAAAAAGAAATAATATATCATGCAATAACTTTTTAACTATGTAGTCAAAAGTTATGAAAATTGGAGGGCTTAAAGGAATTCCTTGTCCACATGTTGTTTTAAATTTTGGAAGAGAAATAATAAAATATCTAGTCACGTGTATCTGCCCAAAATATCTATGTTGCTAAAAAAGGCACCTTGGTCCTTTAGGGGTCCCAACAAACAAGATGTTGAAATTTCAAAAAATAAATGAACGGAAACATGAGTCAAATATACAAAATCATTATTGTGGTTATTTCATACCACCTAAGCGCATGTAGATTCTCGTATTAGTTGTTTACATTTGTATGGTATAGATTTGCACAACTTTCTTTTTCTAGTCTTTTACAATTTAAAGGTAGTAACTATGTTTGATCCTAAGAATTAACTTTTCATTCAAAAAATGATGCTTAAAAAATAACAAATAATTAATTAAAATAAATATCTTAGAAAACCAATATGTTTGGATTTTAAAATATTGAGTTTAAATATTAACAACCTTGTGAAAATTACAAATATTTCAATTTCATTCAAATTTAGAAAGAAATTAAAATGAATCAAATTTAGATTTTAAATTTTATTGAAAAATATCTGTTGGAGTAGCAATTTATCTAACCATATAGATATGATGTATGGATCATAATTTGAATTTTTTTTGGAAAATAATCACTAAATTATTATTATTATTCTAAGTTTCATTTTCACAATTTTAGACTAATCCTTGGCCTTGAAGGGGTAAAACTCTCAAGTTCCCATTGAGCAACTTCAAATACTTTGTGTCTAAATATGCCCGAGCATACCCGCTGTAAAAAACTCATTAGTGGAACACGCATTAATAAATATATCTAATTAGTTAACCATTTTGATAAAGTGAAATTTGAGATAGAATATCTTAACCCCAAAATGATTTTGACTATGTTTTCATCGAAAACGCTCCAAAACTATCATTTCTAATACAAGTACCAAATTTAAAAAAATATGTATTTTTGACACATGTAACCATAGGATCTTGTATTATGCTGGTTTTAAAAGATGTGGAAAAATTTCAGAATTTTCCACCATGTAGATTGCAATATAGTAGTGTTTGAATTGACAAAAATCATTTTTTTGGCCCTGCAAAAAAATGGGTAGTTGCACTTTACAAGGTCACATTTGTATGAAAAAATGTTCAAAATGGTGGTTATCCTTTGCACTCATTCTTCAAGGCAAGTTGGTTACATGCTTGAAAATTTTCAAATCATTTGGAATTGTACAACATATAGGAAAAAAAAAGTAAGTAGAAAGAAGTAGAAAATGACTCAAAATACTAAATTGTTACAATTTATTTATGGAATTGAAAAATGCAAATCCTAATGGTTAAAATGTTGTAATAAACAATTTACACCTATTGTTCTTATTTTTTTCCAAAAATATTCTAAATTGAACTACCCTCTAAAGGTCCAACATGCATTTTTTGGCAACACAAAAATTTTGTGCAGATACGTGTGCCTGGAGATTTGCAAATTTTAGGTTGAAATTTTAACAGAAGGCGGGGAGGAGGAATATCTATCACATGCACAAAATTTCATGACATTTGGAAACATGAATCAAAAGTTATGGCCTATTATGTTATTTTTCTTCATGCGGGCAATTCAAGCAGATTAGAAAAAAACATTTTTTTTAGAAATAGAAATTTGAATTTGGTTTTCTAAACTTTTATGTACATGGAAAGCTTTGAATTATTCCATTTTGATCAATGAGTCAAAAGTTATGAGTTTTTTTGTTTGCAGTCAGTTATGGATTTTCTACTCTGAACTAAACTTTAAAGTCCTATTCAATTTTCAATATTTTTGGATAAAAATAAATTATAGAACGTAGATTGTTTATTACAACATTTCAACCGTTGGGATTGGAATTTTTCAATTCAAAAATTAAATTCCTAACAATTCAGTATTTTGAATCATCCTCTATTTTTGTCTACTTACTAATTTTTTCATGTATGTTGTACAATTCCAAATAATCTTAAAACTTCCAAGCATGTGGCGAAGCTCTCTAGGAGAAAGAATTTAAAGAAGAACCACCATTTTGGTCATTTTTCCATAGAAAAGTGAGCTTGTGAAGTGCAACTCCACTGTTTTTCGAAGGGCCAAATATATGATTTCACTGAAAATGGAATGCTTATATCTTGCAATCCACGCGGGGGAAATTTCTGAAATTTTTACCACTTGTTCTCAAGTAAGCATAACACAAAATTCAACTGTTACATGTGTCAAAAAAAATTCAAAAAATTGGTACTTGTACTAGAAATTGCACTTTTGGAGTGTTTTTGGTGAAAACATAGTCAAGGAACTTAACCCTTTACTTCTAAGAATTCATGATTTTAAGTTGTGGATTTTGATTGATTGTATTGTAGAAAGTATAGTCTAATTGTAATTTTTTTTATTATATCATTAATTTGAATAAAAAACATTTCATGCATTGGTATAAACAAGTAATTATTAAAATAAAGAAAAATCTCCACATAAACTCCTCAAAGTTGCTTAAAAAAACATTAGACCCAATTTGGCTTCTCAGGAAGTAAAGGGTTAAGGGGTTAAATAATGGATTTCAAACTTTTTTATAGAATAGAGATTCTATAACTACCGACAAGCTACTTCAAACTATAACTCCTCATAACTTTTGACTCAATGATCAAAATAGAATTATTCAAAGCTTTCCACTTAGATGTCAATCTAAAGACCAATTTCAGTTTTTTTTCTTAAAACATAATTTTTAAAGATGTTTTTTTTTATGCTTGGATTGCCCGTCGAGCAATGAAAACCACATATTATACAATAACTTTTTAACTATGTAATCAAAAGTTATGAAAATTATTGGGCCTTAAAGCTACTCCTTGGGCAAATGTTTTGTGAAAATTTCAAAGAAAATTGTTTAAATCTCCATTCATAGTGAGCTGCCCAAAATTTCTATGTTGCCAAAAAAACGCAATTTGAGCAATTAGTGGTTARAATCTGCTGAATTACACTTAAACTTACAAATTTTTCTTTTCAATTTTTCATTTTTCTTGCTAATATCTTTCGACACATATTGGTAACCTCAATTCTATTTTTTTGGTCATGAAGTCAGGTTCTTTTAGAAGATTCAAGCATTGTTTTGAAGTTACTTGATTAAAACAAAGCCCTAAATCACTTTGTTCATCATCTAAAATATGAACTTCAAAGCGTTTGTTATACATTCATACCAAAGGTGAAAAAAATGTTGAATATAGACTTTTTCTATTGTGGTTAGTCATGATTTTAAATTTAACTCATATGTAGATAAATATCCATCTTCAAATTTAGAGTTATTTTGCATGAAGGAAAATGTAACCTTCAACAAATGAACAAAGAAAAAGACAACCTCAACCTCTCGAAGGGGTTTAAATACCGTCACCATTCCCTTTCAACATCTAATTGTTTTGAAGTTGCAAATTCCACATACAGAAATTATAATGCTCGAGAGTTCAAAATGTAACCTACTTATTATGTCATGCAGTACATTGGATTAGGGTGAAGATTTGTCCCACAGGCCTACTTCCACCTACAAACGTAAATGATTCGATACAGCTTAAAATCCTAATCTTTTGCATTTTTATGTCTTTCCCTAGCATTCTTTAAGCCCTCAATAGATTTTTTTGAGGCCTCTAGAAGATTGTTTAGGGACTATTCCCCTTGTTGTTCCCTATGCTGTCCTGCAACTATGAACCAACCTATAATGCCTGAATTATTGAATTTTTGAAAAAAAGATGAATAATAATTTTCAAAATTTTCAAAATTTTCAAAAAAACTTAAAGATCGGTTTAAAATATTAAGATTTTTTCAATTAATTTTTATTAATTAAAAAAAAATTGACGTGGTAGTTTATCAACCACGTTAGATTGGTGATGTGGCGAGTTCCTATAGTCTGGGAACTCAAGATAACTCATAGTCTTCTAATGCCCTCAAAAAACATCTAATGATAGTTGTTTCTTGTTTAGAGGCTCAAAATTGCTTAGAAATACTAGTCTTCAAAGCAAAGCTAAAATCTTCATCTATATTTATTTCTTAACAAGTCCAACATAAGATCTTTTAGTTAACTTCTTAAAGTACATTCTTTTAAAAGTTCAAAATACAAATCATTACCAATTGTGAGATCATGATGTTTGGATTTCAAAAAGAAGTATTTTTCAACACTTCCTAAATGGTTAGATATCATCTTTCATACTTTTTATCCAAGGATGTGAAGATCCTACAATTTGTAACTCTCCATAATAATATGTTGAAGAAATAAGTTTAGAATACATATGAAAAATTTTAGTAAGAAATATGACATGTTCATGCTTGAAATAAATAGTAAGTAAAAAGAAGTAGATAAATACTAGATACTAAATTGTTAAGAATTTAGGTATGGATTTGAAAAATACTAGATTCAAAATATTGAGTTGTTAAGAATTTAGGTATGGAGTTAAAAAATTCCCATTTTAATGATTGTAATGTTGTAACAAACTTATAAATAATCTACATCCTATGATTTCATTTTTTTTCCAAATATGGAAAATTGAGATTAATGAGGACTTCCAAGTTTATTGTAGAGTAGAGATTTTATAATTGCCTTGCAAACTAAAACTCTTCATAACTTTCATATCAACTATTAAAATGGAACAATTTAGAGCTTTCTATATATACATAAATCTAAAAAAAATTCAAATTTTATTAAAAAAAGCTATTTTTTAACTACCCGAGCTCTCCAAAAAATATATATTATACAATAACTTTTTAACTATTTAGTTAAAAATTATGGAAATTCCATTCTTAGTGAGCTAACCTAGATTTCCATATTGTTGGAGGAGTTTGGTCCTTCATAAATTAAAAATGAATGTTTAAAAAATATAGGGAGTCCAATTGCGGTAATATGGTGTTTTCAATGTATTTATGTAATAACTTTGAAGTTGCATGAAATGAGGTATATTGTAGTGACAAAAGTTTGTCTAGCTAGATCCAATAATATATGGCAATCTCAATTTGGATCATTATTGTACCTTCCACATGCACGAGAAGTTACAACAAGATTATGTATTCTTCTTGCATAATGTCATATTTGAAGAATGGTGCTCAAATTTAGATTTTAGTAAGGCATCCAATGAAAGATACTAATTGTTGAATCATTAATCAATGGTGCATGGTTTTACCATGTTTTATGTTTATTTGTATTAGGGGAGGCAACCCATTTCTGATCAAATAAGCAATTCTGCATATTTGGAGCGCAAGTTTTTTGAATGTGGAATTTTTCTCATGTACAACAATACAGTTTGGAAGGATTGCATATTTTTCAAAAATTTTATTACATAAAATGAAATCACTAGTAATTTTTTAGTGGAAGATTCTCTTCAACCTATAATGGTGATATAGTCCTTTCTATTTCTGACCATAGGCTAATTGCAAAATCGACCATGGGCTGATTGCAATATTGAGGTCCTTGCAACCAATCATAATGAGCCACAACTACTCTATGGATTGTGCCATAACTTCATGGAAAGACAACAGTCTATTGATTGGAAATAGGGAGGTGATCGGAAATGGATTGCCTCCCCTATATGGGTCAAAATTTGCATATGTATGGATTATTACAAACCTATAAAAACTGATCCTTTAATTCTTCAATTGATTTTTGATTTTTTGTATATCAATGTTTTTCTTTCAATAAATATATTATTTACATCAATTTCATCAGTGTTAAAGAAAGATCATTTTTGAAGATTCATAAATTGGCTTGGGATGAATAAAATGTTTTTTGGACAAAATGGTAGTGACTTCAAGCTATCTCTTTACTATCTAGAATATGGATTTTAGAGTGAATAAGGGTTGAAGAATAATTTAATTGTTGGTGAATCTTAATGTTGCCATTTATTGAATGCCATATGATGCACCGACTTGTCCTATTGGGGCATGTAACACTATTTTACCAAAATAATAATACTTGTTAAATAATTAAAATTAGTCTAGCTTGAAATGTTACTATATTGTATCAAAACTATCCAAGATAAAATTTTGTGGTGACACTACTTTTCTATGTAGCGTCAATTTTTCTCTTCAAGAATACTAGATCAAATCACTGTAGTCATTCTCATACATTTTGGGGCCTCATGATTATTGTTGGTTTTATTATTATTGGCAAAATTTCGCATGRACACAAAATTTTAGAAGGATATTGTTTTTAAATTGAATTTTTTGTGAGAGAATTGATTTTCGTGGTAGCACAATAGTAATTGATCATCATCAAAATACAAAAAAATTAATCAGAACCGAATGCCTAAAATTCAAATTTGTAGATGACAAACAATGTCAGTTCAAATATGGTGAGAAGAGGACAACATAACTCCTATTCTTCATGGAATTGGCATATTTTAAGTTTGTTCCTTTAAAGTGTCACAAAAAGATATAAAAGACCATAAACATTACATTGTTAACAACAGAAAATTTTGCCTTTAGGATCCATACCAAAAAAGCATTTCCTTTTCTGGTACACGTAGAGATTCATAAGTTCTTTTAGAAGGAGAGATTKATATTGTATTTAAATATTCAATTTAAATAGATGTACCTATGGGACGTGTACAAACATGAACAATGTAAATTTAACCCCTAAAGGATGTTGCCCACCAAAAGAGTTGGCGTATGTGTCCTGTATAATGAATGTATTTGATTTTCTCTATACACTCAAAATTTCCCAAAAAATTCTCAGTTGACCAGTAGTATGACTGTGACTTGATAGCTTGAATGGGATTCATGTGCTACTCAATTTTCCCTTATGTATACAAAAGGAGATAACGTACAGAAAACAAGAACATCCTTTAGAACAATGTAAACGATCTCTATAACAATGCTGAAAACCTTAAAGGATTAACAAATGACTTTTACTATTAGAAACACAAATTGCCGGCACTCATTGCTCCAACAATCAAAGTATTTGGGTGACTACCTTGGTCATGGAAATTGCGTCCTATCAGGGTTAATCCACGAAGAACGTTGCGGCCAAAAAGTGGGCAATGGATGGTTTCATTCTTCATTGTAGAAACAAAGAATGCACCTATTGGCCCAGTAATCAGAGTATTTTGGTGACTACCACGGTCAAGGGGTATGCGTCCTTCAAAGATTAATCCTTGAACAACAATGAGGCCACAAAAATGGTCAATGGTTGACTTCATTGTTCATTGTAGAAACAAAAAACATTTACACCTATTTGTCCAATAATCAAAGCACTTTTGGTGACTACCTTGGCCATAGAGCTGCATGGGTCCTTTGATATTTGACAAAAAAAAAACTACTTATCCCTCATTCAATGAAGACTTAAATTAGGTGAGGATTCCATTGTTTATTCTTGCTATTCCCTCATTCCCACTAAAAGCTTCCCAAATTCTTCTTGCAAAGACTGTAATCAACTTGATTAGAAAGCTTTTAGTGGGATTGAAGGAGTACTTTCTTAAAATAAACTCGCGGTTTCGAAGTAAATACAAAATGGTGGGAGATTTTGAATTTGACTTTTACATTAGAGGGACCCATTACTAACCGGTGCCCCATCACCAATCAATAGGGTGCTGTATTTCCGACCAACGTTAGACCAGATTTCCATTTTCTCCTTGGAATGTGTGTTTTTGATATTTTCTAGATTTAGACCAATAAGTTCATGACACATACGTGAGAAAGAAAGTAGGAAGCAATCAACCGGAAAGTAATTATTGAATGATCGAAATTGGATGACTCTAGATGTTGATCATGGGTCAAGCCCAACTTTGGCCTTTCAAAATTCATAGTAATTTCATTGTATGAGATAAAATTACCAAAGTTTTTGCAATTTCCATCATTTCAATGAATGCACCTCTGAAAATATTTGCTTTGCCTACCACTACCCTAGATCATGTCCATAATTGCTTATTTGATTGGTTACGAATCCCTCTACCACTAACTTACCCACAAAAAATTGGTAAGACTTGACTTTTTGTGGAAAATTTTATTATTATTCTATTTAGAAATTAGGAAGAACTGCACCCTGCACCTGAGTGTTCATGCACATGGGCACGGTAACCCAAGCACACGAGCCACTCTGCTGAGCKCCGTCAGTCTGCGKCTGTCAGCGKCTGTCTGTCTGTCTGTCTGTCTGAGAGCTTCAGTTAAGCTGACCGGCTGAGAGCGAGTTCCAACTTCCAAGGCAACTAAAACTGAACCCACAATGATGGAAGGAGAAAAAGTACCGGTGCCGTCCGGTGACCAAACCAGTCATCCCCTCCCGTGCCCTGCACTGCATCCCCGCGATCCTGCCTGCATGGATGCCTTTGGAGCAGTTTGCATGAGGGAGGCTTCAGTTTAGTTGGGTTAACTTAATATTCGAGCATTTGGGCATTAATGAATGGCAGTACAACTCACTATTTAGCACACTCACTATTTAGTTTTTCTTTATACCGGTATTTTATTAAAATAATAAGAGTGGGATTTCACTACTTAATTGTTCTTTAATGGGGGGCGCTACCCGAGGCTCCGACAAAAGCGTGAGTGCCGGGGATGATGGGTGGGCATGCCAACACGGTAACGTACCCGTGCTGCCGTCATAGCCGATTGGCCGGGTCCAAGTCTTGCCCCTCTCTCGCCGGGGTCCATTGGTCATCAAATTTGGAAAATTTGGAATCGCCTCGGGTTTGAAATCAGGGAGAGACTCTTTTTTCAATTGTTTTGAAAAATTTAAATTTAAAAACACCAGTGAGAGATCTCAAATTAGTGAGGATAGGTGAAGATGTTCAAATAAACCAACTACATAAACTAGTGGTGAGAAAATGTCTTGTTCAATTTTGTAGGCAAATTTTGCACCGTAATTAGGGTTTCTTGCTTGATTACGCAATTTTGATTGCGTGATTGAGCAATACATGTTTTTCATCCAATTGAGTTCTATTTCATTCTAATAAAGGATCCCCTACTTAGAGTTTAACTTCTAAAGGACCATGATCATCTTTAGAGGCCTGAAACTATTTCAAAATACTCATCTCCAAACTAAGGTCAAAATCTTTGCCAATATGAATCTTTTAATAAATTCAACCGTAGATTCCTTTCGTTAACTTGCTCAAGTACATTGTACCCAAATTTTAAAATGAATATCTTCACCAATTGAAAGTTCAATGTGCCTTTAGAAACTTCAAATTGTAGACTTTTTTGGCCCTTCCAAAATGGTGAAGTTTGATCATTCAACATTTTTAGAAAACGACGCGTATGTCCTATGACTTCTACATTTACTCAACATGTTGAAAAATGGGTTGAGAACATATGAAAAAAATTCAACTAAAAAAATTTCATATTCATTTTTTTAAAATCGTAAAGTGGAAGGTGTTATTGAATGAAAGATGAAACTAATATGCTAATTACTTTAGGAAGAATTTGAGAAATTTTAGCCCCTAAAGTTCCTTGACTATGTTTCATCAAAAGCGCTCCCAAACTGTCATTTTTAGTACAAGTATCAAATTTTTGAAACAAAACTTTTTTTGACACATGTAACTGTAGGATCTTGTAGTATACTAACTTGAGAACATGTAGTAAAAGTTTCAGAAATTTCCACCGCGTTGAGAACAAGATATACTAGACAAGTTTTCCACATGCTTGAAAAATTTCAGATCATCTGGAATTGTACGTAGACAATAGTAGAGAATTCAAAATACTAAATTGTTAAGAATTTAATTATGTAATTGAAAAGTGCCAATCCTAATGGTTGAAATGTTGTAATAATCAATATTCATCCTATGATTTTATTTTTTCCAAAAATATTGAAGATAAAGGACTTTAAAGTTCATTTTAGAGTAGAGATTTCGAAATTGCACGCAAACAAAAAATCCTCATTATTTTTGACTCATTGATTAAAATGGAGTGATTTAAAGCTTTCCATGTATATATAACTCTAGAAAATAAATTTCAAATTTTTGTTTTTTAAAAAGGTGATTTTTTTTAATCTGCTCGAGCTACCTATTTATGAAAAAAAATAACATATTAGGCCATAACTTTTGACTCATATTTCCAAATGTCATGCAATTTAGTGCATATGAAAGATATTCTTTGCCTGCACCTTTTATTAAAATTTGGGCCAAAAATATGGAAATCTCTAGTTACATGTATCTACCCAAAATTTCTATGTGGCCAGAAAACGCATGTTGGTCCTTTAGGGGTTAATCCCAATAGTGAAAATATTCTAGTAAACAATTAGTATTTTTTGCATTCATTTTTTTTGAATTTTTTTAAAATTGAGAAAAAAAGACAACTTTATATGTTTTTTCTACCTTCATCACCTCCAAAATAAAACTCTTTATAACTTTTACCTCATTATTGAGAATTGAATGGTTCAATTTTTCTTGAGTAGGCATCAATCTATACAATGTAAAAAAAATTGTTTTCATATTTTTTTAAATATTTATTGGTGTCCAGTTTGACATTGAAACTAGAAAAAACCCTTCAAACTTTTGCAATATTTATCAAAATGACATGAAACAAAGCTCCACACATAGATTCTGATGAGTAGCATCCATCCAAACAAATTCATGCAAAAGTTTCAATTTATGAAGTCAATAGAGTATGCCCAAGTTTTCAAAAAACCCATAGTAGGTTCTTTAATCCTTTACTGGTTAAACTGGGCAATGACGCTCATTGTTAGGGATTTTGTGAAAATTTTGAATTGCCTCCTTGTTGGGCTCCACCTTCTTTCTCAATGCTTTTTTTCACAAAATCCCCTACTCCTTGGGCATTGCCATATATAAAATAGGTGATAGAGCTCTTTCCCATTAGGAAAAGTTTGAGGTCTCCGAAAGGCTATTAGAACGAACCAATGGCAAGGCCCTGTGACATTACAGAATATATATATATATTTAAATTTATTTATTTTTAATTAAAAAAAATTAAAAATTAAAAAATATTTTTTTTATTGAGAATACGACGTGGCACTAGTAGTGCCACGCAGTATTTAAAAAAAAAAATTCCATAATAGCACCGCGGCCTTTTAGAACTCACGGCCTTCTGGAGACCTCATATTTTTCCTAATGCATTATTCTGAGTATATAGGGTGCTTATCTCATACGTGTTATCATCAACTTTGAATTGGACAATGAGGTATTTTGTAATTCGTTTCAAGAGTGAAGAATAACTATGCCTAAAATTGTCAAAGTCATCATGTGAGCATTGTTCCTATTACTTAATTGTATGGTTATTTTTGTTGGGTTTTGATGGCAACTAAAAGTGGATTATAGATTTTTGTAGAATGTGATTCTAGATATCAATTGAATGAACTATGAATTTTGAAAGTGCTTAAAAGAAGCGTGACTAAAATCGCTTGTAGGATGTAGATGGGCTTCTCATAAATAGATATATGTCATCTTTCAACTTGCAAGTTAGTTCCTTGGAACTTGATAGATATGCTTGAGGAAAATAAAATATGGAAAAGAATTGATACATGATGGAAAAAGAAAAAACGAGCTTTAGAACTTTGGGGTTTATTGCTTCTAGATCACAAAGCAAGAGACTTGCAGTGACAAAAGCTATTGGAATTGTGCAAAAGTTTGAGTAGCTATCTTACTTGAAAAGCTAGTTACTTTAAAGATTAAAGAAACACTATTCTTTCATTGTCTTTTAATTTCCATTCTAATTCTACATTTTTAGTGCAATAGATACAAAGCCTTGTATCATAGCATAGTTGCTTGTTTTTCTTGCTTATTATAATGATTTTTGGAAATAAATATTACTTCCATGCAAAAAAAACTACATGTGGGCACCCTTCCTTTCCTCTATTTTTATTTGTAACAAGTAGTTACATTAACATTGTGGCTTTGGCCTTGAAAACATAACCTCACTATTCAATGAAGGACGTATGCAAACTTCTTCACGTTCAATATAGATGTACCATCTTTTGATATAAAGCACCTTGAGTGTCCTTATCAAAGCTAGTAGATGGGTGAATATTCTATTATATTCCCTTTGAAAATAATACTACTATTAGAAGGAAAAGAAAACATGCCCCAATTTAAGCAACTCATCCTAAAGCAAAGTAGATGAGAGAGATTTTGGTAAGAGTAGGGACAAGCTTTAATTGAAGGACACAAAGACAACCTAAGCAAATTGTATCATTATCCATTACATATATATAATTAATGTAGGACTCAATAGAATATTTGAGGGAGCACTTATCATCTACATTTGGTGAGTATTAAACCTTTTTGAAGGCAATTGTGGTGCATATGCTTTAAATTTTGGCAATTAAGATAAATCTTTAACTATGTGTTCTTTAGTGTTAATGTGCATGCATGTTTAGCCCTTGATTCACTATTAACCCCTAAATGGCCTGAAGGACCAAGGCCATTTTTATGTCAGAAAGCACTCAAAACTGCCATTTCTGTTGCGTTCTACCAAGAAAACCAATTTTTTTTTAATAATCCAACCATAGGATCTTGTACTCTACTTATCTGAGATCACGTGGTAAAAATTTCATGAAGTTTGACTGTCGAGATTGGAAGATATGAGCATTCAATGTTGGAAAAAAAGATTTTTTAAACACCACCTTGCAATTTCAAATGGCTTTGTCCGCCATTTGTGAGAAATTTTTGAACTCTAGACCTTGAATGTAAAATTTTTTGTGTAGTTGTTAGGTAGAAGTAGGTCCAAGATTGAAAGAAAAACTAAATTGTTAATAACTGTAAGATGAGATTGAAACACAATAATCCAAACAGTGAGGTAGTTCTAGAAAGCAGAATTTACCTTGCCATTCAATTGTTTTTGAAAAGTTGTGAAAATTGCGTTAAAAAATGAATCTTTTAAGTTATTTTTTCAAGAAGATGTTCAAAGTGCTGGAAAAACAAGATTGTTCATAACTTTCACCTCACTAATCCAAATGCAATGAATCAAAGCTTCAAATGTAGACAAAAATATGATCTACAAGAAGAAGAAAAAATTTAATATATATTCAAGTTTTTGTAGATTTTTTCTTCTTCTGCCTGGTGATGTGAAAATTATGTTTAAAATGGCATAACTATTCCTCCCGGGCACCAATTGAAATAAAAAGTATATTCCGACAAAGCTAATAAGTTTTTCTATCTTATGAGAAATTTCAAAAAGTTTCACTAAAAATTGAGGTCATAAGAACTTGCTCGAAATCCATTATGTCCTCCAAGGGGACTATGGTCTTTTAGGGGTTAAAACGACTACTTTTTTTTGTGATGAAGTGACTCCAAGAATTTTTGGTGAATCTTATATGATATCTATTTTTTATTTGATTCAAAGCTTAAGGTGGGCATTTCTGAATCCACCACTAAACCCAAAATTGCCATCATCACTTTGGGTACATCTCCAAAATCAATATGTCCTYAAGTGGGAGAAATAAATTTGAGAACTTCTATCAACAAAACTTTGACCCTTTGTAAGTTTTGCATACGATATTTGAATGCCGTGTTTTTTAGTGCGCTGGAACATTTTTTCACTTGCCAACAAGAAAATCAATGAAACTTTGACCAATCTCATATTAGTGACTAGGCAGAATTGCAAAAAGTGGAGGTTTGAAGTGCACCTACCTTATTCCTTTGAATAGTTGATGCTTTTTGCATTGGAACCACAATATTTTCTTTCTATGTTTTAAAGGAAACAAATAAAGGGGTTCCAATTGCCACGCGTTCCAACAACTGAGTAATAGAGATAATCACACCTTCTTCAACAAGCAAACTTCTTTGAAGAATGAAAAGCTATGAGAGAAAACATGAGCCAATTAGGAGCCATTCTCCTCAAAGAAGGTGTGGTCAACACCCCTTTCATTGGTGTGGAGAATGAAAGTGGGCTAAACTAAAGGAAAGTTACCAAGATGCATAAGGGGCACGCTAATATGTGTGCAAACCTTGGGATGTCTTATGTGAGTGGACACATAGAACAGGCAGAACATTAACCCCTAAGTGCTGAAACCGCCTCAAATATGGACTCTCCATACTGAAAGATTTTCTTGTTTGACTACTATAATCTTTTCAACAATACGGTCAAAGGACATGTACCTTTCCCTCCAGCTCTAGACTTGTCTCTACTACCAATCGGTACAATCCGTTTATGTAGATCTCTTTTTAGATGATATTTTGATTAAAATTAATTGAAAAAGGATCTTAATTTTAGTGAACATGAGCTGGGTGCTCAAGGGTTAATAGAGAAGGTCCAAAAAGGGCCCATCTAAGAGCTAAAACTGAATTTCGGGGAGGTGGACCTTCTTGAAATGTTTTCCAGTAAGAAACACAAGAGGAATTGGCATCTAACCCAAGTTGTTTTATAATTTTTGAAGCTTTGTGGAATTAGTTACGAAATTTTGAAGTTGAAAAAGGTTCATTTTAGTGGGCACTAAAATCGACCACCTCCTCAAATGTAAACCACTTGTACATTGGAGAGTGTAGAATGTACCCCTAGAGCCTATTCCATTTTAGAACTTGTTCCATTTTAGGACCTCCTACCGTACTAGCAAGGTGAAACTAGGAGTAGTGAAGTGAAAACATTCATTGGGAACTAACACCCCATTACATTAGTACTAATGTTGTACTGTTTCAATGGGCTCACAGTCCAACTTTGAAAATGTATAGTTGTAGTACAACATCAATACTAATACAATCTAATACAATGCCTCTAATACAATCTAATACAATGCCTCGTTTTGAAATACCATTACATTAGTAGTAATGTTGTATTACAACAATACATTTTCAAAGTTGGATTGTGAACCCATTAAACCAGTATTGTTTCAATGGGGGGTACTTTCCTGATTTTGCTCAGTAAGTCATCTCCACATTCATTGTGCCTATTGTGGGCAAAATTCTAATGGTGGTGTACATTCAAATTCTCAAATATACACCATCATGAGAATTTTTGCCCACAATGGGTTGGCTCAAATTCTGACCGCAATGGGGTCATTTACCTTAGATAGGAATTGGAAACTTGGATTCAGAAACCATAGTCAATGCGAGCGTCGATGCGCGAGTCTTTCAGTTGTCCAAAGGACACGGAGCCAATAGAAAATACAAGCTATCCCTTACCCCGGGGGGACAGCAAACTCAGAGTTTTCCTTGGGGGGTCAGGTCTTGAAGTCTATAATACCAAATGCAAGCTTCCATTCCATTTGGAATCTAGCTTGGACTATCCCCCGGGAAGGCTAGGGCTAGGGTGAGGCTAGGGCTAGGCTATTGTATGTATGTATGTCCATCTATGTTCATGTATGTCCATGTATGTCCACGGCTTTGGTTTGGTCGTCACATGCCACTGATGGTGATCCTGGGTATCACACCAAATCTGTGTTGATGAAGAAGCACATGAGTACGATCTTCTGCTCCACCTACATGGACAGGAAGGAAGGAAGCCCTTTTGACAAATCTGCCCTAAGCACGTGTGAGCGAAAAAAACCCAACCCAACCCAACCCACCTGCTGCAAGCAAAAAGAAAAAGAAAAAGCATCAATGGAATTGGTTTCATTTGATTTSAAAAAGAAAAAGAAAAAGCATCAATGGAATTGGTTTCATTTGATTTGAAAAAGAAAAAGAAAWAGCATCAATGGAATTCGTTTCATTTGTTTTGAAAAAGAAAAAGAAATAGCATCAATGGAATTCATTTCATTTGTTTTGAAAAAGAAAAAGCGTGGCATCACATAGGTTCATGGCCTAAGGGCAGTTAAAAAGTTAGTGATCTAACTTACCCTGACTTTGACTGGAGACCGTGAGGGAGGGCGTGAGTGGGGTCCGTCTGGATGGACGGACGGACGTAAGCTAAATTAGGTGCTGCCAGCAATACTAGTCTCTAATTAKAATACTCCCTAATAATTTCAGTTGTTAACGCAATTCGAGCATGGAGGACAGACAGATGGTGGTGTTCAGTTGTCTGCGTGCAAGTGCAAGTTACGTGTGTGGAATCCATTGTGTGCATGCTTGAAATGAACAATTTGGAATTGGAAACCCCTTGAACCTTGATGAACGATTATCATTAGGGGTAAGTTAGTCACACCTTCTCCGAGACACACCCATTCTCCACATAATTGTGACGTGTCTGTTTAGCATTGTCTTCATGTACACAATCCATCATAGAATATTCCTTGCTTATTGAATCGTCTGCAYGTTTATTATACACCTCCGGAGATGAATGGCGGGGAGCTTCAAATCCTCCTCACAAACTGGGCCACGCAGGCTAGATTTACCGCTGGGGAAAACACAGGAATGTTTCATGTTTTGCAAATTTTTTTTTTTGCAATTTCTGAATTCATATCTGCAATCATAGACCCCAAATTAGATAGGGGGGCTAGAGAATATACCCTAGTGACGGCTCAATCTAGGGGGCTTTTATTTACTTTTAACCTCAAGCATTATATGCGGGGTCCCTGCGGGGCCCAGTTTGTGAGGAGGATTTAAAGTCCAGCATGAATGGCTCAAGTTTTAACCACAATGAGGTCATTTACCTTATGATCATATTCACATTAAGGGCACGACACTTTTAGGGTTTGGTTGAAGTGGGACAAGTAGGAGGGGGCCTGATTGGTCCCTATAATACCTAGGACGGAGCCTCACGGTCACACTATTCTTGTTTCTTGACCCTCTCATGCAATGATAGGGTGATGGTAATATTAGGAAGGATGAAATTCAATTTTTGGAAGAACTTTTTTTAGTTTTGGTTTTCTTTTAACTTYGGAGGAATGTGCCAAGATGGGTGATCACTTGTAATTTGGTGAAGCAYTGAATTTTTTTGCATCTATCCTTACTTGGAAAATATGTTGTTTCTAAAATGTATTATTCCATCTAGAATTGATGGCTTCATCCACATTTTAAATAGAAGTAGAATTTCTTCTACAAAAACAAATCATTCTTTGTATAGTAAAAAAAAATATATATATATATATATATATATATATATTTTAACCCCAAAGTCTCAACGTCTCTATGGAGAACAAATTGGTTTTGAGGTGTTATCCTATGGTCTCAATTTTGGTTATGATGTTTCAAAACTTTCTTAGGGGATGGAAAGATACATTTGCTTTCAAAGAATTTAATTTTTATTTCAATCAATGTTGGGGAACAAAAGTTTTGCCACCATAAGCCCAAAACAAAGCTCATTGGGCAACACAAAAAATTGTTAAACATCAAAAGGAAATTTTCACACTTTTTTTACTATTGAATTTTTTTTTTGTACATAGAAAATTTGATTCATTCTATTTGGAGTAGTGACGAGAAAATTATGGACAATATTGTTTTGAGGGGGGCAATCAGAGGATCTTTTAGAAAAAAATTTATAGGATTTGTTTTTTAACCCCAAATGTATAATTTTTCCCAAAATAAAGGGTCCAGTGGGTTTATTTCTCTTGCTAGAACAATCTCACGTTTGAAATTAGTGTGTTTCAATTCCATCTTTCAGTTGCTAAAGATTTTGTTTTCCCTTCAATTCCAAACTTACTCCTACTTAACAACTTTTTAAATAAAGGAAAGCAAATGATTTTTTTTCTATAATTTTTTCCTAGACTTTCAACTCACTTCTTCAACACAATAATTTTCCAATTCAATATTGACAGTGCAAAAAATTAAAGGTAGGAAGATTTAAAGTCTTACAATCTAGGCACTGAAGGTGAAAAAACATCCATTCTCTTCACTTTAAATGCAAATATCTTGCAATAGGAGTTGTSATCCAATATTATTAAAAGATTTAAAACTCATAGTGCATAAACTCTTGATTCTTATTTGCATATACACAAACTAAAACTTGAATTAATCAAATGTAAAGGAACTTAGGTATGGAGTCTTTGAAAACCATATGTACCCACAAACTTAAAATACGCATAACTTTTATCTCATTAATCAAAATGGAATGATTCAAAGCTTTCCACATATATGTAAATCTAAATAACCAATTTCAAATTTTTATTTCTCAAAAAAATAATTTTTCAAGAAGTTTTTAGAGATGCCCGAGTTGCTCTCTAAATGTTGGAAATTACATATAATATAATAACTTTTTAACCATGTAGTCAAAAGTTATAAAAATATTTGGGCCTTAACGGTCGACCACATTTTGGTCGATTTTTGAACTCTATGCTCATTCAAGGTCAAAGTACAACCAATTTAAAAACACTCAAAGAGTAACGGAGTTAGAAAATCTTTAGATGCTCAACTTGAATCATATTATTTGGCAACGCATGCAATAACAAGTAAGCTAGGCCAGTTTCAATGATTTTGTGTTGGCCTATGAAATGCACATACAAGCTCCAATTTGGGCATTTTTTTGCAAAATACATGAACCATGGAGGTGACAATGTTGCCTAGTAATCCCACCACTGTCTAATTCATGAAATCCAAAGATATGCATGAATTAGCTAAGGTAGGAGGGGCAAAAATCTAAAAGCAAAAATCTAAGAGTTTGGGGGGGGGGTGAAATTTATTGAAATATTCTTCAATAAAATTTCCTTAGAACACAAGTAAAACTGGCATCTAATTCAAGTTGTTTCATATTTTTTAAAGCTTTATGGAGTTAGTTATGAATTTTTGAAGTCACAATGGCATACGCTTGAAAACCGTCAAATGTACTCTATTTGTACATTCTTGTAAAAATGCATTGCCCCCTCCCCCCACAAATCAACCACGGGCACTAAAGGATTACTACTACTCCTTGGGCACATGTTCTGTGAACTTTCCAAAGGAAAAAAAATAAAAATTCCATATGTAGTGAACGGCCTCAAATTGCTATGTTGCCAACAAAGGGTGTTTGGACCTTTAGGAATTAATATCCAATGTTTACTTTATGCACTTTGGTGCATGATATATTGCAGTTCTTTATTAGAATTGCTTTTCCATGATAAATTTTCAAATAGCTCAATATTATTTCTTACTAGATTTTTTTTTGGATTCTTTCAAATGTTCTTGTTTGGGTCATAATTAAACAATAGCCATGACTCTATTGTGATTGAGCTTTACTATCCACTATCCATCGTATTATGACATATTTGTTTCATAGTGACAATTTCCTATAATGAAACTAGTTTCATTTGCATCAAAAAATGATTAACATCATAATTAATAACTCTAAGAGACTTAGAGAGAATGCTCTTTTAATTAAAATAATATGAATTGAGGATGTTCCCTCTTGTTGAAGAAGGATATTGACTGAATTGGCAATTATCCTATTAGTATAATAAGTTTGTTTCAAAGGAGACGGTCAAGTAAAAAATTTCTATGCTAATAGATTCATTCGTTAACTAGGTAACACAACTTTAAAATACACAATCTCTCATTCAAAAACWCATTCAATTGATTCAAATAATACTCAACATTCCAACTTGAAAATTATCATTCACAGTACAACGACATTGCACATACAAATATGACTCAAATAACTCATAACTTTAGTTTGAACATAAACTATATACACAATGCTCCAACACTAACATTGATTGTAGGCCACTAACTCAAAATAATGTAATCCAAATTTTGTTTATTGAAAAAAGTTGGACATTGGTTGATTTACCCCCTAAAAGCCTAAGGGGTTCGGACAAAACACAAATGAATTATAAAATAGATGTTCTATAAAAAATTTGAAGTTAGTATCAAGAAGATAATGTGAAGCATATATAGACAGTAGAAAGTCTCTGTACAGTCAGAATTATAGAACGATTTTTTGATCCTCTTCAAATGGATTTTGAAGATGTAACCTCAAAAGTTTATGCAAAATATTATTATTTTTTTAGCATTTGAATTTTTTTAATGGACAAAATTGTGGTTTCTATAAAATTGTGAAAAAATGCATAAGATCTAGTAATGAGAACATCAATACTTTTTCCAGAAAGTAACTTTTCAATACTAGGCAAATTCTAAACACTTTGTGTTATTCCTCTTATAATTTTTGTTTGACTGTAGCAATTTTAGTTTTGAATGTAAAGATTTAAAGACAACCAAATATTTTTTTCTTAAATGAAAACAAATTCTGCACAAAATTTTTGCCCAAGGTCAGGCAACAACAAAAAAATGGTAGCTTGAGCGCTTTGGAGTTAACGCCTAAAGCTCCAAGGCATGATTTCAAACCATTTTCCAATTTGGGACTAGCCTCTTCCCGATGCAATACATGTTGGGGATGCAAACAAATTCGTGTGGTGCAATGTAGAATTTCTAAATTGGTTCTATTTTTGTGTTTTTTTGTATGTTTTGAGTGTGCGTTTATCTCATTTGGGTAGGCCAATTATTAGCTTTGTGTCCAAACGAACAATTTTGGATGTTATTTGGCCATTTTGAAGTTGCCTTTGCAGCATTTTTCTTGTTAAACTAGGGATGGTGAGGTGGCAAGTGTGCCAATTAAAAAAGTCAAAAGTGTTGAGTTGTCTTTGACGCCGGGGACGATGTCCTCAGGTTCCGTGTACTTTTTCCTCTTATCAATGGAAGTGGTCCATGTGTTTCAAGAAAAAAAAAGTGTTGAGTTGGAGCTTGTAGATTGATGGTTGGGATGTGGTTCAAAGCAGGTAGTTGCTTTGGCTGTTTAGGTTCCAATTAGGGTTTTAATTTGGTAACCACTCAAATTTTTCCTATTAAATTGATGGGATTTCATTTTGTTGCCACCCATTGTTGAGAGTGCTACTGAGAGTCTCAGACCAAACGGCTGTGTATTTTGCTTTTATTTGGAGTTATGAGATGAGAAATGCAAGATTGTGATGACAATTTAGAGTTATAAGTTTGTGAAAATGATTGGTGAGTTTTGGGCGATGACGGAAGATTGTGATGTTAATAAATTCTGAATGTTAAATTTGTGAGATGTTATGAGGAAAAGCAAACTGTGAATATGAATGTTTAATTTGTAATGGTGATCTGCTCACCAATTTGGATTTATATGAAATTTTTATAAGCTTAATTGGTGATCATGTGAGCAAGAATATGTTTTTTTCAAACTTGAAGAGTGAAAAAGAGCAGTTTGTGAACCTAGTTGGATGTGATAGTGATGATGGTAATGCACTTTTTAGGCCTTCATGTTGTGGCCATGTTAGGAAATATTGTGAGTACTTTAGGTGAGTAAGATGATAGTTGTGGATATACTTTTTTTTGTTGGTATGTTAGTAGTCTTCAAGCTCTTTGGGGCCAATCAAGTAGCACACTTTAAAAATTAATAACAAAAAGATCCACGGTGATCCTAAGCTATTGGGTGTTGGGTGTTGAGTTACCCAAACCAAATGGCGTGGTTGCTCCTTCAATACTTGGTGGCAACAAACTCTYCATCTTGTGTGAAATCAACCTCTCTTCTTGATGGAAACCCCTTTGTAGTATGTTTCCTACACAAGGCTTGTTTCAAAACAAAACAAAACATCCATAACAAATTCAGACCTTGTCAAAAAAAAAAAAGATTTCGATTGCTCTTCCCCATTTCTCCAATTTGCCTTTTACATGGAACTTAATTTTTTTTTTTCCAACATCACGCCAAGGAGTGTCGKTCGGCCTGTTGTAAGCTAGTGCACCTTATATCCACTTTTTGTGACAAGCCTCAGAAGGCAAAGATACTGAATCTGCAAAGAACCCATATTTTATTGCCTGTCCCAATTGCAGCTCATCCACCGTTTTCCACATTTGGGTTAAGATAAGATATAAGCTTAAGTAAGGTAGGAGGCTCAAACTCTGACCGAGCATTTCGAACCGAACATGGCACAGAGGTACATTTTGCTTTCTTTAAAGTACCAAAATGTACAAACTGTGTACATTCCAGGAGGTGGTCGCTTTTAGAGCCCTACGGCATTTCATCTTCAAAATTTCATAACTAATTCCACATAGCTCCAAAAAATATGAAACAACTTGGGTTAGATGTCATTTCCTCCTGTCTTTCAAAGAAAATTTACTGAAAAATATTTCAAGATGTTTTATCTTCCCAGAATTCAGTTTGAGCACTTAGATGATTGCTTTACGGACCTCCTACCTTTAGCTTAAGTGCTCCAGGCCGAGATTATTTTCTAATTTTCTATGAGCCTGCCCACCAAGCGTGCTGTGACTCCTTCTCACCCATCATCACTGCCAGGCTCCTCTGCTGTTGGCAATGTGAAGGTGCGGTCATCACTCCCGGCCACCGGGCACGCACCCAAGGGCCCGTTTAATTAATTTGTGAACTAGAAATGAGTTCATTATAACTTATTACTGAGACGACGGAGACTCCCACGAGGGACACAAGAAAAGGGAACTCTGGGAAGTGGGAACCACTCCCATGTGCAGCTTTCTCATATATTGAATGGCAATTAGCTCAGAAAGAGAGACCCATTTTAATCCATGGGTCATTGCCATACTAATATTTTGGACATACTAATATCTTGGTTGCACAAGGTTGATGTTTTCCTCGGGAAGTTGGATAATACATGGTTGCAATCAAATTTGTCTGGGCGGGTTTGGTTAGTTGGAGAATGGCTCTTCTCAAGCTGGGCAAATTTTATGTGAGCTTCGGCCGGTCATTCTGGTCCCTGCTGGTCGAGTCTATAGTACCCCAACGAGCCAAATGTGGAGGTGTAACAATGGGTGAATGTAAAAAAAAGCCCCCCTATTTTTGTGCTGTAATAGTTTTGTGATTAACACCTCTCCTAGCTAATTTGGGTCCTCTGATTGCAAATATGAAATCAAAAATTGCAAAAAAAATTTATGCATGAGAAATAAAAAGTTCCAGTGTTTTCTCCAGGGTTAAAACACACGGGCAAAACCATCTCCGCATTGGGCTTGTTGGGGTATTATAGTCTCAACCGTCCCTGCTTGTGTTATTTGGGACCACTGTTTGCTTTTGTTTAGTTGTTTGAAAACTTAAAATTTGTTTGCTGAGGATATTTCTCCAGTTCTCCATATTGTTTCCCCTTGCAATGGAAATCATTCATGTGCTTCAAACAATAATAAATATAAGAATCTCACCTTGCCTAAAATTGTTGTTGTCATTGCTATGTGCACATCTCTAAAAAATCAATATGTATATATGTTGAAAAAACAATTTCGGAACATGTGCCAACCAAAACTTTGATCCTTCCCAACTTTCACACACATGATCCAAATGTCATGGGTTCTTTGGTGCAATGGAGCCTACTCTAAGTAGCCCACGAGAAAACACAAAAATTAGAACAATCTACTTATAGTAACAAACTAGGCCCATTAGCCTCGTTAGCAAAAAAATAAATGTGGTGGTTTTGGGGGTACCCACCTTGAATAGTCGGGGTGAACCAGCCCCCTCGCTCGACCCCCTCCAAGTCATTCCAAGGTGGAAGGAAAAAAAAAACAGCCCCCTATTTTGTGCTTGATTAGTTTACCTTGTACACCCCTCCTAGCTAATTCTGGGCCTCTGATTGCAAATATGGATTCAAAAGTTGTGAATTTTAATCATGCGTGGAAAATAAAAAATTTCATCGTTTTCCGAAGGGGCCAAGCGAGGGGTCAGTTCACCCCGTCCCCTTTGACAAGGATTGAGCAAATTATGCCGCTATGCCAAATGAGTATTAAGCTTACATACACAAGATTTCCATGTGCTTATTTTTCAGAAGCCCAGCTGCATTTCCGAAGTGACCGCCCCCCCGGCTGGGTGCAACTCGACTCGTCCATTCACTATTGAATGGGCAATTAATCGTAGGTCTCCTCTTTCCCATCTCTCTCACTCGCACACACAAGACCCATCCTCTCCCTCCCTGACGAGTGACGACGCGCCACCATGGCCACGCCGATAAGTTAAAACGGTATGTGAGGCCGTCCGGCGGCGACTCAGCGTCCCTCGGGTCTTGTCTCCGTCTGCTCCAGGCAACATTATTTTGGGGGCTTTTGCAGAAGGAGAGAGAGCCGGTGTCCATTTTCTAAACACCTGATTGGCCGTCGGTCTGCAGTTGACTCTGTTATTATTATGGAGAGGTTATTCATTATTGGACGGCCATCGTTTTTTTATCTCCTTCCTTCCTGACAAGCACAGGAATGGAAGAAGTGGCGAGTGTCAGCCCGAGGAGGACCGACGGACGGACGGACCGTCGGAGGGAACGCCCTGGGTTTTTTTTTATCCAGTTGTGCTCACACACGTCTCCCTGGCTTTGGATGTAATAAGCCGGTGTGGTTTGAGAAGATGACGGAGTTTCATTTATGTTGCCAATCAAGTATCTAAAAGAATTCAAGAGTAAGATAAAAAGCAGCGTCACCACAAGCTTCCGTCACCCTATTGATAGTCAACTCGTCAATTTATGACCCCATTTTAATGATTTCATCCTACAATTAAGTTAGTAGTCCATTCATTATTCCATTGGATTAGCAAATATTTTGAGAGGGTAGCTTAAGCTTGCATGAGTGTGCTTTGAATGGAGATTTTTTTTTTGGGTCGCCCATTGACCAAATTTTTGGTGCATGGACCATACCCTGAGTAAGTTRAATTGCACACAAGTGAGGATTGAATCCCGCTCCTGAGGAGACTCACCCCCTCCCCTCTCGGTGGTGCCCCAGTATTCGCTCGTCTTGTGTCTGCCTGAGGGAGTCCTATCAGTCAAATTGGTTCTTAAATTGAATTCCATCATGAGAAATCATCAAGAGTGCAAGCTTTCCCATACCTGGTATCCCCCCGGGTGCTGTGCTGTGCTGTTATTAGTGAAGGACCCGCTCCTCTCCCAGCCTCGCACACCGTAAGTTAATAGGGTAAATTATGAGGAGTATCGAGCACTTGTCCTCTTTTAAAAAATAAAGTATTTCCTTGTTCTTCTACTTCCTTTGTGGCTTATGCAAAGCATAACATTTAAATTACTGGAAGCAAGCAACACCCCACCAGCGGGGGCTTTACGATCGAGCAGGGAAAGTCATTATTAACGTCCTCCCATTGAAGACCCAGTCCAGGAGCACCTTATAACTGAATGACTAACAGTACGGCGGGGGCAACGCTCTCAAAAGCTAAAACAGAAAAATATACACCAAATTCAACCAGATACATGCCAGTCTAATTAGCTATTCAAAGATTATAATTCAATTAGTGTAGCAAGGTTGGATGGTGGTAGGATCCCTCATAGGAATTGGATGCGTTTTGAATGGATTGGATTCATTAGACTATAACAAACACTAGGAGAACGGGGTGTCCTAGAGCACCTGGCTGTGACATGGTTAACCCATAAAGGACCAAGTGTCCCTTTTGTGGGGAGGGGTGGGGTGGGGGGTGGGGAGACCTGACCCCTTGCTTGGCCACTCGGTAAAACCTTGAAATCTTTTATTTTCTACGCATAATAGAATTTGCAAATTTTGAATACGTATTTGCAATCAGAGGCCCCAAATTAGTTGGGAGAGATGAATGAGGTGAATTATTCGAGCTCAAAATAGGGGGCTTTTTATTTTACTTTGCAACCTTGTAATTAATTACTTGGAGTGGCCGAGTGAGGGGGCCAGTCCATCCCTGTCTTTGGTGGTCAAAGGGGATTTTGGGCAAGTACCTACGGTCTCAAATTTTGTCTTGATTTTTCGAAACTTTTTTTTAAGGTAGAAAAAAGTAATTAGTTTTGTGGGAATACAATTTTTTTTTACAATCATTGCTAAGGAAAAAAAAGTCATGCCCGAAACAACTCAAAAGAGAGGAGAAGGGGAAGGGGCCAACAAAAAAAGAATTTCAAAAATTTGAGTTTTAAACTATTTTTCTCTCATAGATTATATCTTTTTCCACATAGCAAGCTTTGATTCATTCCAATTGGATTTATTATAAGAGAGTTATGAACGATCTTGTTTATAGGGCAATTACTATGAATTTGCAAAGGCAAAAAGTGCACCAGACCCAATGCCAATCTCTAGACTCTCTCAATTGCGATCATTCAAAAAACTACTTTTCCACTCACTACTTCTTATTTTTTTGCACACTAAGTTGGGACATGTGTCATGAACTTTTAGTCCTTACTTTGAAAAGAAAAGAAAAAAACATTCTAACCTTGGTTGAAAATACGTTAGTCTATAGGTTGGTTATTGGATCCCAATTAGGAATGGGTGGTTCTACCTTAGAAATGACAATTTTGAATAAATTTTTTGTTGGAAAAAAGGCCTGGTCCATAAGGAATTATGGAAAGGCAACTACTGCCTCTTTTGAGTCCATTGTGTATAAGCAAGTTACTATTTAGCTCCAAAATTTTGTTGGTGATATAGCGCTTCTAATTAAAAGTCATGAACAAAAGTCACGAATTGGTAGGAGATATAGTTTCATAACAACTGTCTTTTTTAACATTATCCATTACTTTTGATTGGAGGTTTAAATCACAAAGATAGCATTGGAGCTCAAACATATCTTAATTTCTTACATATCCTTAATTGAACAAGTTTGATAAAGCTTGATTTCCTTTTTTCAAATGAGGTTTGAAGTTCTGGAATGAATACAATTATTGCATATTCACTCAAACATGATGACAAACAAATAATGTTAGTCATTGCAACATCCATTGTTAGTATCATCAAAGTCTCAAGAATGCTTTCTGCCATTACAAAAAATCTGAACTTTGCCAGGGCCGTTTAGAATTCTGTCGCAGGGAGGGGGTTGGTGCAAATCCAAAAAAAATAAAACATTATTTTTTATTAAAATAATAATAATAATTTTTAAATTAAAAAAATAATAATTAAAAAAAATCGTCATATGATGTGGCACCAGTAGTGCCACATCAATCTTTCAGAAAAAAATTCTCTAATTGCACTGCTGCAAAAAAACTCGCGGCCTTCTGCAAGGTTCAGAGTTTTTGTAATGACATTTCAAGTATTTTCTTTCAAGGGGAATTGTATTTTCTATCACCAATTGGATCACTCATTTTAATTTTGACTTTGATCACTATCCTTCTCTAGTCTATAAATTTCACTACTAGTGTAATCTATGGATTTTGAAAGAATTGAAAGAAATATGAAATCGCATGACTATGTGTTAGTATTCTAGTGACTATAATGTTGAGGTATTGTAGCATCAAGGAAGAACATGTTAATCTTAAGAAGGATATAATAGCTCCCAATTTGATGTAAGATTTAAATTAGATGAAGATGTAATAGAAATGAATCTTACAATTGGAATCAACAATTCTAGTATGTGAGCATGAAAATGCAAGCATGTGAACCTTGAGCATATATATATATATATAAAAGTAAATATCCTACAACCATTGAAGGTGCTTATAACATAAACACATATAATATAGGTATCTATAATATAGTTACACTATAGTTGTAGAAGGTTTCTTTAATACAGACACTTATACCGTAGGTGTATAATATTCTAGACTCATGGGCTCATGCTCGTAGGCTTACATCATATCACCCCTTCCATTGGGATTAACATGCTTGAATTCCATCTTAGAGCCATTAACAATTCAGATTTTCATTCTATCTTGTACCTACTTCTACTTAATATTTTTTCAAAGAATGAAAACCAAATAGTTATTTTTTGAAAAAAAATCCGACTCAATTTTCAACATAAAATATTAGAAATTCAAAATTTGTAGTGCAAATATTTTTAAGTTAAGAAGATTCAAAGTCTTATAATCTACACTAAATAGTGAAATTAGATTGTCACTCACTAATTTCTCGACATTCCACACTATATAAATACTTATTGTTATTGTACAAAAATGTACTACTTTTGAATTAGTTGCTGGTGTAGTTGGAACTCGTGAACCTGTGTGTGTACAAATGAAAATATTTTTAGAAATAGTTGTTGATTTTGATGGCTTGTAGAGTAACTTTGGGGGATAAGGCAACTCAATTGTAAAGTCAACCTAATTTCACTATTTAATGTAGACATGCAAGGTGATCCCCCTTGGCTTTTGCACTTTGAATACAAATATCTTGCAATCTAAGTGGTCAAATTTCTAAATATTTTACCACACATTTTTGTAGTAGTTCACTACAATATCCCATGATTAAATATGCAAGATAAAAACCAAGTCCCATTGATAAAAAATATAAAAATTTGTTCCCTCTTTTGTGGTAGGATAATTCACGATTCATAATACCCAATTCAAATTTTCCAGATTTAATCATCTATGACAAATAGTAAGTTTCTACATCTACCTTGGGTGAAGTGAGGTGTGCGGGGTCAATTTCCTAATCCCCCAAAAGTGGGCAATTATTATTAGAAAATAATGGTAATATTTTACTGTGGACTCTATATACACTTGATAAAACATACACCTATGGTTTTGATTTTGAACAATAAATTCATTGAAAGCAATACAAAATAATACACAATAAATTTGGTGGAACATTATACAAAAAATTAATTGTTTTTTGTTTTGAAAAGGATGAAATTACTAAATCGCTACAAAGTATTGTCACAACATTGCTTTGCGATGAACATTTTTTTTTTCTTGGCCATGTTTTATCTCTGGGCATACATGTAAATGACTTCATCACCCTAAACCAATATAACTCTCCAAAATAAAAATGAAATAGTTAGCTATACTACAAGTAGTTATGATCTTGTAGCATTGGCTTGCATTGTGTAAGGTCCATTTAAGTTTTTGCATTAACTAAAGCTACATGTATACAATGTACACCACCATGTAGCTCTTACAAATGGCAAAAGGTTCATTTATTATTCCACAATCTAAAGGGACTCTTACGGATTGTCCATAGAAACTATGGATGGAATTACTAGATGCATATTAGCAACTAAAAAGGCTACAATAATCCCCTTTGGCTCTATAATGGGATGCAATAAGATTTTGGGGATGCAATAAGATTTTGCTTTGACTACCTATAATACATCTTTTCCCCTTGATCGAAATACATGCAAAATATTAATTGATTTTTTTGTTCTTATGCAATTTTTTGGATTTGTGGATCCCCCAACAGTAACTATGCAAACAAGTGTAACCATGCACCGAATGACCAAATTCACCAAAGAGTTCATACCGGGCCTTTTTTTATTGGCTTTTTGGTGCCAAATTGCACTCCAAAAAATAATTTGCCTAATAAATGTCAAATAATATGTCAAAAAACTTAGAGGAAATCACCAAACAACTTTGAATCTAACCCGTAAATGGTTTCCTCAAAAATGTTCAAAAACTACCATTTCTAATATAAGCACCAAATTTTAGAAAAGAAACATTTTTTGACATATGTAACCGTAGGATCTTGTAGTAGGTTGGTTTGAAAAGATGTGGAAAAAATTTCAGAATTTTACACCATGTAGATTGCAAGATATTAGTGTTTGAATTGACAAAAATTATTTTTTTGTCATTGCGAAAAACCGGGCAGTTGCACTTCACAAGGTCACATTTGTATGTAAAAATGTCAAAAATGGTGGTTACTCTTTAGACTCATTCTTCAAGGCAAGTTGATTACATACTTGAAAAATTTGAGATCATTTGAAATTGTACAACATATGGGAAAAAAAATAGTAAGTAGAAAGAAGTAGAAAATGATTCAAAATACTATGTTGTAAACAATTTAATTATGAAATTGAAAAATGCCAATCCCAATGGTTAAAATGTTGTAATAAACAATTTACACCTACTATTTTTAGTTTTTTCCAAAAATATTAAAAATTGAATGAAATAATGGATTTCAAACTTTTTTTTGTAGAGTAGAGATTCTATAACCAACAACAAATGACCTCAGACTAGAAATCCTCATAACTTTTGACTCAATCATCAAAATAGAATGATTCAAAGCTTTCCACTTAAATAAAAATCTAATGAACCAATTTCAAATTTTTATTTTAAAAAAAAATAGTTTTTAAAGAAGTTTTTTTTTTCTGCCTAGGCCACCCGCCAAGCAATGAAAACTACATATTATACAATAACTTTTGAACTATACAATCAAAAATTATGAAAATTGTTGGGCCTTAAAGGTACTCCTAGAGGACATATTGTGTGAAAATTTGAAAGAAAAACAATATAAACTCCATTCGTAGTGAGCTGCCCGAAATCACTATGTTGCCAAAAAAACGCAGTTTGGGCATTTAGGGGTTAAAAAAAATATTATATAAAATCACCAAATTGTGGATGAAAACCATATTATACATCCAATATGTGAATGAATGTTGTAATTTGAAGCACCAATATAACGTTTAATATCGCCACTTCAGCACTTCACAAAAAATGAAAAAAATGAAAACAAAAAGCCCTGGTTCACACAGGACTTCCTACTCCTTCTGTGTCCCCCTTAGGTACCTTGGTTTCCGTTCTTGCCAAGCCTCCGCCCTTTCGCTCTAGAGCCAATGAGAAATCATGTCCACACGTAGAACGACCGTCCACCTCACAAGCGAGGTCCTCTGGTAAACCACCATCATTCCTAATAATGCTACGGAAGCCGAGAAAAAGAACCAGAAAGAAAGGGAAAAAAACAAAGGAAGGAAGGAAGAGCCAATTGACTGAAAGGCCAAAGCACACCACCAAGGAGAGGATCAGTTCAGTTGTCCTGCGGTGGGGGCATTGATGGAGGAAATGAACGTGGGGAGGAGCTGCACGTGAGAGGAGCCCTTCTCCACACGTGGGGAGTACCCCTCCACCCCCCCACGGCACCAGTGCACCACCTCTGCGTGCCTGCCTGCCTACTTGCCTGTGCCTTACTGCCTGCCTGCCTGGCCGTGCGCTTCCTTTGCCCTGTTCCCTTTTTCTTGAATTTTTTTCCTGAATGCTCACACGCTCCTAATGGCCTCTAATTCCATCCAGTCTCATCATTATCATCACTACTCTCCCTCTGGCTCCCACTGCTCTGCTGCTTCTTCCTGGGTTCCAGATGCTTGTCAATCATCATCACGCTCCTGGCGTTCCCATGCAGGGTCCGCCTGCCAACTCTTCAATGCCGCCCCTGGATTACGGTACTCCCTTGCAGGGGCAGTGCCTGCTACCTCACGTTACTCCCTGGATGAACTTTACTTATGATACTGGCCGGAGCGTGATGTCAAACCGAAATTGCGAAGATCAATGAAAGACGTCAGGGAGGGAGGGAGGCAGGAGGCAGGCAGGAGGGAGCATACGTTAAGTTATTTCGGTACGATTGGAATGGGCTCTGGTATTCTAGAGCGACACGTGCGTGAGACAGACGGTCTGTGAGAGTACCAACGAAAAAAATATAGTTGTAAAAACGATTTGAGTTTTAACTTGGGAGATTCGAAATACCTGGGTTTCAAGGATTCCAGCTCTGGTGAAGTCTGCAACCCAACTTTAGGTGGAAAACAACAAGATGTGAGCATGTGTCCATGATTAGCGAGAATATTAAACAATGGACTGACGTTGGGATGGCGTATGCAGAGAATCACCGACTAATTTTACAAACATTGAGAGTAGAAGACAATGGGCTTGCTGAAGAATAACTCATTGAAGGCAACAATATTCAGTGAATAATCTATTCTGGAAAGAGTCAGAGGTATATGGTGCCGATGTCGAATTGGACATCAATGTTAAGCACCACGATGTCCACATGGAGGACCTTCTGTGCTACTTGGATCATTACTCCCTCATCAGATGACGGTAGTATCTGCCTCTTATCAAACGGTGCCATTTATATCTCAAAATTTCCAATGGCTCTAGATGCAACTTTTCCCTTACAAGCCTGCAGCACCCCAGATTTATCATTTTAGTAAGAGTCTCCACTAATGTTTTCAGGTACACATGCTTATAAACGTGGCAAAAGGAGAAAGAAATAGAATAATACCAGCGAGTTAAGCATCGTAGTATGGCAGTAGAGGTTGGCCTTACATACGGAGGAGCTCGTTGTTGATATAGTAGACCCACCTAAAGTCAGGCCATGTCCCACATTAKCCAATAGGCATCCTTGTCGGACTTMCCAGACTWSAAAGTATGAAGTTGTCAATTCAGGCTTCAAATGAATTTTCAAAACATACAAGAGATTAAATGAGTGAAGAGGTAAGAAGCCTTGATAGTTCTACCTGTACGAGAGCACGGGCTGCTGGATCATCCAAGAACTCAAAGTCACCAGCAAGATAGTTCACCTGACAGATACACTTCCTGTTTTAATACCTCGTTCACTTAAAGATGCATCAATAGAACCAGCAATCAAAGTCGCACAAATGATATTAGGGCTCCAGTTTTGGCACCGTACCCCGAACTCTGTGTCTGAAAAGGCTTGAAGAAAGTCCATCATTTGTATTTTAGCCCATCGTTGCCGCCTTACTTTATTATCATTTCTAGGGAAATCTCTCCAGGGTGCTCCATGTTGAAGAAGATTACTGTCAATGTCACTGTTCGTAGCTTTGTCAGCAAATTGTTCCAACATCCCCAGTGCTATATCCATTGCTGGATCAACAGCTGTAACCTGCACACCATGAAGAAGAGGCTYAATATTGAACGATCTAAGACYCATGCAGAAAAAAACTAAGTCATTGGCATACAAGCAATAGTTAAAATCCATACTGAATGTAGCCACATGTCATCAAGCAAGCAAATAAAGTCCCAGTCTTCTCCAAAAGTTAACAGGGGTCCCTAAAATTGGAACAGTCTACAAAAAATTACAGCACTGCTAGGACTGCTGTAAAAGACTGGAAGACAACAAGAAGGATCGAAAACACTGTCACTCCAAGGTTTGAAACCTCTTAATCAGGAGTAGAAAACAATTGTTCTTATAAGGGAATATTCCTTAGAAAGGAGAGAATGTGCCAAAGAGTCGCAAACAGTTAAACGTTATGTACCTGTAAGTACGCTAAGTAAAGATCAATGCAATCCTCAATATCCAAAGAATCTTCCTCTTTCATGCGCCTGAAAGAAATGAAGCATAAGAACGAATGTCAGTTACCATGGCTAAATCCTAAATAATCAGATTTCCCATGGTTACATCATAATAACTTGCATCCTAAAATACGCACTTGTCTCTGAACACAACTTTGCACACTAGTAGGGCAAGTAGATATTTGCATACTCAGAAAAAGCCTTGCTGTGCCGAAGATGCAGCAATTCCACAGAGTGTCGTGGGTTGGGTCCTAATACTGCCGTCACCACTTTCCACTAAATGGATGTCAAAAAAGTTCACGTAATAGTATGCTGAAATAGTGAGCAATTTTACCTTCTATTGCCAGAAATGTCAAGTACATGACAGTATTGTAGTGAAATTAGATGAAGCAATGCGAAGAAAAGTGTTATAATATCAGCAACATGAGAAGTGTCTGCACGTACCTCGTCTGCTGAAAACACACCAGGAACTAAATGCAGAGCACCTTCTTTAGGTGTCCAACCAAACGTCTGACAGAACAAAAGGAAAAGTCAACCGACCATTTCTAAGCTTTTATGAACAAGAAGATCTTGATTCACATTTCGAAGTGGTCATCGGTATCAACTAAGCTCTGTCTGMCACATTCGGTGCAAGTATACGTGACCACTTTGCAACTCTAATACTAGTTTCAGAAAAGAATTAACCACATGAACACTACAGCATTCAGGAACTATTTMAAGGATAGATAATGTACCTCACTGGAAATAAATGCGTCTGTATGGCCGAAATCTTCCCCTAGTTGCCACGAATAATAGCTGCATGAATCAACATCTAAAAGAGGTGAMAAACTTATTGAATCGGTCAAAGTAAACTGAGTAGGCAGACCAAGTAATAGAGGTAATAGGTACAGCTATCAAAACCAAGATGCCTCAAGGCGTAGATCCTTATTCTGAAGTTAAGTAGACAGGTATGTCCTCATAAATAAACTCTCTCAACTTGTATACTCCGTTTCCATTACTATCAYGTGAAGATTCATGTATAGAGAGCTTTTTCAAATCCTTTGAAATCCAAACATAGTCAGAGAAAGTTTTAAAGATCARCCGCTTCATTACCTGTCTGATGATAACAGCATCACAGGAAAGGATCCTTGAGAAAGACTGTTTTCGACAAGTTGCAGGAGAAGAGCATCGTGGAATGATGAACCGTCAATACCTCCATTGACCGTGGAAGCATTGCGCAAGACCTCCAATCCATTTATCACCAACTTAGGCTGTCCAAGTACCACTGGAATTAATAATTAAACCATGGTTAGCTACACTGTKCCTTCAAGCAAAAAATCCCCAAACAGCAATTCGCAAATTATTAACAATGCTATTATTAATGTCAAATGCAAGCAAACAAAGAAAGTCTCATTAGCTTCTGCACCTGGAAAACACCTTCTGCAGTTGACCATGACACCAATTCCAACAGTAGCGCAGGCCAACTCACAGCCGCATCAACTAGACCCTTCGGAAGCAAGCCCCGCCGTTTTCGGTCGGCGCCAGCAGTRATCTTCCACTTTTCTTGAATTTGAAGCAAATACTTAGCAAGTGCCAGTGACAGCAATGCCTTTTCCTTCACATCAAACTGCGCCCTCACATCTGCCATATACCGGGCTTCAGTGTCGGGTACTATCRACGAAGATGAAATTCCCATAAACGAGTAGCTTACAAGCATCCTAAAATTAAAAATCACAGTTCTCTCTCAAGCCACACGGACTAGCYCTGCCTCAAAGARAAATGAAACTTACTTTTGGCGTTCTTCCTGCCAACTCCATCAGATGGGACATATTCAAGAGGGCTCATATCTGACTTATCCAGCACCGCAAGCAGAACTTCRTCAATGCGTGTAATTTCTCTGCAAGAAATAGGCTGCCCGGCAGCTCTTGACGCCCTCTTCATGTAAAGGAGAGCATTCTGCCACAGCTGCTTCGTATCACCATTACCAGAGCCTCTAGTGCCTGTCGCTAGAGATTGCAAAAATTCAGATAATGCACCGTCTACCGTATGACGGTCTATTATCACATCGAAGACGTTCTTGCTCTTTAAACAACCCGCCTGAACAGCCTGAATCGCTAGAGACTCCAGACCTTGCTCTAATTTTCGTCGAACCCACTGCAAATCACTGCCACCTTGGTTTGAGACACCTCCAGTAGGAGAGCTGGGCGATAGGGTCCACGGGAGAGTGTTTTCCCTTTCAATTGCAGCTCCGCCCTGACCACACAGATTCACATAGGCAGCAGAATGTGGGTCCCTGTTCCATTCTTCCAGCAGTCCTGCMATTCAACCCTGTGATAAGTGAAATTACACTTCAACCACAACTCCTCCCATACATAAGTGTTGCAAGTACAGCAAGTCAGATCAGTTCAGCACTACTCCMACATGAGTGAATAAGGTAGCGGATACTAAAACCGTCAGGGAATCCCGTCACCCACTGAGCTGGACTAATGAGCAAGACGGGTAAGCATGCCTTGGCTAAATGCCTATTGCCACTGCCCTTRCCACTGATCTTGGATAGAAATGGGGTTGTCTACTTTCACTTACGGTGGTCTACACCTCCCACTCTGAAATTGCATAAGAAGYTCATACATATTGTTGAACTTCGATCGAAACAGATTAGGTGATTATAARCAAAACGTCTCTCTATTGCACTATGCATCTCTAAAAAATCAGACTCCATCATCTGTTCAAGCTCCTGACGTGACGCAAATTATTTCCTCTACCTCAAAATGCGGTACATACATCCTCATCTTCGTKTAATGGGACTCAGGATGAAGCGCTAGCAGCTGCATCGAGAACCTTGYACTGCAATGACCAAAATTCTGGCTAATAGCTGAAAAAATTGTCTTGTCCTCAATGCCACATACCTTCAACGGTGGTACGTTTTCCAACACCACGAGGTCCATGCAATATAAGGGGCTGAGGTACCACCGGAGACTGAGCATAACGACGCAGCTCCATGTCCAAAAGAGGCCGACGAACAATCTTCCATTTGCTATCACTCAAAGCATCTTSTTGATGCTCGACTAGCGTACCTACATGCCGTAATACCTTTTCTAAGAATTTGTCTCCGATGCCCTACATTCCAACAGCCCAATGCCTCCCTTTGAGTTTATGATCAATTGCAAAGCGAGCACTCAAATTTACTAAAAAAACTCGCCGTCAAGTGCAGAGAATCGCATCTTGAAATGCCTGATGAGAAATTCGCTGATAGGAAATGTATGCGCAACATTTTAGATAACTCTTCAGCGCCGGATGAGCACTTTATGGGCTTTCAATTTACAAAATCACTTAAATACAATCTTTAGAACTGAGACCTCTACCAAAATCTTCAATTCAGCTACAGTACACAACTGTGCAACTACAAAAACATCCAATAATCAATTCATAAATGAGAATTTTAGAAACTCCACTTCTGAAAGGTCAACAAATTGACTAGTCATAAATCCATGAGGTTTAATCTAATCATTTTTTCAAAGAGAAAAATGTATCAAAATACAAGCTCTGTCTGGGCAGAAAATATCTAATTTCAAATTGATCCTGTCATTCAAGAAAAACAAAAAATTGGAAGAGGAAGCAGTTTTTGAATTTGGAAAGATGGAGAGTAGCTCAACGCAGGTGAGTGTAACARCTTTCACTTCATCTTGGAGTCTATTAATGCATAAAAGAAGAAATTACTCAAAAACGTCAAATTAAAGAGTTGAAAATKACACACCAAAATTGAGTTTAAATCCTGACGTTCAAGTGATAAAGAAGTTCTACAATCCTTTGCATTCTCAACAAACGCACATTCCGAACATTTCTCAGACTGAAATTCAATATTACTCCAAAATGCAGCCCTGTCCAATGCCAGATCCAAAGAATTTTCGCATTAACATCCATGCATGCAAGTTTCTGAGCAACCTGAAAAGGATCGTGTCACGGCACCTGAGMATATCGAAGAAAGCGCCGATCGTCCAAAACTTCGGCGAGGTTGCGTGCCCGTGCCCGCACCCCCGTGCCTAAGCACCGGCGTACAGCCATGGCGCTAAAGGACCAAACTATGCTCAATTTCTACCAGGATAATCTCCACTACAATCTTTCCGCTGGCAAAATCCTGCAGCTCCGAGGTCACACACATGGTGAACCAAGAGCTCGCAGCAGACTCTGGCTCCAGTGCGTCACGTTCGTGATTTTGTTTGCACGGTGGCTTGTTCTGAGAAGACGGGTTTAGGGTTTTAGGATCCGATGATGATCATCCAGTGGATGGATGAAGCGAGTCGTCGGGAAAATACTGTACTGTAAGTACTAGACACCACCCCTTTTTTTTTCCGGCCCCATGGTGCCAGATTGCACCATTTCAAAGTGAATGTCTACTTATCGTCAAGCAAGATAAAAGTAATATCTTTTTGTCAGAAATTTCCATCTTTGTAAGAAAAATGTGGATGAAATTGTCAAATTTGGATGAAGAAGTGTATAAATTTGATTGAATAATGATTTTTGGTCTAAAAGATGGATGGATGGATGAAGAAGTAAAATGCTTCGCCAAGTTTCAAGTGATTGCCATCCTGGCGCTTTTTCAAAAAAAAAAGGAGTGGTAGCCACCGGTTTTGCTAGTTTCCTAGATCTTGTTCATTGTTCTTTATATATCTCCTTGCAAATTGTTGCAACATCAAAACTTTGTAGGAACATGATCCTTCTTCATGCTCCAAAGTTTGGATGAAAAAAATGGATAAAAAGGTGACCATCCACATGATAGATAAAAATTGTGACATATTTTTGTAATATTGTCCATATATTGTAGATAAGTAACTCCAATCCTTTTAATAGGGTTGGCGTAATTAAATACTTGTTCATTTGAAATCCTATATCTGTCCTCAAAGAAGGTAAATAACACCTTGATCATTGTTCACATAACAAGATCAATGTAGCTACTAAAGATATCCTTTAGAGGTTTGGGAAGCCCAATTCTAAAGGCAGAATAGTAATTTTTGTATATTTGACATACAATGTGCCAATGAATTGGTGACAAAAGTTAGATAAGCCAAAYACAATAACATAATGTAGTTCTAATTTGGATCATTATTGTACCTTTCAAATGCTATAAAATGATCACCTTTTTTAAGTTTCATTTGTGCAATTGAGCATAATAAGGTCTAACCTTGGAAGGACGTGGAGGACTCTTGTGTCTTTTGGATGGTCAAATAAGCTATGTGCATATTGAAGAATGGATGATTTTTTTATGATATTTTGAATGCAAATTTTTTGATACTATATCACTACTAGAAGAATTCAGTCCAAATGAAGACAAAATCAACAGAAATCTGTTGATTTCTCCTGTTGGTTAGGAACTCTTGATTCGGACCGGCTATCAACACATTTCTGTTGATTTTGTCTTGGTCAAATCTGAAACTAAAATAAAAAATAAATAAATAAAAAATAAATAAAAAACTTTTTTTGGATTGTTCCCTATCTGCCACGTGGACTACCCCTACCTGTCCATGGCATGGTTCGAACCCAGGACTTCTTGCTTGGAGCCCATAGACTCCAGCCATTGCACCAGGGTTGGAGTCATTTGATGTAAGTAGGAATGTGAGTTTTATTTATTGGTTTTCTAGTCATTTTTCACAAAATCAGTAGACTTTGAAGGTCCGTATCTCCTTCATCTTAGGTCCGTTTTCCATGAAACTTATTGAAAATGGTTCATATTGAAGTCTACTTTTAGTGATAAAATTTTCAATTTTTTCTAAATTGTTTTGAAATTCTGACAAGCATTTTTCTAAAAGTAGTTTTACTTTATTCTTTTCATTTTCATTTTGCAAATTTAGCAAACTTTGGAGGCTCATATTTCCTTCATAGAAAGTCCGTTTTCCATAAAAACTTGTTGGAAATGATTGGTATTGAAGTCTAATTTCAGTGGTAAAATTTTCAATTTAATCTAACTTGTTTTGAAAATCTGACAAGCATTTTTGTAAAGGTAAATCAGCCAAATTTTAGAATTAAATAGTTGAATTGTTGAATAGTTCAAGTTTAGGATTTTGAATAGTATAGAACTTACATTTGATTAAAATTTGAATTTTATATTCAAATTTTGTATAAGATTCCAAATGATTTTGAAAGATTCTAAAAGATTTTTAAAAATTTCAAAAGATTTCAATAGAATTTTAAAAGATTTTCAAAAGTGTCTAATAGATTTCAATAGATTTCCAAAAGATTCTAATAAATTCTAATATTTTTTCAAAAGATTCTAGTAGATTCTTAAAAATTTAGTAGATTCGTAAGAGATTCCAAAAGATTCCAAAAAGATCCCAAAAGATTCCTTGAAATTCAATAGCATTGTGTTGGTTTACATTGAACCAATAGAAAACATGTTGATGTGGTCCGAAAAAACACATTTGATGAGGAAAAATCATTTTTATGTTGATTCCAACAAAAATGTGTTGATTTTGTCTTGGTTTTGACTGCCTCTCCAGTGATGTATCCACATGATTGACTTCAATTGATGACATTTTAGTTTTTTATTTATTTTATATAGGGTAGTTTTTAAAAGAAAATGGTACACTATCCAATGTATTTCAATACTCAGTTGAGCTTTTTTTCCTTAAGAATTGATTTTGACAATCAAAATGATTTTTTGGCGTGTGAACAACAACAAACAAAATGAAGCTTTTAAAGGGAAGTTTCTAAGCCATGTAGAAATATTTTTAAATTTCTAAAAATAAGCATTTCATTGAAGTTGGAAGTTGAAGATCTATCACTACATTTCTAATTATAAAGTGCCATGGAAATTTCCATTTTATAATAATGTTCTATCATCTATAATGTACCTCTATTCTAAAGTTTTCAAATTTTTTGAACATGGTTAGTATTTCATATGAATTCTTTTTCTTTTTCTTTTTGAAAACTCATAGTATTAGAAATTTTCACATACAAATCCAAAAATTGTAGGACTTATATTAGCCCTTAAAAGTCCAAAGGGGTGGGACAAAATACAAATGTATTATAAAATATAAGTTCTATAGCTTTTTTGAAGTTTGCCTCAAAGAAGAAAATGTGAAGCACAAAAAGCAGAAAATATTTGTATGGTCAAAATTATAAATCTATTTTTAGATTTTCTTCAAATGAATTTTGAAGATATAACTTTAAAAAATCACCAAAAATACAATTTCTATCTTTAGCATTTGAATTTTTTTTATTTGTCAAAATTGTGGTTTCTATTCATTTGTGAAAAAATGCATAAGATCTATTGGTAATGTAGTAATTACATTCTCCAAATAGTAAGTTTTTTCAACAACAAAAAATTCTAAACATTTTGTGCTATTTCTCTTATAATTTTTGTTTGACAAAAGTAATATTGGTTTTGAATATAAATATTGAAAGACAACCCAATATGTTTGATTGTTTTGTTTAAATTTGAATGAAGTTTTTTTTTTGCCCGCAAATTTTGCTAGAAATTGGGTAGCAACCAAAAAATGGTTGTTTGAGCATTTAGGGGTTAGACATGTAATTTTATATTTGAAAAATAAAACCAAAACCAATAATTCATAAATAGCAAAAAAATGGAGGATATAGAGTGAAGGACTTTCAAGTTTGACTACATGGTTATACGCTCTGTCCTCAAAGGTTAAATACTAAAATGAAATCCAATAAAAGAATTTGAATTGTTGAATTATGTATCAAATGCTGTATGTCTTGCCATATATTAGTACATAATTTGTATTTTAAGAGACAAATACAATACCATATATATAGTTTTCTACAAACCATTTAGAGTTAAATCATAGAAGAACATAGTCCTATCACCAAAAATTATGTTAGGATGAAAGATGCATTATTTGTTTTTACAATATTATTGAAAATCATCTATTGATCAATTATAGTCTTTGGTGTCATAATTGGATCAACAATACTTCTATATTAAATTTCACCAATTGTGAAACCATTCTAATTCCACCTTCACGTTATGGTAAAGGTGTTAGCCAATTAAAAAGAAGTATAGTTGGATTTGATCCTTTGATTTAAATGATGTTATTGTCCCCCTCTCAAAATAAAAKAATTTGTTCTTAGTGTGGATGTACTCTTGTAGTTAGCTTTGAAGTGAAGTGTATATACCTAGATTTAATAATAATACGCTATTGAATAAAGTTGGAGGTGGAATAATAATAATAATATTCAAGTTTGTGAATTTAAACCTCAATAGAGAAAACCTTGAGTTTGGACTTTTCAAAGGTCCCTATCAAAATGCCACTTCAATTGACTTATAATACTACATTAGAACCTCTCTAAAGTAATAGGATCAAGACTAGCTGACTATATTACATTAGAAAGTATATTACATTTGAGAGGGTCTTTTGCAAATTTGACATTTGCATACAATCTAGATTGAGATTGGACAATCAATCATTACTTTAGAGAGGTTCTACTGTATTCAATTTTCAATCTTTTCTTTAATTTGAAAAAAAAAAATGGAAACTTCAAAGTATGAATGTGTGATGATGAAACTTCCCTAGTATAGTGAAAACTTGCTCCCRTCTGCTCACCATCAACGCTATCCTCTCCATCCAAACTTGGAATCTAGATTAGCTTGTAATTTTTTTTTTTTGCATAAGGTAGGCGACCCATTCTGGACCCCTCCCTTCTACCCCGTAGACTACTTTATTTCCGATTAGCTATGGTTTGCATTACAGCTTACACAAAGCAAGACCAACAAGAGCAACAAAAATATCCAAAAAGTGTACATTGAAAGCATAGAATGATCAGTGCATGTACATTGAAAGCCACAATTATTACTTACATTGATTTTGTAACCAAACTATGTTCGGAAATAAAATGACCTATATAACAAGAATAGGTTTCACAAAATCTTCACAAAAACAAATTCACAATAATTTTGTTCTTGAGGACAAAAAAACTAAAAAGATTCAAATACTTTTGAAATCAATTCCCCTTTGTACATGGGAAATTTTCCTTTATCAAACCCACCATAAAAATATGCTCAATTCCTTAATCCAGGGAAGGATGCCATGGACACTAAGTGTTAGATGAATGACTACAAATTCTCTTGTGTAGCACAGAAGTGCAGCTATTCATCTTCAAAATTTTGTGTGGAATGTGGAGAACCTCTAGAGTAGCTTGACTTTCAATGAGTGCTTTATTGATTATCTTATCAGGTCACACAATATTAACCCTTGAACGCTGCGGCGGATGACAGAGAACCAAATTGTATAGGACATAATTACAACTTTTCATCCTCGGTATTAGGAGTGGAAAGCAAAAATCTTTATAGTACTTAGACTTCCAATGAGTATATTTGGCTTTTCAATGTAGATGATGTCATACGGTATCAAAAATGCATGATTTCCAAGACCACTGATCCGTCCTTCAAGGGTTAACCTCTCGTCGCCGAAGTTTTAACCATGTTTAAAAGCATCCTTCCTTCGCAAGTGTTAACCCCTAAAGGTTTTTGACTATGTTTTCACCAAATTGCTCGAAAACTGCCATTTCTAGGACAAGAACCCAATTTTTTTTTAAACTTTGTGGAAAACTTTTTTTGAAAACATGTGGAAAAAATTTCAAGAATTTCCACAATGTAGATTGCAAGATATTAGCATTTGAATTGGAAAAAAAACTTTTTTTGGCCCTGCAAAACCCGGGCAGCTACATTTCAGATGGTCACATGTGTATGAAAGAATGCCCCAAATGGTGGTTACTCTTTGGATTCATTTTTCAAGGCAAGTTCGACACATTCTTGAAAATTTTCAGAACATTTGGAATTGTACAACATATAGGAAAAAAACAGTAAGTAGCAAGAAGTAGAAAATGGTTCAAAAACACTAAATTGTTAATAATTTATTCATGGAATTGAAAAATCCCAATCCCAATGGTTGTAATGTTGTAGTACACAATCTACACTTAACTTTTTTATTTTTTTCAAAAATATTTAAAATTGAATTTAATAAAGGGCTTCAAAGTTTATTTTAGAGTAGAGATTCCATAACTACCCGCAAACTAAAACTCCCATAACTTTCATCTCATTAATCCAAATGGAATGGTTCAAAGCATTCCATTGTATAGATCTAGAGAACCAATTTCAAATTTTCATTTTAAAAGAAAGTGATTTTTCAAGAAGTTTTTTTTGCTGCCCGGGCTACCTGCCGAGCAATGAAAAGAACATATCATACTATAGCTTTTTAACCACGTAATCAAAAATTATGAAAATTGTTGGGCCTTAAAGCTACTCCTTGGGCACATGTTTGTGAAAATTTCAAAGAAAAAAAATCAAAAACTCCATTCGTGGTGAGCTACCCAAAATTGCTATGTTGCTAAGAAACGCAGTTTAGTGCTTTAGGTGTTAAAAGTCTAAATTTCAGTCAGTTATGAAGATCTTAACCTTACAATATTTTAGTGTGCATGTTGCAGATGGTATAGAACAAATTTGGGGTCATTTGACCGTATAGATTGAAAGATTATAATGTTTTAGTGTTGAAAAAAGGTGCTGAAATTTTCTGAAGAACACATTTCAAGGTGAAAATCAATTTCTAAACCAACTCAAATGAAAAAACTTCCAACTACAAAGTGATTCCAACCCAGAAATACACACACTTTCATTGGTGGAAAAAAATATCATAAAAATGACTCATTGTGCCTGAAAAATGGATTTGAAATGTCAAAAAACAGTGAAAACAACTTGGATTGGCATGAAACTTTTACCACAATAACTAGACCTATATGGAAACGAAACCCAACACATTTGATTGAAAACAAACATTTGATGAACAAGATACAAACCCTGGAAGTTACAGCCATTACAATGCAGTGTGCCAAACCTAAATTGAACATGAGAACTACAAATGACTTTCACAAACTCAATACACCTTGGATTGATGTGAAAATTTTACCATAGACATTAGACTACTATGCACAACTTTTCCAACAAGTTTTATTGAATTCCTACATTGGATGCAAAAGTTAGAGTGCTTCAAAGTGGACTGCAGACTATGCGAGGACTTACAGGTGGCCGTGGAAATCATGCATTTTTGAGACTGTGTGACATTATCTACTTTGAAAAGCCCAATATACTCATTGAAAGTCAAAGTACTAGAAAAGATTTTCCCTTTCCACTCTTAAGGATGAAAAGTTGCAATTGTGTCCTACATGGTTTGATTCTCTGTCACCCAGATGACACAAAACGTCCGCCGCGGAGTTCAAGGGTTAAAGGAAAAGAAGATGTGATGGTTAATAGAAAGTCAAATGAGGACCCAACCAGACCAACTGGGTCATGGGCTTTTGCATTGAACTTCGAGAAAGGAGTCCAGTATTTCAAATGTCATTCACTCCCTACTTTAACATCCATAGCCAATCTGCCTATGGCACTGATTTTGATGCAATCTGCCATAGATCAAGTTCAAACTAACTGTAACCTAATGTAGCCGGACTTGCTTCAAAAATTGGGGCAATCATGCTCGAGGAAGGACAGACTAAGGTAAGGTAGGAGGCTCAAACTCCAGTCCGCCAGTAAATAAAAGCAAACATGACACAGAGGTACATTTTGCTTTCTTCAATGTTCACATTTCAAGAGGTGGGCATGAGGTTTTCTTTTTTTGGCTTTTTTTGTGCCAGATTGCACTCGATTAAATAATTTGGCTAAAAAACGCCAAAAATAATGGCAAAAAAATTGGATGAAATCGCCAAACAACTTTGGATTTTATAAAAATCATAGATGAAATCGCCAAACTTTGGATGAAAACCATACTATACATCCAATATGTGGATGAATGTTGTAATTTGGAGCGCCACTATGGCACTTCGTAAAAAATGAAAAAAAAGCCTTGGTGGGCATGGTCGCTTTTGATGACCAACTTCAAAAATTTGTACTCCCTTAGTTCTACTAAAAGCTTCCCAAATTTTTCTTGTAGAGATTGTAAATCAACATGTTCAGGAAGTTTTTAGTGGGACTAAGGGATTAACTAATTTCACAAAGGCCCCCAAAAAATATGAAATGACTTGGGTTAGATGCAAATTCCATTTTTCTTCCTACAAAAATTTACAAAAAATTATTTCAAGGAGATTAGGTCCCTCGAAAAAGAAATCAGCTCTTAAGTGGTCGCGTTAAGAGCCTCCTTCCTACTTTAGTGAATTCMWRGRTGKCCARTGGAAGCATGGGTTYRGAGCAAACAACTTACACAAACAAATAATAAGATTAGATTGCCCCACACTAATTTTCTGGCATTTGACACAATATAAATATTTATTGTTACTGTAAAACCTATGCACTACATTTGAATTAGGCATAGTGTCTTTTGGGTGCATAGTGAGGCATGCACCCAAAAGATATTTATATTAACTTCACCCCCTCAGCAAAAATTTTAAACTTTTAAATTTTTGAAATAAAAAATTAAATTTTTTAAATTTGTGTCCCCCCCTTCCACTTCTTATAATCTTCAAAAGGTTTAGGGATGGACAATCAATATGGGATATCATTTGTGTATTTTGTACACGTATTTTGTACGTATTTTGTATTTTATACACATATTTTGTACGTATTTAGGGGGGATTTGGGGGGTTTGGGGGGTATTTTTAAATTTGATCAACAAATGCTCGAGGGGTATGCAAGAAGTGGTTCTTCTCTTTTCAGTGCATAGTGCATAGTGTTGTTGTAATTGGGACTCATGAAGCACCACGTGAACAAACGCAAATATGTGTAGAAATATATTATTGACTTTGATTGATGGCTTGTAAAGAAACTTTCTTGGGGTAAGACAACCCAATTGCATTGACTAATGTATGGAAGCCTTGTAACTTTGCTATCACCACTCAGTGTTTGATGGATGCCAAAAAAAATCCTTCTATTTAACATAGAAGCACTCATATTCATTGTTGAAATTTTGTGTGAAAAGTAGAAGTCTTGCACAATAGTTTGACCTCAAATAGAGTCAATTGTAAAGTATGTGCAATGAAGGACCGGGAGCCAGAGTTTGAGAAAAATACATGAAAAAATTCTTTGAGGCATGACCCAAACTTGGTCTAATAAATTTTTTTTTTTTTTTTTTTTTTTTTTTTTTTGTACCACTCTTAGTTAAACCTTCCTTTGATAGGCTTTCCAGACTAAATAGAGGTACTAAAAGGACCAAAAAATGAAAATAGACTTATTGTGTAAAAATTGTAGATGTTTGAAACATGATATACAACCCTTGGACACTTCAGTATCTATTGATGTACAACAAAGATAGATATCTATTTAGTGTCAAATATCGATTAATCAAAATGAATCCCCTTAAAAAACCTATTCATTATACAATCTTGGGTTCACTTTATGATTGACTCCAATGATTGCTCTTGCTTTTTTTTAAGCAAATAATTTGCACAGTACTAGTTGCTTTTTTGAGGCATTCAAATGCCCAATTGGCTCAAAAACAAAAGCAGCTTCAAGCCAATAGAAAAAAAAGGATAATTTGTTAAAATATGCCAAATTGTAATCATGGCCTGCACACCATTGCCACAATGTTTCCAAAGCCTCATCTCATCGATCATGCATAGCCAACACATACAAAAATTCCATACTCAAAATTGCATACTCAAAATTGGCCTCCTCCTATACAAGCCCCCCCAAATGAAGGAGCCAGAAACCTCAAAACCTTCTTGAAAGAAATGCCACATGACCATTGGTTTGAAAACAAAACAAAAACACTACATGGTACTTAAAAAAAGGATGATTTCCATGGTGACCAGCCCGGCGTTGTCCAGGTTTAAGTAAGGTACGGATGTTCTCATCTGGGTCTTTTGGCATCAAGTTAATCATCATGAAACAAGTGTAATACTAGTACGTTAAGCCATAAGTTCAGTGTTCAGTGGACTCTGTGTAGCTTGGAGTGTACTAGCAGACTTATTAAATTTACTCCAGCTCCCGTACAGGAGCTTCAGAATTTCAGATTGATAGTAGTGAACTGCAGACAAACAAAAAGCAACAGCCAAGTCATCAGTCAGTTACCAGTAGCATTCCTTTCAAAAAAGGAATTAATAAATACCTTAGCTCATGAATTTCAAAAAAAAATTTATGACTACTTTTTATTTATGACTAAGTTAGTTCTAAGGTAGTATAGAACTCTAGATGCCGGTAGCCAATCCTCTACTGACAGCCTTATTAACTTAGATTTGAGTTTGTTAACTTAGATATAAGGTAGGAGCACCCATAACCGTCCATTTCAGCAATTTATCACTAGGTGGAGGCACTTTTTCCTAGAAAATAATATTTTTGTAGTACTAGCAGTTGAAAATCATGAATTTTGAAAAAAATAGAATTTTTGGATAAAACATCTAATCTGTTTTTGGAATTTTCAAAGTAGAGCTTCCTAGGGCACCCTGACCTCCACTCTAGTGAAGCTCCCTTGATTATGACAACATAATCTAAAAAATTAGAGCCACCCAACCACAAATTAAGCATGAGGATGGTTTCAAGGTACTTTGGGGAACTCTAGTGTCAAAGAATGGGTACATAGATGGTTATGGGTGCTCCTACCTTACTTTCATCTCATTTCCCTTGTGAATTGCAATAAAGTAAGCTACATCACCTATTCATTTCAATAGAAAATATTCCCTCCCTCCCAAAATGATCTTCCTAATCTCCTTGTTTTTTAATCCCTATGCGATCTTCTAGTTGCTTCAAAATGATCATTTTTGTTCTTGAAGATTCAATTAATGAATTACAACTTCCTTGACATGTTTAGAAACATGTATAAAATATCATTATTTTTAGCTTTAATCCTAGATGAACATTTTGCTAAGCCAGAAAGATCATTTGGAGATGGAAGGAGCAAACAATACTCCCTCTATCTTAAAATAAGATTAGTGTTTCCTTTGTAAAATTCAAAAGAAACACCAATCTTAATTTGAGACAAAGGGAGTATACATTAAATATGATCAAAATATAGAATTTAATGCTTGCAAATTCAATTATTCACCATGCCATAGACTCTAAAGAATGTGCAATTGTACATCGTAATTATTCCTTGAAGTCAATTTTTATTCTACAAAAGAATTGGTGCAAATATGGTACCTTTCACTTTTTTTCATTTTATTTCCCAAATAAATGTCCAACTCATTGCCCATTGAAACCTCCTTGTTAGCAATCTTTATATTGGCAAAGACTAGCTGAGTTTCTACCAAAAAATCCTTGCGCTACTTGTACATTGTAAAAAGGGCCTTTAATAGAGACATTTTAGCCAAAATTGCCACAAACAATAGAATTTGATAGCCAATTTGCAACTTCCTCCACATTGGAATTAGCATCTATTTAGTCAGTTTTGTGTTGTAGTACTTCCATTAATTCTCCACAACTTACAAAATCCTTTTTTTCTATTTTTTAATACCACTCACTCAAGGTAGCCCAAAGTAATGCATGCTTGTCTGTAAACTAACATATTGTACAAAATTCCATAAAATAAGTACACTAAATAGGGGTATTAAGGGGACCAAACAATTAAAAGAACTTATTGTTCAAAACTGTAGATGTTTGAAACATGATGTACAACCCCAGACACTTCAGTAACTATTGATGTACATCAAAAATAGATATTTATATAGTATAAAATGTCGATTAATTAGTATGGGTCCCCTTAATACCCCTATTCAGTGTACCATAATTCACAAAATTTCATAAACTAGTTTTGGGATCAATGCTCCTCATGCAATGGCCAAGTAATAATAAAATTCCCTTCAGTGTGGTCCTTTCATAAGAACAAAATTCCCTGCAGTGGGTCTTTAAATGGGAGACATTCTTTGTCTCTTCAAGATCTACGCATCGTGTACATATGACCACGCAATGTAATGAAAAGCAGATCCGTTGGAGCCTCCCATTCAAAAAACCAAACTCCCGACGGCAGTCGAAGATCTTCGTCGTGGTGTAGATTGGGCACCCATGCAAAATCTATGTACTTGACGGAAAGATCTACGAAACAAATTCGAAGTTTTCAGAAAATCTAATCCTTTTGTAGGTTTCAGCTCGCCTTTCCCGCATCCCRTTCGGTTTCCCCCCCGTCTGGGCGCACACGTTGTTGCTGCAGTAGTGCCCGAGGTTGATGGATGCAGTATCGGCATTGCTCCGATCCCGCGCTTCCAATGTGGAGAGAGCTGGAGATGGAAAGGTTACTGCGCGTAGAAGTGTGTCTCTGAGTTTGTTTAGTTTTTTTTTGAGTTTTTAGGGTTGAAAAATGATGCGGGAGCGAGTTAGGGTGAGGGGAGAGCGATGGTGAGGTGATTGATTTGGAGGTCGAGTGGATGGAGAAAAGGACGAAGAAGAAGCAATGTGGAGGAATGTGGAGGAGCAGTTTTGGAGTTCCGTCAAGAACGGGTGGGAGGTAAGAGGGCGTTCTCGATTGGAAATGACTGGCATTGATTTAGTCTAGGCGCGTTCTTGCAATGCTGGGACAGGTGTGTGATATGAGACGATGATGTGAAGAAGAAAAAGGAGGAGAATGAGAGAAGGAGGATGTGCTATGTGAGCTGATTTTAGACCATGGTCGTCTCGATGGCGTCTTCGTCTCCTCCTCCTTCTGAGACGCCCTTGGAGAAGAAAAAGGACAATGTACAGAATTATGGAGGGTTGCCTCCGGCAGAGAAGGTTAAGGTGGTGCGTAAGACGCGAACGATGGAGATCACCTCTAGGTATAAAAGTTCCACGACGACTCCGACTCCGACTCCGGTTACTCCTGTGGCCGGCAGTCGCCGCAATCCCTCCCCTCTTAGGCAATCATCACCATCCCGGCAACCATCGCCGGTTCGAAATCGGACAACTGAGAATCACGTCCGTCACCCTTCCCCTAACCTGGGCCGTAGTAGCAATACACCTGAGGTTTCCAAGCGCGCTTACTCGGCGGAGCGGAGACGCCCCTGGCCTGGCGCTGTCACGCCATCGGAGACTACGAGATCGACCTCGGACGCGTTGTCGAAAGCTCGCCCGCAGTCGCGAACTTCTGAATTGTGGCCCTCAATGAAGCCGACCGCGGACAACTCCAAACGTGAAAACGCGAGTAACTCACCGTCGGAGAAGGAGACCAATGGAAACCAAACCCTAAAACCTGCAGGGAATGGCGTGCATCGGGCTTCTGCCGATACAGGGAGGAAAGGCTCCCCAATGCGGCGTCAGAGCATTGATCAGGCGGAGAATGCGAGGCCTCCAGAGAATTCGAAACCAGAGCAACAGAGGTGGCCGGGCATGAGCACAGGGAAGGTGTTTACAGGCTCGATGACCAGGAGCGTGGATCTCAGTGTGGACAAGGAACGACGAACGTCAACAACATTAGCGCGTCCTGGAACTCCGGCCTCTCGAACGAAGCCTGCGATCTCTCGAACTTACAGTCGGATTGGTAACGAGGCYCCACCACGGCGCAATCCCACTCCCACTAGAGGTAGAACGACGGTAGAGCCTGTTAGTAATGGCGATGGTGATGCTACTCATCATGCTCGTCGCCTTTCACAGGATTCAGTTGCAACCGTGGATTCTCTTTCGACTCCTCTGGAAACGATGTCGGATACTGAGAGTGTGTCTTCAGCTGGGTCTGGACCGGGGAATCGTATTGTGCGGGGAACCACTGTCCCTGCCCGTGTATGGCAGGATATGAACAACAGGTTGCGACGATTCTCGGAAGGGGATCGGAGCCGGACATCAGACGCAAGCGACCTTCCAGCAATTGCTATTGCTCCTGTGAAGACAGCGAGGCGGACCAAAGTGTTGCCTCATCAGTCTGCTGCGAGTATGCTTATGAATCAGAGTATGAATCAGAGCATGAACGGGAGTACGACGTCTGCGTGGGCACTTTCTCCTGGTCGAGCTTCAGGAAATTCAGCTCAGTCGACGCCTTCTTCACCTTCGCATTCGAAGGGGACGTCGCCACTGAGGGGGTTGCCCAGTCCTCAGAGGTCACGGCCGGTGCACGGAGCTACTGCCGCWCTCGCAGGCACCGCGAGGAATTTAGGAAACAGCTCAGTGAGTTTTGGGATTGACGGGAGATCGAGAGGGAAAAGGGCGTTGACGCAACAGGAGGAAGCTCAGCTGCTGAGAATTTTGCACAACCGTTGGCTGCAATGGCGCTTCGTGAATGCACGAGCTGAAGCTGTTATGAGTGCTCAAAAAGCAGCCGCTGAGGTAATTTACATTCATCTTTGGAAGAGTTACGTGCAAGGTGCTTCGGCTACATCCACRATCATCATTCTTTTGCGTTGTACTCTAATTTTTATTTGAAGCAAGTTAATAGAACATAATGATTATGATATTTTAACCCCTGAAGGACCRAGGTTTTATGGTTTGAACCGATAAAGAAGTCCAAATGAGGATTTGACCCTATTTGGACCTCTGGGTCCTTCAAGGATTTAGATAACTGTGATTTAAGGTCTGTTCAGGCTCACGGCARTATAATGGGGATCAATTATCATTTTTGACGGGATTAGCAATATAGATTTTAATCGCACGGAGGTTGAAAGCTACATCACTTGATGAGWGGAGAGGTTTTCTTTCAATTGAAAAGGCATTTTGTGGAACTCCGGGACCTGAAACCGGTGGGCACTTGTAACTCAGATAGATTTTTTTTTCGCTCACTTATTCTCTGGAGTTGTGCTCTGATTAGACATGACTAAATTACTGTATGCGTGCTGAATACTGCCTTGGGTATTACAGAAGCAGCTATATAACGTATGGATCAAGACGTCTGAGTTGCGCACATCAGTAGCTATGCAGCGGATTAAACTCCAGCAAGCCCGGCAGGCTCACAAACTCCGCTCCATACTGTCTACCCATGTAAGGAATGCCCATTTTTAAACTTGCAATGGATTTAAGTAACCAAATCGGTGCCTTTTAACGTATTCAGAGCATCCAGGTCCTATAAGTTTACTGTTTAGCCTGAATTCTTGGCTGCTGTCGTGAACGTTTTTCATCTCATCTATCCTTTTCAAGACACGAGCTTTTACTRAGKTGTGTGTTTCTCTTGCAGGCAACCTATTTGGACAATTGGGAAACGCTGGAAGAGGAGCACTCAAATGCTTTGACGGGGTGCATGGAAGCTCTAGAATCTGCAATTTTGAGAGTCCCAGTAACAGGAGGTGCTCGGGTAAGGGAACTTCTACTGTGTCTTTCCGTAATTTGTGGCATTAATTTATTACTCTTTGTAATCAATATGTCCTTAGTGATGGCAGAGGATCCGGTTCAAGATCTTTGCTACCGTAAGCATATGACAATATTTCTTAGACCACCTCAATTTTAAAGACATACCTCTTTTGTAATTCTAGTTTAAATATACATTCTAACGTTTACGATAACAGGCTGGCTCCACTTGAGTAAATAAAWATATTTTGTATGCTCGGGCTGAAAATGAAAAYGACCSTATAAGTTAATGTTGAAACCTTCCCTGTTCAATTGTGAGTGGTTCCATTGCAGTGGTTGAAATCATAATGTGACCTAAAAGAATCATGTCCAAGGAGGTTTTTTCACTTTAAACACATGTATCTTATAATCTATGCGATCAAAATTTCTGAAAGTTTTACCACATATTTTCATACTAGTTAGGTGTAAGATCCTACAGTTAGATGTGCAAAAACAACAATTTTCAATTTTAATTAATCTCTGCTATAAAAATGGTAGTTTTGGTTGTGTTTTTGCAAAAAAAAAGGCCTTGGTCCTTTAGGGGTTAAGAAAGAAATGTAGGATATTCATTATGACTAGAAGAACATCTTCACCATTGGATTGACAATTTTCACTTGATTGTCAAGGTTAGTAGTAATTAGTTTTTTCTTTTGTCTTCTTATGAATATAAAAAAACTATGCTTAAATTTTGTTCATATATTTATAGCTCATTTTTCAACATATTCACTAAAATGCACCAATTATAAGACATAATTCTTTTTTCCTTATATGTTGAAAGACAAGATTTCACTTTTATGAAAGGACCAAGTTTCACTTTCAAGTTTTGAAGTTTAAGTGCAATCTATTGATCTTACGACCAATAGAGGCGTTTAATCAGACATTTGTGAAGGATGTACTTAAACAAGTTAACCTAAAAAATTCTAGGTCTAGATTCATTAAAGAACAAATAAAATGAAGATTTGAGGCCTTGCTTTAGATACAAGTATTTTGAATTATTTTTGGGTCTCAAATCACCATAGAATTTTAGGCGTTGAGCTAATGTCTAGAAAGATCAACACATCACCCACACTTTTGAAATGGACACATTGGTGATTTGTACACTTGCTTCTAAAGTTGTTGAAAGATAGACCAATGGACAATTTTTTTGTAAATAAAAGTGTGTTTTAGTTTAAGTTGGTCAATACTTTATCTCAATTGCTCAAGTTAGTTAATTCACCCATCAGCAATAGCAATAACTTGCACTAATTTGAGAATTTTACAAATTTACAAATATGGGTTCATTATATTTTAGGTCAAGTCAATGTAGTGTGGTCTACACTATTTTCATAATACCTCTAATAATGTCATTGACATCCACCTTGCTTCCAAATTGCATATACTTTTGCTTACCTCCATCTTCCTTCATCCAATACAAATGAAAAAAAATTGTCTATACTCAATGGAAAGCACTAGTTCCATTGAAATTACATTAGTTGCAGTGCTATTGATGTTGTACTAAGGTACAGGTACCTATAATGGACAGTTTAAGTATTTCAGCCTGTAGGATGAAATTCATTGTGAAATTCACCACAATGTGTGTAAACATAAGGATGAGGAAGAATGCAAAATTAAAGAATTTCTTTCCTCAAAAATGAATACTTTATTTAATATAAATGTGAACTTTTCATTTGGATCCATTCCAATTTCATAGACTTACCTATTACGGTTAATTTTGGCACTTCTTCCTAAGCAAAAAAGGAGGAGAGATGAGTGGTCAAGTAGGTGCAAATGAAGAATCTTTTTCAATAAGTATTGCATCCACATATTGTCCACAATAGGTCAACCTATAGAGTCATGATGGGAGGGATGTCCGAAATAGGTACTTCTACCTTACAACAATACACTTTCAAAACTGGATTGTGAGACCATTGAAACAGTACTGCAACAATACTAAGACAATGGGGGTTAGTTCCCGATGGATGCTATCAGTCACCAGCATTCATCCAAACTAACATTCATCCAAACCAGTGCGAGGGTTACTGATTATTCAGGGGTCCCGCAAATGGATCCGGTGGGAAGCTTGCGACCCCGCTATTTCTCGCCCTCAAGGAACAAGCCTTGTGCAACCGGTTTCACTTCGGCGATGGTGTAAATCCTAATCCTTGTTCCATAATTCCTAAACCTTCCGCAGCGATGTCGTCGTCCTATGAAAAGGTGCGCGGGGGGAAGTTGAGTTTCAAGGGCGGATTAGGCCCGGAGAAGACTCTGGACAAGAAAAAGAAGCACAGGAAGAAGAAGTCGAAGTCCGATCCTCAGCAGGAAGGCGAYGCAGGGGAGGATGTGAACACCACGGATACCAAGGAGAAAGACGAAGACCAATCGGCCAAGACAGTCGATGCGCACGATGCGATCGACACTGGGACAGGGCACGCCCCCGACGGYAAGAAGAGCAAGAAGTACGAGGAGCTTTTCCCGGTGGAGACGAAGCGGTTCGGGTACGTGGTGCCCAAGGTGAAGTCGCGGGAGGCGGCGTTGGATGAGCGCGTGAAGAAGAAGGCGGAYCGGTATTGCAAGTAGGACAGGACGGGGGGGAGATGTCGGGAACCCTAATGTGAGGGCCTTCATTTTTTCTCTTCAAATTTTCGGTGTTTATGAGTGATTCAGCTTGGAGTGTGCGATGAARGATTTCGTTCTAGGTTTTGTTAAGCATCGCGTGTTGGTGATGTAATTGGCCAGAGACCGAAATGCTTTTTTAGTTTAGTTTTCTTTTTATGCTTGTACATTGTCAACCGGATTTTTTGGATTATGGTAGAGGATTTAGGGTTTAGGTCGCTTTTAAGTATTGTGGACATACTGTGTTTAGGAGTGTGCTTTCGTTGGGATATCCTTGTAGAGTTGTTGAGAGATCGTTTGGGGTACAAGTATACAGAGGTACAAGTAAATAGGGGTCAGTATACGAGACCGGATTAGGTTCCTACCTGTTTGGGTATTCTTCTATCTTAGTTTGAGTGAGCCTTTCAAATTCATGTCGATTGATTTCGATATCTTAAGTCATCTATTTCCYCTCACTCAGATGTGCACTCGTATGTCGAGATTAAGCCCTAGACCATCAAAATAAGGATCTGACCGATGAGCACATGTTGAGATATTAATTGGAATTTTTGGTGGGTGCCAAGAGCAAATTGAACTCAACGCAAACTCTTTCATATTTTTTGGAGTTGGGTAGCGTTAGTTATGGATTTCCAAAGTTATTGTGGTGCCGTGCACTAGACTGCGTTTAATTTGATATTCTGAACTCATCAAAGCCTCCCATGAAGGTTAACTTTCTATAACATGCAATTACAGCATGTGGCAGGTTTTCATTGGTTTAGGTTGCTGTTTGAGTGAAAATATTGATATATGGTTTAAGTTACCAAGTGGAATTGGGACATCACCCTTCTGTATCATTGAGAGCTGGTCGATAATATTGTTACTGTTTCTTTGCTCATTGAATTTTTCACCTAATTCGTGACTACTGTTATCTCGAAATGTGCAGCACCACTTGGACGACTTTTAAWGACTGTACAACTTTTGAAGAGCTCTGTGGTCAGGATTCAGCCTCAATTTGGAGGCACTCTTGAGATTGGTCAAGTCTGTTGGTTGGCTAAATTGACAGATTGCAAACAGCTCCAACAAATGGGAGCTAAAGAAGTTTCAAAGCAACTGTAGGCTGCAGTTGTCTGAGATCCAGAAGCCTGGGTTGCTTTGTGTAAAGTATTTATTGGTTCTGGATTGCGGGATGCTTTTAGAAGCCAATAGCTCCATTGCAGAAGGGCACCTACATTTGTGTTATTGAGCTCTGCATGCGTTTGTACTTCATAAAAGAACTTCGCTGTGAAGGCTAATACGGAGCTCTGCATGCGTTTGTTGCTGCAGATCCGGGTGTAGGTGACTCAGATCCATACTGAGGTGCAGTTATCAGAAATCATGACACCTCTTTTTGTTMGTTTGTAAAATTATTTCAGCAATGGAGGCTTGTGAATTCGATGACTCCGTGGAGAAAATTTCAACGATTCGCAGGTTGCATTGCCTGTTGCTGGATTCACATCGATTTGCATCATCTCTTCCCCTGAAAATCGCCAATCTTTGTTTGCTGTGACAATTGCAAGGTAGCCCGAGTGTTCAAGACGTGTTAAGGGGTAGTGCCGTGAGGAAGAGGGACGACACCATTGCCGAGTGAGAGATAGAAGGCAGTCATCATCTTCTGCTCTTCTGCTCGTCAATAACATAAGTGTCCTTCAACTGTATACACCGACTCTCATTACGTGTTGGCGTTGAGTGCTATGCATGTTTTCTATACTGAATGTTACATTTTGCCATCTGTGGTTGAGTTCTATAGAATTTACTGTTACTTGAACACACCCTCCTTGGTAAAATCTTTCATCAGTATCTTGGATGCCCACTTCCATATCTTTTAAGTCATGCTTGCATTAACCCTTAAAAGACAGATGTATTACCACGGGGAAAAGGTTGGTTGTGGATTGTGGATTGCCTAGTATTAGACGGTGGGAAGTTAAACCATGCAGCACCTAAAAATGACAACAACACCTAAAAATTTGATGATGGGCATAAGGGGACTTGTCCGCATAGGCATGAATTTCCATGGCTTTGTGTTACCAATTGCAGCACCTAAAAATGACAATACATTCAATGACCCTATTTGGTGCTTTGTAAGTCAAAACACATCTCTACTTTCATGTTTACCCAAAAAATGGATGAAAAATATCTTTTCTACATCCACTACAATTGATTTTTGTCTTCCAAAGGACTCAAAACATCCCTGTCTTCTTTCAAGGATTAAGGCAGAATGACCCATTTCCCGACTAGTGTCCCATAGCTAGCCTATAGATTGACTTATTTCCAACCAAGGCTAGAATGTTATTTTTACTCCTTTTCAACGTTGGGGCTAAAAATTCATCATACATGTTTCAAAGTAGTGTGTAAGAAAGTAGGAAGTGGTGAGTGGGAAGGTAGTTTTGGAATTAGAATTGGAAGAGTCTTGAGATTAAAAATTCATCATACATGTTCCAAAGTAGTGTGTAAGAAAGTAGGAAGTAGTGAGTGGCAAGAGACATCCATGGAAAAAAAAAATGTGCTCCTTGTTTATGCTCAACGCCTCTCCTTCTACTCACAATAAAGGTGTGCCTGCAAGCAAGCAAGCTTTCATCGCAAAAAGCTCTATGTAACAACGAATAAAAAGGAGCTATGCCAGGATGCTCCGCTGGGACTCGGAAGAAAATTCGAAATCACCTAAGAAAGCTTGTTACAAAACTCTCCCTATCTCACGCAAGCTCTGCGCTCCTGCTCATRGACGTTTTGCCATGCACTTCACCAATTGTTGGCCAAGACTAACCCTAATTAGTCAGCAGTGCTTCATTCTATGTACAGCAACTCCTGGCGATATTGAATCTATACGGTCTTGAAAAGAATTAGGGTTTCCCAGCGTTTTCACTCGCCACCGGCAGGCTTGCTAACCTTGGACATGTCATACCCGACGCCACTAATACTCTCCTGATCATCGCCTCTCTTTTCGTGCTCCCCGTGCGTGTCGTTGGCCACCTTGTGATGATCATCTTGTATTGCGCCATAGCTCTTGTGATCAGCATCCACTGCCGGAGGCGCCGAAGAAGAAGAAGAAGAAGAAGTCGTCGTTGTCGTCGTCGTCTCGGATACACTGCTGCCTTCCTCGACTGCACTGCTGCTGCTGGACCAGCGCCGTGAGACACTCCCGATCATGGAAAACACTTCCCTCTGCTTCTGCCACAAAAACGTGGAAGACGTCTGGCGCGAATAGTACACGGAGCGCATCAAAGCTTGCCCCGTGGACACAATATTGTACGCGCGCTTGGTCGTCACTTGCGATGCGACTTGCGTGATCGCCATCCACAAAGCTCTATCAAACACTCCCAAACTCTTCCAAACTCTTCCAAACTCGCTAAAAATTGCTGGAAATTGCTGAAAACTACAAAAAAAAATGAGTCGAAAATTGCCGAAATCCAGCAAAATAGTCGCGGATTCCAGAAACCAATTCGAATGGGAAGAGAGAGAGAGAGAAGGAGTTGAAATGAGCCGGGTGGAACCGGAGTGCAGATTTGTGGCAAAGGTGTGAAGGTGAGGAGGCTAATGCAAGGGACACATGTAGGGTGGCAAGGAGAAGCTTCCAGGGAATGTTGCCAAGTGGCGGTGTAGTGAGTGTGCCAGATGGCGGGTGGTGGAGCATGTTGACGTGGTGTTGTGATAGTGGTGGTAGACCGCGTCCAGGTGGGCCTTCGTTKGTGACGTGGAATTCTTGGGACAAAACAGCGAATTCTTTTCTTGTTGGGGGAGCAACTGGCACCCTTGATTGGCACCCTTGAGAGTGGATTGATCCCCTCATTGCCCCAGCCAAGGGTAACTGTAAAAAATGTAGGTCAGTTTTGTAAATAATTATGGAAAATTTGGAAAATGTCTAAAATTTTAAAACTATTTCCGAAAATCTGGAAAAAAAATTCATTGTTGCGAATTTTGAATATCACAAAGTTATTTGTGAGAAAATTTAGAAAAAAACACACATTTACTCATGAATAGAAATAATCAATTCAAAATTAGGAATGTCCAAAATTAGGAAGAGCAAAGTGACAAAAGCCAAGAAATCTAAATTGAGCTGTCGAATTGTCTGAATTTTAAAATTAAAATATTTTGTTATTGATGTGCTGAATTTGACTAGCACATAAGATATTTTGTGCCTTGTTTTTTGTATGTCTTTGACTCTCTTAGTTTGGGGCCTTTGATTGCAAATAATAATTCAAAATTAATAAATGTGTTAATTAAGAATAACATGATCCTAGTATTTTTCAAGGGATAAAGAAAGGGGCAATTAGGGATCAATTCACCTTGGCCCTCTTGATTGGACTTGTGTAAAGTACACTAAGGTAGAAAGACCTCTACAATAAGTGTCATTTTTCAATCTCCAAGTTAAAAAAATGGGCTGAAATGAACACTTCTTGATTTAAAATCAAGACAACATTGAAATTTTGTAAAAGGTAATCCTTTTTGTTATGTATAGGCTATCTTATATCCTCAACTTCGAAAATCTTCAAAATAGTACTAGAGTATTGAAAATTTCAAAACTACTTGATTTGTGTTTCTCTTGAGTTTGCTGATAATTTCATCAAATTATTTTGGTCACTTGACCTTTGGAATATGGTAGAGGGACCCATAACCGATCAAATAAGCAATTATGGACATGATCTAGGGTAGTATTAGGCAAAACAAATATTTTTAGAGGTGCATTGACTGAAATGATGGAAATTGCAAAAACTTTGGTAATTTTATCTCTTACAATGAAATTACTATGAATTTTGAAAGGCCAAAGTTGGGCTTGACCCATGATCAACATGTAGAGTCATCCAATTCCAATCATTCAAGAACTACTTTCCCGCTCATTGCTTCCTACTTTCTTGCTCACTTATGTGTCATGAACTTATTGGTCCAAACCTTGAAAAATTCAAAAACACGCATTCCAAGGAGAAAATGGAAATCTGTTCCGCCTTGGTCGAAAATACAACACCCTATTGATTGGTGATGGGGTGCCAGTTAGGAATGGGTCCCTCTACCATAGTAGGCCCAACAAAAAGTGTTGCTTTGAAGTGGTTCTACCTTAATAATGAAATTTAGTGTTGCGTTACCTATAGTATTTGCCCTATCATGACTCACAATAAAATGTCGTGTAGTTGACAATTTGTGTTCATGTTGCCATTTGATGTTGGTAATATTAATGGCTAGTTGTTGTCATTTAGTCTTAGAGTTCATTATTTATTAGCTTTGTCCTTGGATAGAAACTATGGCGCTGACTTTTGGTTAATGAAAGTCCAAATCCTATCTACAACAACATTTACACTGTACAATGTTCTCATTCACATTGCACAACAAGTTTGACATGTAGGGTCTAATTGGTTGTCAGCTTGAAAACATAAAAAAGATCTAGGAAGGAGGGTTGCCAAAGCAGATTCCTTCCCTATTTGACTAGCATGATTTTTTTTCGACATCACTTTTGAAAAGACGGGTGTTTATAGTAGCAATAGATAAAGACATTCATCTTTGTAGTATTGATCTTGTAGTATTAATCTTTATTCTTATAAGACATTCATTTTGTAAATTTGTTCTACAAATTCCTTACCAACATCTTATTATCATTCATGGAAATAGATTCAATACTTGTCTCCTAACATGTAACCACCTCTAATGTTGTCCTTTTCCCCATCTTGCTTTTTCACAATATTTTTCTTTTCTCTCCTCATATTGTTGCTCCCCGCTCCCTAATCCCCGCTTCCTGCTCGCCGCTCGCATACCAGCATTCTCCGAAATCTTAGTTTCTCCACCATATATAGAAGTCAAGACTGAAAGGTTCTTCAATCTTGACAACTTCTCTTGATGTCTAGCTTATATTTCTCAGTCTTGAAACTCTAGCGCAAGCGTTGATTGTTTGTACCTTTACTATCTTGAATACAATCTTGGATTGTTGTTGAAATTCTCGTCTTGAGTATTCTTGTTCTCATTTTGTGACCACCGTCGACACTAACTAAGGCTCATGGTTGAATAACAATATTGCGCAAGCTAGCTACATAGGGTTTTTTTCTTGTTGAGTTTGGATTACTTCAATCGAATGGCCATGAGGCTACTTATTTAGAAATTGGAGTTGTACAAGCAATGATGAAGGTCGGTAGAGCTCATGTATGCACTTCCAATCATGCTTGTTTGTCCTCGTGGTGTGGTTGTGTACAGAGACACTAATATGGAGACCGAGAAGGTGATACCAAGGAGGGTATAATATTTCAATGTGCAACTATACACTCCCAAACTTTCTGGAATTAGAAAGTTTGGGGGGTATAGTTACACACTAAAATATAATATTCTCCCCGATATCATCCTCCCGGTCTCCAGTGACTATTCTAAGCAACTTAGATGACACACAAAAGAAGCAACATTCCATGGGTTTGAATTGTGGCTCTTGGGGTGTAAGATAGGACCAAAATATTTCATGGTAAATGTCTACCAACAAACATTACATACCAATCTTGCTGTACGGTTATATGAGTTGACTTTGAGTTATGTTCTTGTCTAGGGTTATGTGAGTTGGTAATCATTACGGAAGCAGGAAAAATGTAAAGAAACTAAAGAGCCAATGGAAGTAGGCTAGAGCTAGTTAGAGCTCATCTAGATTTGGTTTCACTAGTAGAAAAGGCTAGAATTTTGACAAAATTCTGTTGACTTGGTCGCATTGTCCCAGTCATTGTTCCACAACAACAATCAACAGAAATTAGTAAAAAATTAACAGTGACCGGGACAACGCGACCAAATTAACATAATTCTGTCAAAATTCCAACGTTTTCTACTAGTGTTTTTAACCCTTAAACGTTTGGTGTCTATTGGATGATTGAGAATATTTCTGTGTAGGACAAAAATGAAACTATTCATCCTCAAAATTTTGAGTGAAAAGGGAGATCTTCTATAGTACTTTAAATTCCATTAAGTGCTTTTAGATTTTTTTTAAATCAATGATTTCCATGGGTCAAAATGGATGATTGCCATGGTTATTAGTCCGCCCTTTAAGGGTTAAGATTCAAAACTTAATATACACCACAAAGTGATCCAATATTTAAAATTTGAATGGTATCATATTTGGAATCAGGAACTCCAAATTAGCTACACTAAAAAGTGAAATTCTATATAAATTCTATCATGCACGGGAAACAAGAACGGTTTAACTGCAAAGCTCTGTCAGAGGTTAATTCATTCACTAGCTGGACCTCACATCTCCACTCCAATCCTAACCTTGTTGTGGAGTGTGAATGGGGTTGTAGATAGGATTTGGAAACACAGAATTGACTGTTATCAGAGTCGGTGCCGTAGTCTCTGACCCTTGGACAGGGTCAATAAATGTTTTTAGGGTTTTTTTGCCTTTCTCGGTGAGTGCACGGGGCGTGGCTTGATGTTGTCTGTAGGGTGATACTTGCTACAAAAACGGATTTCTCTTGTAGTGAATGGCCGAGCGCGGGGATCAGTTCCCCCCGGACTGATCAGTTATCCCGCAAGGGTAATAGATTGCGAACTCGTTGATCGGCTTGCTTTAGTTTTGTAACAACGGCTTCACAATTTCGCTCGTCTCTTTGTAGAGCTTCTACGGTATAGGCTGCATCGAAGCAAGATTGCAAGGTAATGGGATTAATTGAACTCGTGTGTGTGTATGTGTGTGTGGATTTTTTCCGTCATGAGAAAGCTTGATTTTGCACAAGGGTGCCCGCAAGGCACTGCCAGGTATCGAACCCATCCGGTAGTTTAGGGTCATCTCGGACCATATTCAAAGATTTTCTGGTTTCTGGACACGGAGGACTGTTCTGTGTGAATGTTGGAAAGCCCACTGAACCAGAGAAGATATTGATTCTCAACCCAGCCTTTGAATGAATTGACTGTTCCAATTCCACCGTTGCAATGTCCACTGCATCCCGTGGTGTTGCATGTGCCATAAGACACTGGCTAAAACTGTTGATGACGTGATATCGTCTCGTTTCAGGATACTGGCCGTTGGAAAGTTTGGAACCCGGCTCGCTTTAGTTTTGTGACAGAAGCTCTCCACATCCTCCAATATAACAATCTGGGCATGTGGGCATGTCGTCATATGGTGAATTTTGTTAAATTGGCGGTATTATTGCGCCAAAAATGGCAGAATTCTATGCCATTTAATTAAAATGTCGTGCACTTTCTAATATATTTCGTGCCATTTTAATGAAATTCACCATTCATGTGGTTTTGAAATTGCATCGAAGTGGTGACACCTGTATAATAATAAGCTTGTTGATGGTCTTTTGTTTTTCTGGTAGGATCCCTTGAGGAGGAGGGCTAGTGCATTTCCAATCACCCCAGTGTCGGAGTAATCGATCACAAGGACAATCAAGGCAATCATGGCGGAACAACAGCCTGCTGGAAATACTACTGGAGCTCCTGCTGATGTGCCAAACGAAGCTGCGGCCTCATTGTGCCTACAAAATGGATTTGAAATGTCAAAAAACAGTGAAAAAAGTAACAAAAATTCACATATGTGGCTGAACCTCCTTCTACTAAAATGCTTCTTAGTCACTCATAATGTCTTGGATGGTTCTGAAATTTTAACCACAAAACTAGACTAGTAAGCTCAACTTTTCCAACAAAAATTATTGAAAAAGGATCATATATGAAGAAGTTATGAGCCGCCAAAGTTCTTTGAAATGCAAACAATTCTGGATTTTGAACTTTGAATTTCTCCCAAACATTCGAAACAACTTGGATTGGCATGAAACTCTTACCACAATAACTAGACCCATATGGGAACAAAACCCAATTTTTTTTTATTGAAAACAAACATTTGATGAAAAAGATACAATCCCCTGAAGTTGCAGCCATCACAATGCATTGTGCTAAACTGAAATCGAACCTGAGAACTTCAAATGACTTTCACAAACTCAATATGTCTTGGATTGATCTGAAAATTTTACCATAGATACTAGACTACTATGCAAAACTTTTCCAACAAGTTTTATTGAATTCTAACATTGCATGAAAAAGTTAGAGCGCTTCAAAGTGGATTGTGGATTGTGTGAGGACACTTTTTGTCCCATTCGGCGATGAAGGGTTAAGGGTTAACCTTGGAGCGCGCTAACATCCAAAAATTGGATGATGAACAGATTGAAACTGCAATTTCATCCTCCTAACTGCTTTGATGAAAGCTTTTATAATTTGTGAAGATACTAGATCAAGTTGTTCTATCTAAGGGTTGGGTTTGATGTTACTAGAGCACATATTTTTCTAAAATTACCAATGTGCAAGTAGGTCAAGTGCTTGACCAAGCCAAAATCATTGACTTTAGTTCAAAACTAAATTTGCCAAAATGAGGTCATAGATTTTAAGAACACAAAAATTTCAAAAAATCACCATGTCAAAAGAACCTCATTTCAAATCCATTCCAAAAAAATTTACTCCAAAGATGATAATGCTTTGCTTGTTATTGAATTTTGAAGGAATTTTGAAATTTCCCTTTGAAAATTTATAAAAAAATATTGGTGATAGCATTGGTGAATCTAACCGTACAGATTAAATCTACAACTCTTGGTCTCCAACTTTTATTTGTAAATCAATTCCATATTATGCTTCCAAATACCACTTTATAACGTTTTTTTCTCAAGACGTCATTTTCTGGGATGAATCAAGACGCTCCAGGGCTAAAAGCAAAAAGGGCCTTAGACTTTTACGGGTTTAACAACATATTTAAAATAAATGAAAAGAGGGGCACAATTGGGCTTTCTTATTACGTAGGCTAAAAGCTCATAATAATGCAATCAGRTTCCGGTCACTGTGGGTCACCCAATAGCTGGTGACCTGGCAAAATGTACATCTGCACTACTGGMTCACTGGGAGTGTTCTCCAATCCAACCAGATTCCTCCACTGCTACAACAGGTTGCTAAAATACGTCCAGGGACACTGGTGACAACTACTCAAGCTACTGTGGAGAAAAATGCAATCGACTAAATGGGGGCACAAAACCAAAAGCTTCGTCGTTTCTGTAATCACGTAGAGCGAACAAATCACTTACAAAAAAGTACACCGCCTCAGCAGCTGTCCCCTTCTTCTTTTCTGGAAAACATGGAAGAGAACCCAACCCGTGGACAAGCCCGAGGGCAGCCGCCAAGGCAGACAATAAAAAAGTCTCGAATAAGCTGCAATTACATCAAATCCGCACAAATCTTACAGAGGCGAGGCCCGTCTAGCGACGCATGCGAGGCTTACACCGGAACTCGGCCAACAAAGCAATGTGGTCTGATGACCATTCCGGAGAGGGCAAACCCGTATCCTTCCGTAGACTGTCTTCATCCAGAAGCTCCAAAAGTGACTCCACGGTAAGTGAGTCCGCTGTACAACATCACATCTCTTGTCAGATAAGTTATGCACTCTAATTCTCTCTGAAGCCATGGTTTCCACAGGCTAATATCTTCCATGAATGGTTGGCACAGTAGGAGTTCACTAAACAAAATCACTATCTAGGCACAATACCAATTCAGATCGTGAAATAGATTCGAAGGGTTCAATCGTTGCTGAGTTATCACAGGGCGGAGTGAAAAACAAGAGAGATAAACAGTATAATAAAAAGTCTAGATAAGCTTGTTCACTTGGATGTAAGAGTACTTCGGCACATAACTGTCAGAGTAGGAGAAGACCAWCGTACCAGTGTAGAAAATGTAATCAAGCGTGCCCAGAAAATCACGGGTACAGTTTGTGAATTGCGGTTCGCTGGTGGTTGGATCCATCCGCCGCCTCTGCTTCTCTACTGTTGGGCCAATCCCGTTCATCCTCCCCAAAGATGCGTAGGCACTCACCTGCACAAATTCCAGAATTGGTAACGTTAAATCCATGTCTAATCAGCTCAACAACACCCTAACCGATGATCAGCTCATCTCTTTTGAATGAAAAATGAATGACCTGACCGCATCCATTCTAAAACTAAACTGAAAAAAATGCACAACATGTCAGAGTTCGCAAAAGATCGCCAGTAAGATCCTCACCAATGGCAGTGAGTGGCAAAGCTTGCTCGGAGGCCGCAAGATGTTCAGAGGGTCCACTTGCAGATCCGGATGGGCAGGATCCACACGGCCAGTTGACAAAAGACAGTGAGGTGCACTGCAAAAACRTTCCAATGTGCCAAAGCGTCAGAACTGTATTGATCACTGACAAAGTGACAAGTAAACAATGCTGTAGCGCTTTGTTAACACCATTTAGTTGCACCAACCTGCCAGGAGTAGAGTTGAAATCACCGGCCACCAACATAGGGATATCAGCGCTGGCTGCGATCTTCTCAAGTCCCTTCAACAGGGTGTGTACCTGATAGACCAAAAACCGTAACAAAATCTTCAGAAAACCCAACCTTCATTTTGATTCTGGGATACAAATGTAAGAARCCAGCAGACAATTTATCTGGAAAATTAGCCTTCCCATCAGCAAATCCAATGCTATCTATCCAATGTAATTGAAACTTAAAATAACACTGAACCAGATGAAGTTGAAAGGAAAAAACCGCGCACCTGCCACAGCTTCACATCTTTGAGTTCCAGGTTCGCATGAATATGAGTGTTCGCCTACAGACCGAGCCAACAGCCAATAGAAACTCCAAAGTGAGACAACAGGACACTCCATAGAAACTAAGAGCATGGTTCTTATTAAGTGCCTCGATGATTTAATGGTTTACAACTTGTCATATGATGATCTGCAGCAATGCCAGAATCTACCTGTTGATATAAATTTGTTTTTTCGTGTCCAATACTCACCACACAAAGAAGCTGACCACGCTTGCCAGAAGCTGCTTGAGAATCCATAAACCCTCCAGTGTCACGTGCTTCCAGTACCACAATCAAAGCTACATTATCCTGCATAAGGTACAGAATCGTAACTCATCAGATAGYCGTCTGCACGAACTAATCTGGATAGAACTCAAAATAAGTTCCAGTCCACTGCTTACAGTAATCGGCACATTTTCAGTTTCTTCTCAGTGGAGCACCAGAACAGATCAAATTTGCCAGAACTTAGCCGGAGCGATCTAATGAGCAACAGAAAGACCAACGAATGCCACAAGAATTCATAGAAACGSCACACTAAAACCACACCTACTTTCTAGTATTCATTCGAACAGGAGCGCTCATCAGACCAAAACATAGACTRACCTTCAAAAGTCGGCTAAGAGCTGCYTTCTTAGTTGTTGGTAGCAAAGCCTCTGACAATGACTGTGCAGCCTTGTTGAATTCCACCTGCACAATTGACAAAGAATATCATATTTCCAATGTGCGATAAGATTCATTAGATCGTTTCAAATATTAAAAGTTTATGTTTATGAAGTTTATACCCGAATAAAACTTCATAAACATAAATAAAGAAGCTCGAAGGAAACAAGAGACCAAAATACACACGATACGACTGACACAACCGATAAGAGCCTGCTCTTCTGCTAACTACAGGGATGTTACACCCAAAAGTCAAGCTCTGAAACCGACCTCATATTTCTTCACTAAAGAGAAGCGATCTCGACGGAAAAATGTAGCGCAACCATCGATAACATATACAGAGCCAGTATACACCTGCAATTCATAACAATATCTGGTCAGTCTTTATGTATACAATTCCCAAGAATTTTCACAAGCACAGAATAGWAACAACTAGATTGTGMTTCTCAACAACCAAAATATATGAACGTCGAGTCAGTTTAATAAAATAAAATCCTGTGCAAATCCTGCTTCTTCCTAAGAAATGCCATGCACGCTTCCAACTGATCTCCAGGATGCCGTTCTGAAAAAACCTGTAAACTACGCAGTACAATGGCATGGCCTTCSCAAACTGCAACTTCTGCTAATCCTGTTTAATACTTCAGCTGACGCAACACCTTCTTCAAAATAGACGAAAAGAGGAAATTCTCACCTCGCCAGTTTTCTTCTTGTAGACACCAGTGTAACCATGCTTCTCCAATTCAGGTGCATAAAAATCCTCATAATGATCACTTTGCACCTGCACATCCAAACCCCAGCATTCCATTACAAAAAGAGCTCACACCAACCATAGCACCAGTTCAACTCCTACCCACACCCTTCCCCTTCTGGCAACCTAGCTGCTCCTCGACAGGTTTTTTTCCTTCTCACACCTCCACTGCTGCTTCAACACTCTCCACAAGCTCCCTCAACACTTTCCAAACCCTCAAAAAAACTCCCTACACCCGACATGACGAAACCGCAACCAAACACGAAAAATAACCAAAAAGTCAGATTACAACAATGCTCCCAATATTTCCAGAAAAACAACCAGAAAAACTCGCAATCTCAGCGCAATCTTTTACTTCACGCTTAAAAATAGCAGCATCAAGTCGAAATTCAACACGGGCTCAAACTAACCCTATCCCTCACTAAGTCAGGTTAAAAACATCGCGGAAGCTAAAAATACACGAAAAGAGCTATCAATCTTTCCAGGAAAAAAGTAAAGAAACTCTCAATCGCAACGATTCGTTTCCTTATATCTCAAAAAAAAAGCAGTATCGAGTTGAAATTGAACAATGACTCGAACTAACCCTATCCTCGACGGATTCACGTCCAAAAAGGCTCGAAAAATCTGTGAGAAAACTGACGAGGTTCAAGAACTATACCAGGATATGGTGGCGGAGAGCCTGAGGACGCAGAGAACACAAGACGAACGGCGATGGCGGGGGGAAGGACTGAGTGTGGCGATGGCGAAAGGAGGCCTCGACGACCAGAGAGTGAYCCTGACCACCGGTTCGTCCGGTCACCCTTAGGTTTGTTGCTTATGGTAGGATGCCACGTGGCTTTGGAAATCTGAGAAGGGGAATTGATTCGTATTGATTTGGGTTGACCAAATCCCACTTTGAGTTGTACGTTTTACAGTTTAAAAATTTTAAGGTTTTAAAATGTATAAAGTCTTTGATACCTTGAAGTGAAGGATTGAACCCCTCATTGAAACATTAATAAAAGTGATTATTATGAACTATCCGGGATTATCTAGGATTAGCCCCTAACCATCCTGATTCATCTCCAAAATTGACGATTTTGAGAAAAATCATTATAAATTGCTATTTGGAAGCATAATTTGGAATTCATGTACAAATGAAAGTTGTAGACAAAGAGTTGTAAATTCCATCCGTATGGTTAGATTCACCAATACTATCACCAATCTTCCTTTGTAAACTTTGAAAGTAAAATTTCAAAATTCCTTCAAGATTTGGTAACAAGCAAAACACAACCATTGTTGGAGTAGAATTTGTTGGAATTGATTCAAATGAGGTTCTCTTCACATGGTGATTTTTTGAAATTTTTGTGTTTTTAAAATCTATCACCTCATTTTGGCAAATCCATATTTGAACTAAAGTCAATGCAATTTTGGCTTGGTCAACCACTTGACATACTTACACTTTGGTAATTTTAGAAGAATATGTACTTCACTAACATCAAATCCAACCCTTGGATAAAACAACAATTTGATATAGTATCTCCACAAATTAGAAGTACTTTCATCCAAGCAGTTAGGAGGATGAAACTTTAGTTTCAATTTGTTCATTATCCAAAAACGAGACATTGGAACGCTTCAAGGTTAATGGAGTCAAGAGGCGTAGGATATAGAGTTTTCCATGTCACAATCATTGAAACGAAACTGAAGTTCTTACTAAAAAATTTGGAACATTTTTTTTATTACAATTTTTTTGATTTTAGATATTAAAAATATTGGCCTTTCTTCTTGGGGTTTTATAATCTCTTCTTGAATTGGTATGACTTCTTGTTCACATGTTTACCCTAAAGGGCAAGAATAATATATGCTTCAATTTGGATTCTCTTATTTGTATGTTCAAGTTGGAGGATTTGTTTCATGCTCACTATCCTTAGAGCAGCCGCTAACAATTAGCTAGAGGGAGCTTCTTGCCATCTACCTATTCAAAGCCTTATGTTATGTGATGTGTTCCACTACAAATGTAGCATTAACAACCATCAACTTTTCAAGGGGGAAAATAGCACTACAAGAGAATGGGGTGTTTTAAGTATAATCCTAGAGATAAGATTTCAAGTATTGAGGCTTTTAAATAAGAATTTACTAGAAACACATGTCTTTTAAGTGAAATTTTACTTAAGTGACATGTGTCTTTAGAAAATTCTTACTTAAATGACATGTGTCTTTAGTAAATTCTTACTTAAAAGACTCCTTATAGGTCATTACTTAAAATCTTATATMTAGGACTATACTTAAAACACCCCTTTCTCTTGTAGTGGTCCCTTCAAGGTTGAAGGGTTTAAGTGTAAGGTAGGGTGTCCTAAAATTTCCCTTGCTTGCCAAATCACCCCTAGTAATAATATTGAAATGATTACCGTGGGGTGTTAAAATGGTGTTTTAATTAAATGAAGGCATAATGGAATACATGAAGGGACAATTTTTGGGTGTGTATAGGATGGACTTCATTATGATGGATATTGTTTGATTTGCAAGCTCCAAAACTACAAGCGTGGGGTGACCTTTGTTAAAGTGTGGGCTTAAAATTTAGTTGCCATGGATGTTGTGTCGTATCACTCCTTGCTGCGACCCTTGAAGGTCGAATGTTATAAAAAAAACTGTAATATGTACTCCGTATTAAAGTTGTCATGATGTATAGTGGTCCACTAAAAATATTGTTATTCATTCACTTATCGGGTCTTCTAAAAGGACAACATTCTTTTGGAGAGACCACTATACAATTGACAATTCCAATGAACAATACACTAGCACTAAAGTTGAAACCTTCAAGATACATGCATCCTTTCAGTCATCTTCTTGTTTGGTGCATGATCACTCATTTGTAAGTTGCATAGCATATATATGTACTCAAGTTGATAAGATGTACAATTGAGGCAATCCGAATGGACAATTGCATGTATTGAAGTTGTAAGGATGTATAGCTAACAATTGCAATGACCAATACATGTAATGAAGTGGACAACTTTAAGATTGACTCTTCCTTTTAGGTGTATAGATCTCCCATTTGTAAGCCATGCAACATACACATAATAAAAGTGGACACGATGTACACTTGACAATACCAATGAACAATACATATATTAAAGTTGACAACTTCAAGATAGATATTAAATGCATCTTTTGACTCATCTTTCTTCTAATTGTGTAGATCATCTATTGCAATCATGCGGCGCCAATGGAGGAAATTTGTGAGTTTGGCAGCTGCCTCAAGGAAAATAGAAAATCGTGGGCGTCTGTTGTCAATCCTCTTCATCAATCTTTGCCACTTCTGTTTCAATCCTCCAATACCCCACTCAACTTGAATTCGGTACCCTGCATGCATTTTGTTCCAAGAAGCCACCACTCCTTGATCAACATTCGCAACCATCTCCTAACCTTGGATTCGACGCATTATAAACATCTCTGTACCAATGTAGCCCGAATCCCCAAGCAAGTATTCAAAGTACTAGTGCACATCATCATGGGTAAAGTGCTCACGCCATCTTCCATACAGTTCCGATGCTCGCAGACAGCTTATGTCATGGAATGAGCCCGGATAGCCAAGGTCAACATAAATGAAGAGACCATGGTAATCAACAATAACAACATTGTTCATGCAATACATCTTCTTTCTACCATTGAACCACCTACCATGCTCTGGATTCTTCCATGGCTTCCGAATCTTTACCAAGGTACCATCAATTATCCCAATGCATCCTGGAAATCTAGGCACCATGGATGCTATGGCTTGCCTCTCCTCTGCATTAGGCTACTTGATCTCATCTCTCAAAGCCCAATTAATGGAACTGGCAATAAAAATCTGATCATCTATAACAGACGATTTAGACCAATTCCATAGAAAACTTGGCAATGCAGTAATAGGATCATGCTTCATGTATAATAGGAAGCCAAGTAGTGGTTGTTCCAGACTCAATTTAGATGGACGCCCTAGTAAGATACGAACGTCACCTGTAGATCGTGCATGTGTATTCATAGTAGGACAAACAATCTCACAGAGATCATCAAATTCTTGAATCGAGAAGTTGGTTAGAATCTTGAATAGGCTTGGAGTGGATCTCAAAGATCGCAACACATCACGGACACCTTCGTGAGGATTTACTGAATCTTGTCCACCATCCTCCCATTCATTACTGTGGAAAAACTCAAGTGTGTTCTGCGTTGCTATTTGAATGGCTAACAATGCTTGTTCCTCATCACTCTCTGAAGAGGAAGAAGATGAATTCGAGGAGCTGCAATTGCTCTCCATTCCCACCCCAATAAATCAAAGCAGAAACAAAAATGTACTCTGAAAATTCGGTAATTGAGATTTGCAAGCGACAACAGTGAGACCCTAAATCCAAATACCCTAACCTGATGTAAGGATGAGCAAATTTGAGGAGCCCTCGACAATCACAGGTGCATGCTGCTCGAAAGCATGGAGGGATTTCCTGTGACACCTCCAGTACTTGGAACCCTAATCGTCGTCGCTACCACGCCGAGAAAGCAACACTACAGCAGCCGGGCAGGATCACAAGCAGGAGATGAAGTGCGGCAACTGGTCCAATAGAGTGGACGGGTATCTCCCGGGTATCACAAAAAAGTTGCAAGTTCGACTGGAGTTTGGAAACTCCAGATGACTTTCCGGTTCC
>VACF01001104.1:0-27205 GCA_006891605.1 Pleurozium schreberi | reverse complement strand
GAAGGGTAATTAATTTGTTTCCAATGCCCGGATTCGCTATCATCATCATTACGAGCTGCTTGTTGATAACCTCATAATCTAGTGGAGCTTCCTGGTGGGTCTGGCAAGGAAATTCAAGGTGTGGTTTCAGATGAAAAGCCAGGGGAGGAGGGACGGAAGGTAAAGGAAATTTCACCTTACAAGGTGAACGGACTTATCTCCAAGAGGGAGCAAGAGCAACGTGGCAACTCGGGAAGACATAATCCATCGTAACACTGCGTGGTTTCCTGACATACGGTAGTTGTTGCCTCATACAAGCACATCACTGAGCTGGTCTCGGCTAATACCACCTGGGCTGGTCCTTGTATTATTGCTTTTACCTGGTCGTTATTTCGTTGCCGACTTGAATCTCTCCCTTTCGCCTCTAGACCTGTGATACTGACGCTTCCTGGAAACGGTCATTTTTTAAGCAGAGCTAGTAGACCTCAACATCTACATCGTGTCTGACGTTCTGAGCAATCCAGAAGAACATGCAACATTGATCACTGTACCCCCTCTTTTCACCAAATATTAATAAAGCCATGTACCACGTCTCGAGTAATTCAGCACTTCAAGTTAATGGGAAAGGACATGAGTTGCCTTACCTTCTGGGATGTCGCAGACAGATATTATTCTTGAAGGGGACTAAGTTCTTCTCCTTATAAGGACGAAGAGACATGTGCATCTCCTCTAAACAAACGCAACCTGCACACTCTAGTACATGGTCACATCTGAATTGGGTCTGCATCTCGAACACATGAACTCAAGGAAAAAAAAATCCCGTTGCTGACATCATTGCTTCAATTTCTTCATTGCTTCCTTGACACCACATTCTAGACAAGACACCTCATGCAGTCAGGGCCTGAAGACTTCTCAGACTTCTCAGACTATGATCAACTTAGGTCGAAGAGCACTGTAGACCAGGGTGTTTTCAATGAGCTGGGACACAGGTTGCAGACCCATCTCGTCTTCAACTTTTCAGTTGCAAGTTACGTTGCATGGCAGGCCGGTGATGTGAGCGTGGTTTAATCAACTGCAACTAGGCAGCTGTAATTCTGTAACAAGTCCCATCAGGCTGTAAGACTGTTTACTGCTTTACTATATTATTTTCTTTTTATCCAGGAATTAGCTACGTAAGAAACATGGCTACGTAACGCATGTCATGCTACCCGGGAATGTCAAAGCGCTCTATTAACTGCTGCAACAGTAGTTTGAAGGTACTGGGGGTATGCATGTAGCTGACTGAGGTATCTAAAATCGGACCAACCACTTCAGCGGGTTCTATATAAATCAAAAAGCTTCTTCTAGTGTACAAGTCWATCTTGAAATTTGTAACTGTAGGTAAATAAAATCAGTTCAGAACACGGAATAAGAAACGAACCGTCTGTATCGTGGCCATATGAGGTGTAAGTGAGTTCRTGATACTGCCTGGGGTCATCCCGATTCCTGACATGGTGCACGATAGTCATATCCGTCCTTGCAACAGCCCACTGGCTTGGGCAATGTTGTCTTGTGGTCTCCTGTGCAGAAAAAAAGATGCCAGATTTGGGCGGTGATGTAAGTTATACTGAAGTCTCTCATTGACTTGACCAATGTATAACATAAATTTGGCTTGAACTCTACACTTCCAAAAAACCATCCTTGTTTTCCCTTTCCCACTACGATGGGGTGGTTTCCTGTCGGTCTGATTAGAGTGCAAGGGATTTTAAATTCAAATTTTGGAACCCGACATTCTATGATCTTAAACGATCGCCTCGGCARTGACTGCCGGAAGCGAACTTCTTGAAACCTTCAKGGAGGGATTTTACTGRTATTTATCTAARTCTGGCAAAGCTTGAAGAATGGGGAGCTGTGATATGATAAACTCAGTGTGAGCCGCAATGTGACCTTTGGGAACCTGACGAGGGACACCATGTCTGACTGGCATGTCTTTGAGAACCGTGTGTCCCTGCTCAAGTAATCTACATAAAGACACTGCGTCGGCCAGTTTCCTGGACATCTGGTCGTGAATACAAGACGAGAGAGATTTAGTCTACAGTAAAGCTCCCTGGAAGGCAGGATGCAATAGAAACTGACGTTGATCGTGGCCAATGCCTGAACTCCATGTATCCGGCCAGACTAAGTTAACAGAGCCACCAAGTGAGCTGCCCCAAGTGAACATCCCTCGCTTCCTGTCATTAAGAAAGTAACACCTCGTGTCAGCCCATCTGTCAGTCCATCAGTCAGCCTGAACTACAGTATGACTGTTCCTGGAGACCAATGAACTCAACTGTTGTACTGGATTTACTCAGGAGCCGTGACTCCATTCAAGTTTGCACGTTCTCACAGGCTGCGAGACAGAGACATCACGTAATAATCCTTGAGAAACTGAGATCTAGCAGCTCCCCGTTGCAATCAGCACGATAAGCGTGTGCAAAATATCACCAGAAATAATTATAAGCTTTACTTCGATCCATTAGTAGAAATTAATATTCAAGCACACCGAAGGAGAAAAGTACGTGACAGGGGAGACGAGTGAAAACAGGATTGTTGCAGCCATGGCAGAAGACGACCATGTGCAGACACGGAACTCTCTGGCGTAGCCAGGATGTAGCCGGTCAACCATTGATGATGGTCCCTACTCCCTACATTAAGCGATCCTTCATAACATCGACAATCGCGCGAAGCTGGCCTACTTGCAAGCTCTCTTGCGCACCCTTGCACTTTCTGTCACCGGGAAGAATGACTTTAGAAGCTATAGACAGACGCGGGTGATTAGTTTGAGACCTGTTTGCATTTGCCACCAGATCACCTCCACACGGGGCGGTATCCGAAGTTCCTCTACGTAGCTCTAGACTTTATGCATCACTTGCAGTAGAATTTCAACACAGTTCCGTTGCGCATCCTGCTTGAGGATTTTCTACCGTCTGYCTGAATAAATTGAGTTCTTGCCATGCGGCAATCTCTGTAGCCAGTTTGTGCTAAGTGAAATCCTCCGTCCTGACTCATCCAGGTCCTTCAATTACCTCTACCTGTCGGACGTACGTGTCATGTAGCTTCTTTGTAAGTGGCTCTTCAGAATTTGCACCGTCATCTCCTGAGTTCTAACGCTGCTTTAGGACGTAGTCATACTCTAAATCAAGATTGTTTGAAACGAGTATCTGCTTCGACTTCTAAAGTAGAGTCATTGATCAACATTCGATATGTGATCGAAATTTCAGAAGTGCATTCTATCAGAATTTCGAATCAACAACGGCCCAACAAGACCCATAGGGAGCTCCCTCTCGCCGTTTCAGAGCAGAATTGTAGCTCCAGTACCAGATCAAGCGCCCTCGCCGGATTGGCGACCCTCTTATGTTATTGACAGATTATGAGGCAGCATCGGCACTGCTGATGATGGTACAGGAGCAGAAGTAAATTAGTTTTACGCACTCGCAACCGTCCCTACTCTGGAGCAACTATGCCGCTGCACACTACTGCCGATGGCCAAGAACACGAGATGAGTGTCGTCTCATATCCAACGTGGTCAGCTTCGACTAGCCACGAACACCGTGCCGACCCGTCCGCCGATGGCAAATACAACCACTGGTGGCCATCGCAAGCCTACCACTGCACATTCTGTGCACGAGTTTTCCGAACAGCTCAAGCTCTAGGAGGTCACATGAACATCCACAGGCGCGAACGGGCTTTCGCAAACGACACCGGGTCTCATTTCCATACTCGCCGGGGGGACAGTCAGGCCTCCAATTCCATACTCTCCAGGCCAAGCAGCCATCCAGCTGCCACTTAATTCAATCTTTTCCTAATGTATACAACATTGAGACTTAAGAGAAAATTGTTAGTTTAAAATATAATTTATATTATATATTTGAATTGACAATCTTGAATGACCATATATAAAATTTGAATATGGCCTATTAGTACACATTCAATTAAAGATGATATTAAAAAACAATAAAATTGGTTTCAAATATCATTCTTATTTTATTTTCAATAATTAAAACTCTACCATCGTGATGTTGCTATGCGGTGAAGTGTAGGTCATGCTTCACCACCATTTACTGAGCGAAATTTGCAAGCAAGAGGGACGTTGGAGACAAGGGGCAATTCAAATGGAGAGTAAGGAGATGGCAATGAAGAATTGGACTTGGAGCTCCGACTTTGAATCATTGCAAGAGATGAAACCCTTATATTTATTTGAATTTTTGTTGCTACTCCCGCCTTTTCCGATGTCACTCTGCCATTTCTGAAACATTTGTTCATAATTGTAAGTTATATAGTTCTTTAAACAGAGTACGAAGGAATGTTCTTTTGAATGGATAAGGTGGCCTAAACCTCCTTGACTTAAAGATGTTTTAGAAAAAAAATAATTCTATTTTCAATAAATGAATAAAAACTAAATAAAACTAAATACAATTGAATAAAAATGAATAAAATTTATCCATAAAATCAATTATATTGTTTATTGAACTAAGAGCATTATAAACATAATAGACAAATTATGCAAATTTTGGAACATATTATTGACAAAAAAAATATTATCTTAAGTGTAGAATATTTTTATTTTTCAATTTGACATCTAATTAGCTTATTAGTGTGAAAAAGAACAAATTGACAATTATTTCCATTAGAATGTGACTAATCGGGTCAATTGTCAATATAAGTCAAAAAGGACAATTAGATGACAACCAATTCAAATTAAAAAGGTAATTATAAGAAGGGGCAAATTGAGTGGTACTAGCTTTTCACATTGAGCATGTGTACTTTTACTTGGGCATAAAGACAAGTTGTTGTTTGTAAATAAAACTCCTAGTTAGAGCACTTTTAAAAACTCTCATATGTGTAAAATTGTTACCATGAATTCATTGACTTTTGCAACAATTATATATTGCTTTTCAAATTGGCTTGCATGATTTTTTTGGTGTGTGCGTTTGATTAAGTTATTGTGATGTGTGCGTGGTGAGTTAATTGACAAGTTGAAGTATGTGGAGTTGTTGGAGGTTGGTAATTTGGCTACAAATTGTCCCATTACATTGAATATTTAACTTCCAAATCCCTAGTGATCAAACCAATCTTCCTATACTACAAAATAATATGTAAATCCTAAAAAATAATCTATCAATTCTACAAACTTGGGGTGGTAGTTTATTGAAATAACATTAAGCATATATCATCATTGTGTTAATAAATACATAGTTTTTTTTATTGTATCCACATGAGATTATATATGATCAACTCGCTTACAATTATTTTTGTTGAGTGCAATGAATTGGGTTATGGTTTATCAATTGTACATGAAATAAAGAGCTACAAGGATTTGCATTAGATTTTTTTAATTAATTTTTCACTAATTTTCATTAATATTTTGTATAAATTAATCAAACATGAAGAAAAACTAACATATGAACATGTATAATTTTATGACATTTCATGTGTATTGAATTCTAAAAATAAAATGATGCACCTTGCAATGTTTTTAAATTCTTATAAATTAAAGCTAATGTTTGTGCTATTTTTTTGTATGTGAGATTGTGCTTCAAACAATAGAATACATGGAGTCCCTCTAGTAGAGTTTTTTGGTTAGAGAAGTTAGTTAGTTTGACATTTTGTAACTAAATTCATTTTAAAGGTGGACAAGAATTTGGATTAGTTATTTGTAAGATAATTGTTGGACGTGCCTTCAATGTATATATGGTCAAATACTCTTATCATTCCTATAATGCCTTGCCCAAACCAAATGCTATTAATGTAAAAATAATGCCCATAAGCCTAGTAAAAGACAATTTGGCAAGTTGTTGACATTCTTAGAATTTCAAGGTTTTGAAATATAAAACGGATGTACTACACAATTTGATATAACAAACCATAGCCACCTCCAATTTTCAAATAATTAAATTTCTCAATTAATACCCAATTTACTTTCATTTCAATCATTCTAGTGTTTTTAAGAAAACAATATTCCTTTTTCTTCCATCATATACTCTCAATTTTGAAATTTAAATAATGGATTGATAAACAATAGAAAAAATTTCAAAAAATTTCAAAAAATACCATATTCATTGTCCAATATGTAGACTTCTATTGCTTTAAAGTTTGTAAATGCTCTAATTTATTCTTATGCTTCCTTATATTTTTTTCATTTTTTTCAAAGAATATTTAGAAAAAAAAAAGTGATTTAAACAAATTTATTTAAATTTTATTTAAATTTTGAAATCCAAAATAAAATTGGTTTATTTTTATTAAATAAATAGAAATAAGTCAAAAGATTGAATTTCCAATTCTATCGTTAAAATGTCCTCTTCATCATAAACCAATTGGAAATTTGAAATTGAATACTTTATAGCATACTAATTCTTTTGAAATTGTTTCACTTTATAGCATACTAATTTCTTTTAAAATTACATATATTCGATATAATTTGGCATTTGTAAATTTTTCATTRATGGGCTCACTTCCTAATTCTTGATTGACACATGGAAGATGGTCAACATTACCATGAATTCTTCAAAATGTTTTTAAAATATGAAATATAAAAAGATTAAAATATAGCTATAAATTAAAAAAATAATATTGTGTAATATAAATTTGGATTGACAATCTTGAATGACCATATACAAAATTTGATTATGGTGTAATTTTATTTTAAGATAACATAAAAAATATTTTTTTAATTTTATATATTACTATATTCAAACTATTTTAAATAAATGCCTAATAAATGCAAAAAAATATCTATGCAATCAACTATACTATACAAATTTTTGGAACATATTTTTGACAAAAAGCATTATCTTAAGCAAGTATCATCATTATGTTAATAAATATATAAAACACAGGTGTCTTTGTTGTATCCATTATGTAAGATCAACTCACTCGAAATTATTTTTGTTGAGTGCAAAAAATTGAATTATGATATGGCAAGTGTATACGAGATCAAGAGCCATAAGCATACACATTAGAATTTCAATTAATAACTTACATGATTAATCAATGGAAGAAAGAAATCAATAGTGTGTATAATTCTATAACATTTGATGTGTTGAATTCCATAGTAAACTAATGATTCACCTTGCAATGTTTTTAAATTCTTACCAAATAAAGCTAAAGTTTGAGTTTTTACAAATTTTCTATTTACTATAGAGTATAAATTAAAATATAAACACAAATTAATCATAAAAATAATCTAAATTTCTATAATTAATTCATTTTCTTCAACCAAAATGAAATATTACAAGTAAATTGTTTGATTAAAATGTATTATAAATTTAGTTTAGAAATTCTTTTCTATTTTGAATTTTTTTCCATTTTTATTAAGTTATGATACTCAATTTATATTGTATAAATGTACATCTATACCAATTTCATTTGGGAAAAGCTGGAAAATTTAAACAAGTACGATTTCTAAGAAAAATTTAATTTAAAAGAAATATGTATAGCATTTGATATTGCATCTAATCTTCAAAACAACATTAATTATTCTTCATTCATATTAACTAATTATAAATATATGAAAATCTTTATTGTTGTACTAAATGCCTATTCATATTGTAATTAAATTTAGATGCCTATTCATATTGTAATTAAAATGACGCAATATAATTTTGTGCCCACACATTTTGTTATAAACAATTGATGTTTGATCCTCAAACAAGAATTCAACATACAATATGTATAGTTTTAATTTTGCTAAATCCAACAAAATCCAAGACCACTAGTATAGAGGTTTATAAAAATAGAAGGTTAAATAGTCTATCGTTATCTGACCAATGTTACTTTTCAAGTAGAATTAAAGTTTAGAATTTTAACATAACCGATTGTAGATGTTATCACATTTGTGTACTTTTATTCCTAGAATTAACTTGCCTTCAATCCATTATCAATGCTATCTGGATGAATGTTGTCATAGTCCTATCTAGTATTTTATTGGTTCAAAACAATTATTTTAGACAATAACTCAAGTTTGATTAGTGTGTTATGCACTAGTATGCACTATCACTATCATCAATTAGATAGTATTTTAAAATTATATATGCATAAAGTCCTTACGTCCTTAATTATTGCCTTTGATTCATATGTAGGTCAGATTTATCTAGTCATTGCTCCATATATAGATCCTATAGAACTTAATGCACAATGCCAAAGTATTATGGGATTTTATCAATTGTTGACTTTAAGACCACATCATATATTAGAGAGACTTTTATCCTATCACCGTGGTCTATGAAACTATAATTGTGCAATAGAATCCTATGAGTGTGGAATGCAATCCTATGCTTGTACACCAAACCATAACAAAAACACTTTGAATTACAAGTGGTGCTCAAAATACTACAATAAATTGAGTTTGCAACCATACATCTTTTCGCGCGGGAGTGCAATCTAGAATATTTTATGAAATTTATAATGTCACTGTAATTCTGGAAGCCAAAGCTTTCATGGCATGCTTTCAAGTTTCAACAAACATGGATGAAAAAACCCGAAATGTAGGTTACAGGCTATTGCAATATTCCACATGCCAAGCAAAATGTAGAAGTTGCCATAGAAACTTACCATGGGAACTTGAAATCAATGTTGTCTACTTCTGTACAGCGTTAGAGCAGTCAGTGCCTCAACATGCTCAAGAAATATGTAACTAAGGATTATTGGTATGCCAGGCCGCAATGCCGCATTATGGTTTTGTGAAGAACGGTAAGGCAAAAGCTATTTTGTCCTTTCATTGTAGTCTTGAAATCCTTGATAGCTATGTTGCCTTATACTCAAACAAACAAGACCTAGCTTTATATGCATTTGTGCGTAACTTTCCTATGGCATACACAAATATTGCACCGAATAGTAATTGGGTACATTGTGATTGCCCAACATTGGTGATTGCAAGAAATACTTGCTCTATTTTTTGTCCCCTTGCCCTTGGACAGGTGTTTTTTTGCTTGATGTATGTCAATTTGTTTACTGTAAATTATTGAATGATGTGTTAATGAATTCCAGGGATTGGATTGTTGTGTATATGTGGCTAAGAAATTGATTGTGGGAACTTGGGATTTAATTTCATTATTCTTGTGGTTTTGTTTAATTTGTGTGTTTGTGTAGACCATTTGATTTTCTCATTTTTAGTCTAATAGCTTTTCTAAGTGTAAATGCGGTAGTATAATTTACCTATTTTCATTAGTCTAAGTAAAATTGTGCTAATTGATAAATCAAATAGATTGCAACCGGTTTGAATTGATCAGATTTGAGAAGTGCTAAAACTTCAGCTCACCTCTTCAAATTAAAACAGTTGTTACTATTCGGTAGTATAAAGCAAAATTTCTCTCTCTGTTGAAGCTCTCAGATGGAGCATTAAAATTTCCTTTCATATACAAACTTGTGAACTCTTTCATAGTTTTTAATATAAACATAAAATTCTTTGCAATTTGGCTTTGTAAATGAGATTGTGAATGCTGGAAGTGTATTTCTGTGAGTTGTATTTGGTGTGAGCAATTCGGCAGTCAGTGGATCGTCTTAATGCTGTGAAGGTGATTGAGTTCCTCATCGACTAATTAAAAGGGAGTAACTGTGAATATGTTTTTGTATTAGAATTGAAAAATCAAAAGTGTGTACGGGATGAGTTCTGGTTGACTGTAATGTTGCAGAAGTATTTATAACTTGTGCAAATAATTGAGTTCTTGCTATGTGGTTTATYTGAGATCAAATTGTGCTGGTTTGAGTTGTATGATCATAGACTGCTTGATCTAATTGGTATTAATATATGAAATATAAATCAAATTGACTGATGAATCAAATAGAGAGACTATGGCTGTACGTGCTTGCATTGGGTGTGATGTATGTTTGGGTGTTTTGAGTGTGTGAGAAGTGATTTGTAAAATTGTTTACACTGCATACTAACTGGATTGGATGATCATCAATTTGATTTTAATCCCACAGATGGATATTGAGTTTAATTGTGAACCTGTTGGTGGTCAGCCAATCTTGGTGTTTGAATGATGGAATCGAGAATTTAATCAAATTGACTAAAAGCCTCCAATTCTATTTGTTATATAATAGAATGAAATCATACTGGTTGAAATTGATTGATTAATACTCGTATGTGAATGCTAGTGAGTGGAATGAATTTGATAAAGGTCTGATCAAATAGAGATTAAATATAATTTAAATTATTTGAGTAAATAATAAAACATACCAATCCATGTGTTSATAAATTATTAGATTTGGATGTCATGAAAWTTATTCAATCTTCATAGACAAATTAAGTGAGAGTTATGTTTGATTAATAAAAGACCTGGTGAGAATAAATTTGAACCATGGATTATGTCTTGGTTTGGTAATAAGGCTGGAACTTTGACATTAATAAATTGAGAATACTACTCATTAGTCATGCATTCAACTTAACCATGAATTGAATGTATTAATTGTTGTGGTTCTTGTATGCTAAAATGGGAACATTGAATAGTTGTCTTTTGGGTTAGTTGGAAAATTAAAAAGAATACAACCTTGTCAAATCACACCAACTTGTGGCAAGATCCTTTGCAAATTGGAATCCTTGATTTGACCTAATTTAACTAACTCTCAGATTGATACAAATTTGTGGATTGTTAGCTAATAGTCAAATTGAATTACACCCATCTTGACATGCTAAATTAAATTACAAAAGTTTGATAGTTAGGTATGAGAATCATGGCAAGTTGTGGCAATTGCAAATAGAATCAAATGCAGGTTGAAATCCAAAGAAGTTGGATGGATAAAGAACAAATGGATGAATGACGAATCAACAGGGAGAGTTCTACCAGACCATAACTCTGCATTAGCTAGAGACAATTTGTCATAGTTGTAGAATTTGTTTGGAGCATTTTAAAATTAGCAATTAGGCTAGTAAAAAGTTGTACAAAAACAAATTGACGTGTAAAAGAATATCATAGTAATTAAAGAACTATTTTATATATATATATATATTAGGTGATAGGGCATTTGCATTGCATGATCAATTTGCGGTCTTAACCCGTCTATTTGCCAAAAACCATTCTCTCACTACTAGGCAAGACAGTGACGTCATTCATAGTCAATAGCATTATAGGATGGACAGAATTAAATTTGAGAATAAGAGTGATACTTTGTATTATTGTGTGATTTGATCATAAAATCCCTAAAAGAAGTCAAATTCTACTTAAACTACAAAACAAAGTGACTTTAGACACATTACCGATAGACGAATTGACCTTTCTTTGATTTTAACCCCCCTATAGCTTGTGGTCCTATGTTTTTGTTGAGTCAAAACCTAGATTACAGTTTGATTTCATGTTCTTTGACAATTGGTAATGGCAAGTGTGTGGAAACTAATGATTGTTTTACACGATTTATATTTTATTTACAATCTTTCCTATTCCATTACAAAATTTTTGGTGAATAAACCTTTGCTACTATACTACAAGAAAGAAATGGACAATTCCATTGGGGTTATAATTATTTTTGGTTGGACAATCATTCATTATCTTCGGACTAAGAGCTATTGAGTTCAATCTCTTGTTTCACTTCACAAAGCCAAGGTTGTAATGTTTCAATGCCTTTCATTGGAAAACTAGGAAGTTATAGAAGAAATGATAAGAGGCATCTACATGAAACCACTGGTGCCAATTTAATTTATCTTTTCCATACTTTCACTAATTGAGTGCTTAGAAAGTCTAATTGAATTCAACGATCACAATCATAGTAAGAGGGCAAAGCCAAACGACTTCAATTTGATTATTTTTTGGCAATATTAATTGACTATGAATTGAATGGATGACTATTGTTACTCAATTTGTATGAATTGAATTGGATGTTCGTAAATATCTTTGACTGATATAGTCTTGCTTCCTCACTATACGTCTAAACCTAGTTGTTTGGCATAGCATGCAAATATAATAGTTCTTGGGCCTTACTGTTTCAAAATCCCAAAGTAAGTTTTTGCACTATTTGAGTGTGATCTTGCACTAAGTCTACTTGTTTGCTTAAAGTAGGTATTGAAAAATTAAGGTTATATGCAAGCAAGAAGGTGATATTACGAAGACAACTTCATTGACTAAGACTCAGTTATAAAAAAGCAATTTCACAGGAATTTTGGTGCATGTAATTTTGGTTTGACTATTGGCTTTTTGATGCTGACATAAGTTAGGACATTTATGCATTAGAATACATTTTTATTTTRTTTTCTTTCTCCAAACCAAAAAACTACAAGAAATTAAGTTTTCATGGTTCTTATTGGGCTAGGCAGATATGAGAAAAGTACGTTCACTTGCATCTTCTTGCCAGAAAATAAAGAAGATCCCCATGTTTGGTGAATGTGCCAGTGCGTCCAAAACTTGTTGTGGAATTGTTCAATTCTCAATTCATAAGGAAAAGCTTGAATATAGAAAGATTGAGTGGTCCTATAATTGAATCACAAATAACTACAAACTCTAGTAATTTATGCTCTTGGAAATTTCATAATTAAACAAAGAACTATGATGAAGAAGAAGACTACAGGAGATCAATCACAAGGCGTGCAAAAAAAGCACAATGAGGAGGAACACAAAGACGAGCAAGATGACGTGCAAAAATTGGATCTAGAGGGGAGCTTTACGTGGCTCAGGAGGTGACCTTTGGACAATTTGGCAGAGGGAGCATTACTTGGCTCGGAAGAGGGAGCAGTGCTTTGACTGTCGAGGTTGCCTGCACTCCAATGTTATCTCCAAAAGAGGCTTGTTGGAGTACTATCACTACAAGAGAAAGGGGTGTTTTAAGTATAGTCCTAAAGATAAAATTTTAAGTAATGACTTTTTTAGGAGATTTTCAATAAGAAACACTATACTAGAAAAACACGTATTTCTTATTGAAAATCTCTTGAAAAGATCATTACTTAAAATCTTATCTCAAGGACTATACTTAAAACACCCCTTTCTCTTGTAGTGACCATTCTTCCAATATCATTTGTTGAAGTTGGTAGTCTCATTTAGAAAAAGGCAATTGATTTCTTACTCTAATGTCTCTTCAAAACTTTAACAATCAAGTATTCTTTTTTTCAAAAGCAAATTTGTCAACCTATCTCCTCCCAAAATTTCAAACCCTTTTGCCTCACCAATCTCTAATATCACTTGCTAAAGTTGTTAGCTTTCAAAATGGACATTTTATGGACCTCCTAGTACCCTAACCCTCAAACATTGTATTAATTACCTCGGAAATCATCCTATTTAGTTCAATATGACACCAAAAGCATTCATTGAAGGTCAAACTATTTTGCAAGACCTCCCTTTTTCAATCAAAATTTTAAAGATAAACCCCTGCACTTCTGTCTTATATAGATTAACCCTTGAAAGCCATGTGGATCACACTGAAGATCATGAGTCCTAATACCTTGAGAATCATTGGTTTAAAAATTTTCAAAAGTAAGCATTGGAAGTCAAAGTGCTATAGAAGATCTTTTTCTTTCACACTAAATTCCAAAGATGAATAATTGCACTTCTATCCTACACAAGAAGATGCTCTCTCATCGAGTCTCTCATTCATCAACTAGAAAACAGCCTCGGCGTTGTTTAAGGATTAATCCTTGAACGACGCGGTGGACGTTTCGCATCCGATGAATGATAGAGAATCAAATTGTACAGCACAAAAGTGAAACTATTCATCCACAAAATTAGGCAAGATCTTCTATAGTACTTTGACTTCCAATGAGTATTTTTGGATTTTTTTTAAACTAGTGATTCCTATGGTTTCAGAATTAATGATTTCCACAGTCATCGTTCCGTTCCTTAAGGATTAAGGTCATTTGTCATCCATGAAACACTTTGTGTCCGTAGCATCTTTTTAGGGTTAACATTTAAGGTAGGCAAACCCAATACCAACCGTTGACCTAATACCACCCAAATGTAGGACCCATGTTGATCCTAGGATGAGAATCTATGATAGAAGTACATGCCTTAACTTCATTTATAGTGAAGTTAAGGCATCTATTGCTATCATAGATTCTCACTCAAGAATTGATGACGGCCCTACATTTAGGTGGTATTGGGTCAACAATTGGTATTGGGTTTGCCTACTTTAAACCTCCTCAATTTTGAGCAACAAAAGTTTTTTGTGATTGTAGGTGGGGTGGGGAACAACTTGCCCCCTCCTTTCTCCCCACCAATGCAAGGTAGGAGGTCCATCAAGCGACCATCTAAGCACTGAAACTGAATTTTGGTGAGGTAAAACATCTTGAAATATTTTTCAGTAAATTTTTGTTGAAAGACAAGAGAAAAATGACATGTGGCTCAAGTTGTTTCATATTTTTTTGGAGCTTTGTGGTATTAGTGATGAAATTTTGAAGTTGAAATGCCATAGGGCTCTGAAAGCGACCACCTCCTAGAATGTACATTCTTGTACATTGAAGAAAGCAAAATGTACCTTTGTTTTATGTTCGCTTCAAAATGCCCAGTCTGAGTTTGAGCCTCTTACCTTAACCCTTGAACGCTGTCRACGAACATTTTGCATCCGATGAATGACAAGAATCAAATGGTGTAGGACAAAATTGCAACTTTTCATCCTCTGTATTAGGAGTGGAAAGGGAAGATCTTTTCAAGTACTTTGACTTCCAATGAGTATGTTTGGCTTTTCAAAATAGATGATGTCACACGGTTTAAAAAATGCATGGTTTCCACGGCCACCGGTCCGTCCTTTAAGGGTTAATAGGCTTCTTGTTTCTCGGGGTCCAATCCCCTGCACTCCCACTCAACCAGCACGTGAAAGCCATTTCCATTCCACTGGATGCACCCCCATCGAATGGCCCCAACCCCCCGTCCCAGATTTCCCCACCCCTCAAAACCCCGGTCGACCCCGGCCCCCTCTCTTCGCCTCCCCCTCCCCTCCCCCGCCATAACCCCGGGTCGGCATTCCCCCGAAGCTTATCTGCTTTTTTTTTTCCCAGTTTGCGCCTGTGCCTGTGCGTGGGCCTGTGCTCGTCACACTTCGAGCAGCCTCCTTCGTCTCTCCCAACTCGCCCCCCTCTCTGCACCTCGTGCTCCCCCCACTCTTACTTTTTCCTCCTTTCCGCAACCTCGTTCAATCCCTGTCTGTCTGTTTCGCTCTCTCGTGAACGGAGGTTTTCCAGGTGGTGGAGAAAGATGGGAGCAGGAGTGGTGCCAGCAGCTTCTTGCCGGTGCTGCACCACCACCTGCACCACGAGCTCCCCTGCAAGGAAATCGAGTAGCCACGGGGGGGTYAGCAGCAAGGTCACGACAAGCGTGCAAGTGCAAGTCGGGGGACACCTGCCATGGTCGACGAGGGCGCCGCTGTCGCTGCAGCATTCCGAGAGGGCGGTGGGGTGTAGTAGCCGGGGGGATTTGTCGACGTCACGAAGTACGAGGGAACTCTCTTCTGATTCAGTASCGCGTTTTTGCTGTTCGTGTTGATTGGGTTATGTTGGGTTATGGGAATTATGGTGTTGGATTATGGGAAATYTTGGATGTGGACGGAATGTAGTTTCTGTGGTTTCAGCTGTTCGGGTGGATTTGGTGTGTGGATAGAATTTCGATAGGGGTGGATGGGAATGTGATGCAAGAGGGGCRTGAAATGCATCGGAAGCARTTTGRATTATAGGTCATGATTGGGATTGAGTTTTCTGTTTCGTCTTCTAAGCATGGYCAGGACATTTCCACTTTAACAAGAAAACAATGAAATAGAATCGTAGAGGGTGGTTTATAGATATGGAGGGAGTTTATTCTCGGGGCAGTCATGTTGAATTGCTGTCCGGGATTATTCATGTCAATAGAATGTATTTCTCGAGGGYTGAAAGCTTTGATGCAAGAGTAASTAACGGGGTCGCATTGGAGGCAATCTGAATTGTAGGTCTTGTTACAGATTGGGTGTGCAATTTCCTCTGGTGTTCTCAACGTAGTCAGGACATGAGCTTTTAAGAAGAAAATTAAGAAGTTACACAGGGTAGTTGGATTTGATTTGAGTGGGTTTAATCGTAGCTGATGCAGTGCACTAAGGTGGAGTTCTACTTTGAATAATGGCTGTTCACATTTTGATGACAGAATTGGTAGGTTTTGGTGAAAGCTGGGGGTTCTGTTTGCTTGTTTACTTCATTGACCRATTCTTGATGACTTGCTGGTTTGCTGTAGCTACTGGACTTTCAAGACTTTCAAGACTAAACAAAGTAGCAATCAATGCCGTGCCCGATTTAGCCGAYGCTAGACCCGATATCGAGGAAGGGGAGGAAGAAAGTATTGCAGAGGATGCCGATGTGGATACTATTAGTGAATGGGAATTGGATTTCTGCTCAAGGCCGATATTGGATGGGCGGGGCAAAAAGTTGTGGGAGCTCGTGGTATGTGACAGTAGACGGCAGCTACAATTYACTCGCTTTTTCCCAAACAACGTAATCAACAGTGTTACTTTGCGTGACGCATTGCTGTACATTATGGATACCTTAGAGGTGCCTAAGCCAGAGAAGATTCGTTTTTTCAGGTGAGCAATTGAGTGCCATTCTTTGATAAAACCAGTTTGAAATTTATGGTTTCCCCCTCTCTTCTCTCTTGACTATTTTTCTCAAACCCTAGAGGGCTCAACCACTATGAATGTTTTGAAAATTGGTCCAATCGGTAGTTACTGAGGAAGATTTTGTAAGATAGCAATGGAAAGAAGAGAGAATACTCTTTAGTATTGAGGAACCATAGATATTTTGAGAGGAGTTTCTGTTTTTATTGATGAATGATCTTATTATTTGCAGTTCAAGCACGTAGGGGTTAATTGGTGTCTGTGTTTGGTGCTACCACGTTTAACGTATGTGGTTGGATAATTATGCAATTGTGTTCTGAATGTGCTCTTCCCTTAAATGATTCCTTCTGCGTCGTCATGGAGGGTACGACTTAGTTTACCCTAAAAAGCGGTGTCATTCCATGTTCAATTCCTAGGGCGTTTTGGCTCCCTGGTTGTAATGCTTGTGTTGGGCTTCGCTGGAGCAGGTCACAAATGCAAACTATTATATCTAAGGCATGCAAGGAGCTCGACATTCAACCRGTTCCGAGTCAACGGGTGCGTTCCTACTCGTGCCCTGATCCCTCAACTTGGATTTAGTTAGTTGCTGACTAACAGTACGAATTATACTCAAAACCAATGGAAGAGCCTTATTTGGTTTCATTCTATCAAGGAGGAAAAAGAGAATCAATTTTTTTGACATTGTGTGTGGTACTCTTCCCGCTTGACGCCGTAATGCTATGTCTCCATAATACAACTTATTGATGCGGTGTCGCAGTGTGTGACCCTGATCAAATGGCTGGAGGAGCGGAATGAGACTGTCTACAGTCAACATCCAGGATATCAGGAGGGTGCTTCACCACTATTATTGCAGCAAGAAGCCGTCCCGTTGGATTTGCCAGATGCCCTACGTGGTGAGGAGTGGGCCTTTGTTCAGCTTCCATTCCAAGGTATGTTTTCTTCTCAATCAAAACTCGTGACTGAAATATCGGATTCTGGTTTGAAGCATTGCGCTGAGGCACGATGATTCTAGAGCCGAACCAACGCCGTTTGTGGATTTGATCTACAGCTGTACTGGAGGAGATGGAAGGTGTGCTGAAAGGAGATGTTTTTGGCAGCGTACTGGACCTTGACACGTTGAAGATAGATTTATCTCCAGACGTTATGATTCCAGGAGTTGCGGTGGCTTCATCACGTGCAACCCCAATTTAATGTACAAAGTACAAACATTGAAATGTTTGTACTGTCACAGATTCAGCTTTAGCATTGTTGTACTTTTCTTGTCTAGTTTAGAGTTTGAGTTTCACAATTCAAAAAGCTAAATCCAATGCTCTTATGTTTAGATACTTAGACCAGGAATTTAATGAGTGTTTTAGGGTTTACATAAGGAAATATCCTAGCACATGTATAGTTTTAGTACGAAGGCCAATTATTGACCTTAAATTCTTTTTAAATTTTTTTTTTTTGGATTACTTGATAGAAAGCATTGTGGTTGAGATGGGCCACCATTGAATTTTGGTTAAAATTGACGTTTTGGCTCCATTTACTATAAAAATGTGTAAATTTTGTACCAAATATGTACATTTTGTACCAATTTTTGTACCTTTGGGGGGTGACYGTAGTGTGCTTTCACCCTTGTGAGTCACTAAATTTAATGATTTGGAGCTGAAATTTTCATGGTCTATCAACATAGTAGAAAAGCATACATCTACCAAAGGAAATCTAAAAATTTATTATTTTACTGTACTGCACATGAGTGCAAACAACACTCCCATTGTGCGCAATTTCAAAACATTGATGATGGTTCTAAGACCATTATTTTGGTGAAATCTCATCACTAGCAACTCTTCCCAAATGGCCAATTTTCAATTTTTGAAAAAAATTATTTCCCTATTTTTTTAAAATTAAAATGTCAAAGTACCTATTTTCATGAGATTTTGCACTTTTCTAGTTCACCTAGTTAGAAAAATTTTCTATGCTTTTCCTTCTTAGGGTACCTTCTTCTTAAAGGTTTATATATTAAACAAATTTTTCATATTTTTTTAAAATTGTTTTTCTAATTTTACAGTACTCCCGAAAAATCATGAGTATTGTAGCCAAAGTGTCCACAAAACGGCAGGTGTTTCTTGCAATGACCCGTGGACACTCTCTAATTTTCATCCGTTCTTTTTATGAAAGTGACCACATATATGTCAATCATCATGGGAAGTCAAATTTAGTGTCTTTAATTGCTTCCATATTTTTAGGTAGTTCTAATTCTATGACGATAGTAAAGATTTTCACATGAAAGTGTTTTGTGCCACGGTGCCCTTCTTGCAATTTTTGAATGGGTAGCATCACGTATTGGTTTGAACAATTTATCCAAAGCTAAACATGTGCATGAAGAATGATTTTTCCCTCGGTCAAGCACTACATATTGCACCCCGCCTTTGTGAGCGGTGATAGGTCCATCCTTTAACCCTTGAACGTCACAAGCTGAATAGCAAAAATTGGAAACTTGAACAACCTTTTTGTCAAAAACAGGAATAATTTGAAGCTGCTTCATTCATTGAAGACTTCACCGCTGATTTGGGAAGGTAACTGTCCAATCACTATTGCTGTGCAAGTTTTGAAAGAAATCACCATTGGGATTTGCAGATCATAGCATTTGATGAACCCTGAATTTCTGAATAGTTCACTCCTCAGCGTCTGGAAAACATCCGCTGTGACGTTCAGGGGTTAAGGGTTAAAGGGGAAAGAAGCATTCATGTAATTCAACCATTGGCCATTGAACTTTTCCAAAAAATATGGAAGGGGGGAGAAGCATTCAGATGATTCAACCAATGGCCATTGAACTTTTCCAAAAAATGTGGAAGGGATACATGTGTCACTCTGCCATTGGTTGAAAAATTAACAAGTGTGCTTTTGACGTACTTCCTTCCAACCTCATACTTGTATTTCTATGACATATGCTTCACCTACAAATAATATGGGACCCAAAAGCTTAGTTAGTCAAAAACATCAACGGYTGAGATGARYAATGATGGAATGATCTATGGCCAGTATTATTTGTCCCYTRAAACTCAAATCAAYGTCAGGGGCGGGGTAKGGGGCTTTTTTTGAAAACATGATCAACGGTTCTCTTGTTTTTTTCGGCGAGGGGGGCACTTGAAAGGGAGGGCACCATCATCACATGAGATAATACAATACAATATCCTTCATTTTTTGACACAAAATAATGCAATARTGTTCCAAGAAAACTCTATGAGACACATCGTCTCTTTAATCAATCCTACTTCCAACTTTGAGATTAGGGCTCCCAAATAGAGAAACATTTAAATTCAATTTTTTTTTCAAATTATTATATTTTCACAAACTACATAAAAAGTAAACTTTGAAGACTGAAAATTTAACTTTTAAAGTAGGATCATCCAATGGCATCAGTGTACGTTATGGCATTAATTTCAACAGATGGTAGTCATTTGAGAACATAAATGTAGGTAGACCATACATGGCTTACTTTATTTGACCTAAATGATAAGCTATCTATAGTCTTCCTACATTTATGTTCTAAAATCAATTCCTTACATAGAATCTTATGCCATTAGGTACATTGACGCATTGGGTGCTCCTACCTTAAAAGATGGAGTGGTGAGTATGGAGATCCTCCATTTTGATACGGTAGGAATCATTGTTTAAAAAAACTACAAAGGCACTCACTAGAAGTCAAACTACTATACAAAATCTCCCTTTTTTACACAAAATTCTGGAAATGGATAGTTGCACTTCTATCCTATACAAAAAGATTTTGTGTCATCCATCGGACACAACGTCTACTTCAACATTTAAAGGTTAAAGAGATTTGAACTTTCATCAATGAAGAGTCAAAATATGCCAATTAAAAATTCCAAACCTAGTTAGAAATAATGTTCATGGTGGTAGCCATAAACCAGGTTTCCAAAGACATAAGCATTGTTCAACTTGCAAAGAGAAAATGGAACATTGAAGTATGGAGTTTAAATTTGGATTAAAACATAAGAACATCACTACCAACTGAAGTAAATGACTATGAAMTGAATWGGATCAAAACTTGAGTATGGAATATTTGCCAAAGGCATTTTTAACAACAAATAATCAAATAACACACCAATGCGTTTGCAACCAAAATCGTTTGAAAGTGGAATTTTAATGTAGTTGAAAAATGCCTATACAATGTAACCAATTCACATTTCTAACAAGTGATTTGTTAATAAACCATGGCTACATTACTAGTATGTGACTAAATGCTTATATCCTCTCAACTACAAGTATTTGCACTTATAACATAAAGGTTATATAGGAAAATGCGGTGCGGATCACCCTACATTGTCATCAATCGGAGACTCCATACCATTGATCATTTKGGCRTTTRTTCAAGTCCACTACCATGTCATAGAATAATGGTTATTATGGAAYCACAAACCCTAATTCAAAGGGCCTACTAAAATAAAGGTGGTAAGGAAAGCATGATCGTTCAACAAAAATGCAATTTACATGAACAATGCATCAATTACAATGTATTCAAATCACGATGATATCAAACAAGTTGCTTACAAATGAAACATGACCACACTTTTTGCTTCCATAACTAAGAGTGATATTGGAACATTGTAGTCTTAACACTTCCTAAATTATTAAGGTAGGAGGTCCATAAATTGCTCTTCCAAAAGGTGAAACTGAATTTTTTGGGAGGTGAAACTTCTTGAAATATTTTTCAGTAAATATTCCTTGAAAGACTAGTGGAATTGGCATCTAACCCAAGTCGTCTCATATTTTTGGAGGTTTGTAAATCATACTACTAAAATCATAATTCCCTCTGTAATATCACAAATGCTACCATTAATACTTGGAGCTTGTGCTTGCTATGCAACACATTCATTGTATTACATATTAATAAAACTTTGATGTATTTGAATAGAATGCATGATAATGATTTCAATAAGTCTTTAAAATAATTATTTTAAATATTTTGTAATATATTTTCAATCATGCATACATAGATATTGGATTTTCACACTATGTGATATTACAGAAATAGAGTAGCAGTTTGCAATCACTTTTGTAATATCACTTTTTACAAAAGGTGATATTATAGAAATAATGTAGTTGTTCGCAATTAAGGTGATATTAAAGACAATCCACAAAATGATATTATAGAGGTAGCAAATCCATTGCTTCTCTTGACTTTACACTTCTTTGCAATTTTATGATTTTGTGCTTTTGTGAGCTATGAGCTTTCATGATTTTAATTTTCTATTGGCTACTACCAAATGATTTTGAGAAATTTATTCAATTGAAGCAATTTTGGATTCCACAATTAAGCTCTTCACAAAGTTTTTGAGATTTATAAATTCTTCTTTTCAATTCTTCAATTTGGATTGTTATTTTTTGAAACAATGGAGTCAAATTTTCTAATGCATTCTAATGTATGTGTATCTTTTATAGTATTCACCATTGCATATGTTTCATTCATCATTCAATRAATTTCTATTGTACATTTCAATATATGCTTGCTTAAAAAAAAAATTATACAAAGATTTTAGTTATTTTTATTTGAAGATTTATTGAGATTTTTGTTCTACATTCTATCTAATACATAAAAATTCTTATAAAATTCTAATGATGAATGCATAGCATAGCAAGCGCCAACCACTAGTTAGTTATGAAAAATTGAAGTTGAAATGACATAGGGCTCTAAAATTACCMACTCCCTAAAATATACACTATTTGCACATTGTTGAAGGCTATAAAAAGCAACATGTASAAATAGTAAATAGTGTACATTTGAAGAGGTGGGCAATTTTAGAGCATGAGCACTTTTAGAACCTCCTACCTTACTAACAAGGCATATTTGGAATTTCGTATTTGGAATTTCATAGTCAATTTACTGATATGAGATTAGCATTTTCTGCATTTGCACCAAGTAAATCGATGTCATTCCAAATTGTAAAGTGGTTTTGGATGTTTAAGCTTTAGATGGGTGGGTTTAGAACCTACTGTAGTCCTTTTCAATTTCATAAAATATTTTCTTTCTTTCCAACTGGCAAAGTCCAAAATTGTAAACTAACGAACAATCGAAGCAAAATGGTGGCAGGGAAAGAGAGCAGAAAACAAGTGCAAGAGATCACAAACGACACTACCTTCAAAAGAAAATAGCATAATTGCACAATGATGAGTGATGACTACAAAGAACAGCACCAGTATTGGTTAGTACCAAACACTGCTTCAAGAGCAGAAAACAGTGGTCAAGAGGATCGCAAGAATGCTGCATATAGAAATTCAATGTACCCTGAACCATAGCCCAGAACTAAATGGTTACCAGAAAATCATCACCACAATACTATTAAGTGTCTTCCACGTAATGCAGAACCTACTATATTAACCATGGCAAATTTTTTAACTGAGCAGAAGGYCTACAACGGAGGGATGAAGCATAAATTGCAGTAAAAATGAGCTCCCAAGTGAGATTTAAATAATGAAAACGGCTCTGCAAAATTGCGCTTCAAATTGAACATTATTCTACTCCGAAAAGATCTAGAAATGAAGGACAAGTAAGAGGATGACCTCAACGGAGACAGGGTTACAAAGGCCGTGTTCTCATTAAATGGTCGATCAACACGTAGAGAGCCGAATTGACAAGAAGAAGATGACAACATTGACAAGCTCTATCGCTGTGTATGAGTGGGCACATGCGATGGAATTGAGTCATCATCCTCAATGACCTCTACCTTATAACCCTCAGGAACCTCCCAGGGCTTCCACTCCGCCATTTTTGGGATAAGCTGCAGCTCATCCTTGGCTTGCACAATCAACTCCTCCACTTGCCCACACTGAATCTTCTTCTCAATGTTTTCCCAATCTTCTTCTTCCTGACAGACCTATAATAGGAATAAAAGTACATTACTATTGGTAGCGATTCATCCCATTTTCTACATCATGCATGAACGAGAGAAATTGAACAAGCACTCGAATCCTAGAAATTCTCCACACTTAAACGCAGAAAACTCATTGAGATTCTGAAACCCTAATTTTTTAGAATGGGAAGAATGAAAAATCGAACTTGAGCCTGTGCTAGATAAGCGCTTCCACTTTTTCTACACATCTCTTCACAATCCTGTATTCAATATCATCAATTTAACCTTCAAAGTACCCACAGACCCAAAAGTGGCGCTTTTGGGGTACCAACTTAGTGCCACATTATATTCCAAAATTTTAAAACTAAAAAATTATTTTTTATTTTTATTTTTTTTGTAAATGCATTGCAAGGGTGCAAAACTCGCAGTTTCTTCGAGGGCTGAACATTTTTCTAATGAAAGTGCTTTAAAAATCCTAATTTGAGAAAAAAATAGACACTTTTATAATTAGTTMACTTGAAAAATTGTAGGAAACTAGTTGGTAAAATTCAAAAAACTTCCCAAATTCTATTTAGAGGTTAACTCAGAAAAGACGCTGCAGACGTTTAGTGTCTAATGGATGATAAAGTATCTTTTGTGTATGACAGGAGTGTAATTATTCATCCTTTGAATTGTATATGAAAAGAGGAGATCTTCTACAGTACTTTAGCTTCAAATGAGTTGTTTTGGTTTTTTTTACACCAATTGTTTCTTCACTTTTAGAAATGATGATTTCCATAGGCCCCCCCCGCGTCCCTCTAGGATTTAACCCAAGAAGGTTTCTAGAGTGACCTTGGAAATCATGCATTTTAATATTGTGTGACATCATGTGTATAAGAAAATCCAAAAGTACTCATTGAAAGCCAAGCTATTGTGGAGGTTCTCTATTTTCCACCCAAAATTCCGAGGATGAATAGTTGCACTTCTGTCGTAAAGAAGAGAATTCCTTGTCATTCATCGGACACTTACTAGTAATGCACTTTCGGTGTCAAATTTTGATGGACATCAATCCACAGTGATTTGTAGGAAAGTTTGGGCCGGTAAAGTACCTCCAGAGTCCAAACTCGCAAACTCCCATTGGTCCAGGGACGACCTTTGGGCCACAGACACGTGTCAGGAAAGACGATCCGACCTTCCCAAGATGAGGAAAACGCAAAGTGATGTTCAAATTCGGGAATTGACACGTGTCAACCTCCCGGTAGTCACGACCTCCTCAACAATCCAACGTGGCGAGACTTTTCTCCCTGTGACGGAAGCAAGGGGAGGCAATCCGCCGCAGCTTTCGATCTCTCGGGTTGCCACCTTGTGACGAATTTCTAGCGATGAGTGGCCGGGTGCCTGCCTTCTCGCAAACTTCGCCACTCACTTGAAATTCATACTTTCTTCGACATCTGCTTTTTCTCCTTTTGCCAGTAGTTTCCCGAGCTTCTTGTGACTTTGAGAGTACTTCATTTGCGGCATTCCAGTCCGTTTCGTGGTGCTGTTGCTTGACTGAGTCCTGTTCTATAGTGCGGATGACGCCCTGGACTGTCGCTATTTCAATTTGTATCAAGTTAGAATCAAGTCAGAATGATGCCTTCGTTAAGAAAGACTTGTGTGAGAAGCAGCAAAATTGTTGCCAACTTTTTACATCCCTTCTTTTTCTTTTAAGTTTATCATCATCAAGCACAGAACCGATTCGTTCTTGGGTTTCGAGTGATTTGCCAATGTGGTCCTGAATTTCGGAATCTGTTCTGTTCTGGGTGAGCTGTCGTGTAGAAGATGGTGTCCCGGAATTCGGGATTTGAATTCCTTATGCACTGGAGATAACAACAATTTCATTCCAGTTTGTATTGCCGGCCGGAGGCTGATTAACTAGGTGACGATCGAGTAGCAAAAAACGATGCGAGTAGTTAGTTGTATTCAAGGCATCTCTCTCGAATTTTTTTAGTCAGAGAGGTGTATTCGGGTTGTCGAAGGAATTGCAGGTGTTGGCATATCGGGGTTTACGGTAGTTTGGGAAAGAAGGGGTACTCAGATTGTCAAAGGAATTGCAGCAATCGTGGGCGACTTGTTCTAGGGTTTTACTATGTGGCTTATTATCGACACGGCCTCTCTCAATTCTAGTGTTAGCAGATCCTGCTCAGATTGCTGAATGCGCGAGGATGGAGTCTTCGAACTTCAGTAAGCCAGAGGGCTGCGGGGCATTCACTTGCCTGAAGTTCTTCGTGGCTGGACTTGTTTTTCTAGCTGTCGTGGAGGTTTTACTTGCTCTGTATTTGCTCAAGCGATTGTTGCTGAACACGACYTCCAGTGCAAGTGCGAGCTCCGTGGAGTCGGATTTGAAGATACAACAAAGTGAAGACTTCTCGATTCGCCTTCAGGTTAGTCATCGTTGCATAAATTTGGAAGGGCAGTGAGCACTAGTAATCCCTAGTTTCCCGATTAAGATTTTGAATTGCTATCTGTATGTATGAGGGGATTTTCAGGTCGTAAACCGCCAAGATCTGCCCGTACAGAACATCTAAATGCTCAAGTATCTGTTCCTAGTCCCTTGCGAGTTCGTTCGAGTGCTTTTGTATCGAATCCTGTACAAGCGTTTGGTCCAACAGCTCTTTCTGTAACGTCACCATTGCTTAGCAAGGAAAGCAAGTCTGACTTTATGAGGCCCTTATTGAAAGCTGAAGAGTCCCAGAAAGACGAGGAATGGGAATCTGCAAAAGACTTGGACCTAAGGACAGTAAGGACGGCGACGGATACAAGGTCCAGAGACTGCTCCTCACATTCAGAAGGCTCAGCGTCGGAGAGCGACTTGCACTTTCTGGCTACCCAGGTATCTTTGGTTACCCATTTCTTGAGGAGGAAGTGTCGACATTGCGATTGGAATTTGTCTTTGTGAATTCTTACTTCAGAATAGTGTTGGCATCAGCTTGCAGTGGTAAATACTCTCCATCCTGAATAATGTGTCTTGTTTTGACCCCATGGTTTTTTTAAGGTTGTTTTGAGTAGGTGGTATGAAGACTTTCTTCTGTCTACTTTAATTGAAGTTCCAATAAACACGTGCAATGTTCTTCACTGATTTTGGTGGTATAAATGTTGGACCCTTTTGAATTTAGGCTTTTTGTAATATGATCAATGAAATTGGTATCAAATGTTTTCAACAAACGTGCGGGCACTTATTTTGGGACGGAGGGAGTAGCATTTAAATTCACCTTATTAACGAAATCATTTGATTATCACGAGTGTTTTCTTATTTCTTTTCATTCAAAATAGACCTCTTCTAATATCATTGAGTGATTTGTCAATTTATGTGAATGTTTGTGCACAGGTTGCCAATCCGGAAGATGTGAAAGAGTTCAATCATCATTCAAAGCTTACAGGCCGGGGCAAGATCGCATTTCTAGGGAAAAAGATGCATAATGTTGTAGAGAAGTTGCAACACAAGCGACCAGACGATATGGATGGTTCTTCATAACCAAGTGGTAGACAGGGCACTGGGAGCACAGTTTGCTTGGAAGCTAATTTGCTGCTCCTGTGCAATGACATAAACCCCCCCAAGTGCCTTTTCAGTTTGATTTTGAACAAAGTCCAACTTATGAATTGATGGGTTCTTGGGAGATGTTTATGAACGTAGATTGCTAAAGCATGAATCATTGAAAGTTTTTCCAGGCCATAGACCATGCATTACAAGACTTGCATTCTCTTATAAAATCTAGTGGTTGTGGTGTTCAATAGGTCTAGAGGGCTTTGTTTAGATGCTCATTCCAAGCTTGTCTTTTGTCTTATATCATCTTAGCCAAAATATTGTAAAGGGTGAGTATCTAAGATGCATCTTTCAACCTTAGCCCATTTCA
>VACF01001103.1:0-22533 GCA_006891605.1 Pleurozium schreberi | reverse complement strand
AAAAAATCACACAATGTCTAAAACTACCACATATACGTTCAATTCAAATTTCATGTGACATTGGAATACAAAACAAAAGTTATGAGCACAAACCACGTGTGTGAGGCCAAGGGGACAACAAGTGTTTCTTGCAATTCCAACTTTATGCATTACTTTTTATGTTATTTCAGCTCTTATTGAAGTCAAATAATACAAATTACTTTTGTTTTTCAATTTTAGATACAAATGATATTATGCAAATATATTAATATACTAGTATATGATTTGGCTAACTGCACTCCAAATATGACATCTACATGGAAAAAAAATTATTCAAAAAATTTGAAACTTTGGTTATAAAGATTATATGATTGTTTTTGGTCTCCATCTTCTAAAAGCACAACATTATATATTTTTTCAAAAAAGCATGATTTGAAAGGAAAACTTGCAAGTGGATCCGTAATAGTGTGCATAGAATCCAAATTTAATTAACTCAAGTCACTTTAAATAGAATTATGATAATTTTTGTAATTAACAATTGATAACGAATAGGCTAGCAACCAACACTTCAGTGTTTTAAAACCCAAAGCATATGTACAGACAAGTACCACGGCCAAAAGCATATAGAAACAAAATCACCAAAATTTAAAGTGACAATGCATTGTGCAACAAGGAGTGCATGTGTTCCAAAACATAATACAAAGCATTTAAAACAGTGACCAATTTTGAAGGATGTAGCGTCAAACGGAGGGCTCTGGGTGGAAACGCCTTCTAAATATAAGAATGCATATATGTGCTACAAAACACAATTTCAAGCATTTGCAAAAAACTCAAAAACTAAAGGATTTAGTGTCAAAGGGTTTGGATTCAAGGGTCAAAAATGCAAGAGGAACTGTAACGAGAACTCAAAACTTCCAAAATGAGGAAGGCAAACAAAAACTAAGGTAGAACCACCTATAACTAACCAAATAAGGAATTTGGACAAATTTAAAGCAATGGAATGCAAGGTAAATATTTTTAGAGGTGTGTTGATAATGCAAACTATTCAAAACAAGTTTAATTCAAGGCATTTCAATTTCAAAAATGATTTTGACAACAACAACATATATATAATAATTTCAATTGTAATAGCCTCAATGAACAACCAAGCTATGAATACATTAACTCTTCTACCAAAAAAACAACTGGTACAAATTCAAGCATAAAATTGATAAAAAAAACTAAACCTGAAACTGAAGACTAACAAGGGCATAAGGATATCAATGTTGAAACGTGTTAGTTACTACAAGACAAACTTACCATTACTATTGAAGAATCATTTTTAAATAGGAAAAATAGAGTATCTTTCAAACTTTATAGATCACAAGTGTATTAATTGCTCTAATACATATGTACAGTACATGCCCTTAGAGCTCTTATTTTTTATTTGAAGTATTTAGAGTCTTGTTGCCTTCACCTACCCTCATACATATACATTTCATTGTCCACATCATATTCAAGAGTGCAAGCTAAACCATATGAAATGGTGGCTACCAATCCAATCTTGATAGTGCATAAAGTGTAGACCACTAGCTTGTAGAAAATTTAATTGTCTTATAGCAACTTCTTCAAGAAAATAAAACCCTCCAAAGATGTAAGATTCTATGTAAAAATGAACTTTCACTAATAAATGTTAAACATCAACAAGAAACTTTGTCCTTCAATAAAAACACTTATATATTATACAAGTTTCAATAAAATAGATATAAGACTTGACACCATTACCAATTGTACCCACATAAAAATTTATTATGATCAAATATCATTTAGCAAAATAAGATTGCATATCATTGATTTYRTCATTCTGATGTCYCTCATCATTAAGATYATTGCACCTTCYACCTCCTTGTAATMTGTACTTAAGCTCATCAACTTCTTGTTGTATCAARAAAAGACGTTCTTTCAAAACTAGATTCTCATCTTCAAGATGAGCAATGTGAATATCTTGCCTCATCACATTTTGCTCCATAAGTTCTTTTGACATCCCCTCCGGTAATGGAATCATCTCAAACCGACTCACATCTTGGTCAAGTTGTAGCTCAAGCTTCTGCACATAATCAACACAAGACAAGTCTTGCTGCTCCACACATTTTTCAACACAAGAACCATTATTGTTGACTTTGCTTGATTGGTTGCCATGATCCTTAATATGACAAAGATGGATGAGCCCTGTCATAGAGCCATAACCGTAATCATTTTGGTCTACAACATTATTGCAAGCACCCAATTTATATTTTGAACAAGCAGGAGAAGACAAAAGAGAAGTAGGCGAGGGAGACACAAATGATGTGGACAATGCTAAACCCCCAGACCTTCGTACACGCATCAAAAATGAGCTATCATTAAATGGTGCCYTAGGCACACTTSTAGGGATACTTTTCYKCTTAGAATAAAATTTCCGTGTACGAGAACGATTTTGCTTTTTCAAATACTTTAACCTTGGTGGATCATATCCACCTCCCTCACCATGCTTTCTTCCTATCATGCACTTATTGTACCTGTCAATTGCACCACGGCCCCTCCACTTGCGATGATGATGCTTCATAGGAGCGTTCCATCGGGAAACCATAGGGTACTCAATATGTTGTTGTTCTACAACAATCCCTTTTGCCATCACCATTTCCACAATACAAAACAAAATTGAAAAAAAATGTGCAACAAACTCAAACCCTAACTTTAATACATAAAACTAAAACTCTAAATGAGAATTTTAAATGCACAAGTAATATAGAAAAGTGATAGAATTACTGACACTAATAGGAACTTTTGTTCATAGACTATTGTAAATCTCTAATTGTAATACAAGTGTTCTAACAAAAAAAAAATTGAATAATAAAATTTTAGGCGATAAATCACAACCTTTGAGAGTTTTAATTGAACATGGATTGGAGAAAGAAGTGTTTGTGAACATGCTTTAGTATAGCAAGAAAGTGAGAGTGAATAAAAAAAGCATGAATGTGAAATGACAAATGTCTATACATAAGAAAAGATACCATGGTTAGAGGGACATTGTCTTTTGAAGTTTAGTAAACAACGTTGGAAAGTATCTACCTTTAGGTGGGAAGTTTACACCAATGATCTTGGATTTATTCTATTCTTGGTAATAAACAAGACTTTGAAAGGATACTTTAGACATGGATCATTTACAATTGTTATTATAGTGGATAAGTTAACCTTGAAAGACCATGATCAACCTAATATTGGTTGATGGATAACTTAGAGAGAAAATGTAGAAACAGAAAAWGCACCTATTCATCCAAAAATCTAGKAATATTTGACTTGCCCAACTACCTTGGTAATAGGCCTTGTCCTTCTAGAATTAACAAAAACTTAATTTATGTTCAAGCTTCACTAGTTCGTTTTTATTACACGAGACTATAGGTTGTCCATCTATGTCAAAAAATTCTAATATTCCATTTCAAGGTTAGTTTTTTCATACATAATTAAAAWATATTGAATATTTTGAAAAATTGCAAATTACACTAATGAGTGAAACTTATAAGAATCATTTTGATGTATTGAAAATTTTAAATTCCAAGAAAAAAAATTAGCCAAGCTATTATAATACAATAAATTTATTACTCTTTAATTTGAGACCTAAAAACATGTGTCATGGATACACTAAAAACTTTCATAGTCTTTTTAATTTAAAAATATATATATATTAAAAAATATTTTATAGTTTTATTGAATCTTTTAGCCATAGTCATCTAAAACCTTTTTGAATCTACCAAAATCTTTTCTAAATCTTTCTTTTGTGGTTTCCAAAATCTTCTCACTTTTCACATATGAAAATGGATAATAATAGACAATTCTCTAGAAACCTTGTAGGTCTTGAAATTTTTTTCAAAGTTACTTTTGAGGAGTTTCTTAGGTACGGTTGGCCAATATTCTTTAGATGTTTTTTAAGACAAGGGAGGGCCATTYTAGRCTTGTTCTCCTTGCACTATCATGGAGCAACTAGCTATTGTCAGGGTTATAAATACTCACAAAAAGAAATTGTTTTTGAAATAATAAAAAATGCTTAAAAAACAAATGAAAACAAATGATCTGACCAAACTTCGACCACGTCATAGCATTGCGAAGGCGCGATACTTATATTCACTTCAATGTGGGTACTTGTAGCTTTCTAAACTCCGAAATCTCATCTAATGAATATGAACAAGAAGCAAGATAAGATGTAAGTTCATTGATCATTCCAGTAAAAAAATTTGGAATAATCTAAAGTACTGCATTATTCTTGTATTGCATACACTAATCTATCAAACTCCTTTAGTTGTCTTCAAATCAAATTTTAGGTGCCTTTTTACTTTTTATTCATTTCAAAGTTTCTTCCTTTCACCTCATGTGATGGTAATTTATCAAACTCACATTATTTTAAATCAATGCAAGTTGGAATATTGTTTTATTGTACTACTTCCAACCAAATGAATTTTGTAATGATACCAATTTTGTATGTAATTTAACATTGCAAACTTAGTGATAGGAAAAACTAACTCTCTCCAAAAGAAAGCCACTCCTCTTTTTTTGTTATGTAGAAGTGAAACCATATAAAACGATAGCAATCTCCTAGAGGGCACCATTCCTTAGTTCATTTTGTTACACAAGTTAATTCAATTACTTAGAGAGTGTGAATAGTGCCAAACCCCTTCATACTAATTTAAATGTGATGAATGTTGGATGAATGTGACCTTACTAATTGAATTACATTAGTCAAACTAGCTCAAACTCATTCAAGTTGCAAACATTTGGTTTAATTTTATATTAAAATTGAATGAATGTAGAAGAGTGTTGAATTAAAGTTGGATGACAATTACTAACACCATTTGGGATAGTATGATACATTTAGTTTAGGCTACATTTTGTTGATTTTATTTAAAATACTATGAACTTCTAAATTTAGTGCGCCTCAAAATTGACATAATTCCCAAACTAGTGCCAGTTATTATTATGGCACACATTAACACAATTGAACTAGAATCTTGCCTAAAATTCTTCCACTAATTATAAGAACCTACAATTGGTTACCCTAAATCCTCAGGAATCATATTGTGAAAATCGTGTTCGATACGAAGAAAGTTACTACACACGAGACTACACAACTATCAACTCAATTCGACTCAAATAACCACTTAGAGTCACAGAGCGAATTATGTAGTTCTTCTAACCAAGCTACTGTGGAAACAATGTGACTTCCACGAATTCCACTTTAACTGAGAAAGCTGCGGGGACGGGATCCCTCACGAACRTATTGTCTAACGGTGCAAAAGTGTCCTCATCAGGGTCTCAATGACAAAAATCTTAAATCAATGGCTCTAGAACTCACCATCCACGTCCTGCAGCGTTCTACAGCATAAATTTCAGACTCTGCCAAGAAAATTCCCCAGTACTCGCTGGCTTAAAAATCTGAACGACGAGATTGATTTCACGGCTTTCAACSTACATGTTTATGTTTGAGCTTAAGACACACATAGGAGCTGCTGCAAGTACTAGGCAGAATGCATCGATCACTAATTGTATCACCGCTCATAGATTGATTTGACTTCTCCGCAGGTCGATGCGTGCATAAATTCAACAAGATGAATGGTGGAAGRGTAGTTGAAATACTTGTTACCTCATCAGTGTTAACCTGCAGTTCAAAACTGTAAAGAGAGCTCATGTTCTCCACATTCAGCTTCTGCAACAATATCAGGGACTGGGAGCTGGGAAAGATCTCCAGGCTATCGGTCACAAAGTACTTGCTACTGCTTTTCACATAATCATGATGTTTGTCGATACTAACCACGTCGTTCCCATCCATCATCGTGCAGTGCAAAGTCATCTTCTTCTGGTGACGGGGGCATTTTGCCCCGTATCTGTTCAAGCAGATATTTTCTTTCAGTCTACTTGCAGCTAGAGAATTCGGAATTGCCAAAAAAGAATTGCACTCAACCCTCTCTAAAAAATCGGTCCACCACTCCTGTCACATGTGTTCACAACTTGACAAATGGAACAATCAGATGTTTAGTCAATATGCCAGATTCTCAGGACATACTGGGAATGTGCAATTGCAGAGTGTGCAATTAGAGAGTCCATAATAGAGCATGTAACGAACATAGTCAAAAGTGGGAATGATGAATTCGAGCTTACCTTAAAGATATAAAGGAGCAGTGAGAACTTGCATCACAGGTGTAATAGTCTTTTGAGTTGCTAATTGGCTCTCTCGAAAGTCCAATTTCACTCTCGGTGGCTAAACATCTCAATCCATACCCTGGCTTCCGATCTATGAGAACCTTCTTATGTGTCTCCTCGGTTTCAAGTCTCTGGACGCTCTTGAAAACATTGGAGATAGCGCCCACAGTCTGGGGGGTAACTAATGCATCTGCACAGGAAACCCACGGCATTTAACCCCCAATGAGGATTCAAAATTTCCTTCACAAGAGGCGAAGATATATCTCACAAGAATCAGAGGAGAACATGGCATGTATTGGTCAAAACCAAAATACAATTGGACAAAAGAAAGTCTTCATCTGACCCACTCAAAACTCCAATATAAATAGGAGGTCTAACAGGGACATTCCTGGTCTCGTCCGCCAGTTTTGCACACACTAGCTACTGCGTTGCAAGTTTAACCTAAATTTTGTTATTACCAATTCAATACAAGAACCACAAATATACTAATAGAATCTCAAAATTGCAGCGATACTTTGTCTGTGTAATTACAAGTATCCAACTGAACCCTGAGCTTCTTTACCACTCTCAGTATCACCGAGAAAGAGGAGTATGTCGATCTAACCTGGACGACCTAATATTGATCGTTGCGGTGCGTGCCCTGACAGGTCTTTCACTTCTGGATAATTTCAGCAGCAGACATACTGTACCATTCCTGTGAATGCAGAGAGACCTAAATTGCGGGACTCGGTGCTCACTGTCAAACAGAAGTTTGATGGCACAGCCGATCGGCAGGGTAAGGAACCCGACGAGAAGATCCACGAACTCTTTCTCCGCTTCCACGAACAGAATTTTCTGGCTGCTCTGGCTGTACATAAGCGTGATGAAAATCTCCTTGTCCTCAATTTGGATCATATCTGTCCTCAACTGCGGCATTTTCAAATTCATATGTGAAACCTTCTCCTTTCAATCACCACCCGACTAATCCAGGCTCACTCAATGGAAAATTCCTCATAATTGTTCAAGATAAGCTCCCATTCATGGAAAACAACCAAGAAAACCGCAGGATATGTCAATGCCACGACTTTATTTCGTAGTTCGCTTACGCCCTAAATCTTTGAGCTACAACCGCAATTCGACTGAACTTTCCAATCTTCTTCTCTTTTCAAATTCAAAACTTCATGAGCATATTTTTTAAGAAACTGCATGTCTGCATCGATATCACCTCTACAACTGATTACAGGAAGGAAGACAAAGAAGAAAACGAAAACTCTGTCTCAAGCACACAAAGGGAATACTCCATCGTAAGCGCCGTGGCCCTTTGGCTGGGAACAAAGACTACGTTAGGAACGACGCGGGGAACATCGATGGGAACTTCGTGGTAAGGTCAACTGGATAATTAAGGGAACACGGCAAGCCTACAGGGAACAAATATGGATTGGGCTTCACACGATTTCACCATTTTTTTTTTCTTCTTCCTTTTTTTTTTTTTTTTTTTGACACATTTTTGCTACTACCTTACACAAATACATTATTTACCTCCAAATTATGATTAACGAAGGTTGTCCTTTTAACACTAAAGTACTACAATAAATGAATGAGAATTTTTAAAGGCTGCACAGTAGGAACTTACACTTCTAAGTTAACAGTGGTGGGTTAGGGCTTCTTCCTAAATATGTTTGTATCAGGTGCTGTTTGAGTGATTCAGAAGGAACTGCAGAGGAGCAGATGTTGGGGTTATCAAGGAAGATCCAATATGCTCAAACTTGCCAGCAATGGCATTTGAATTCTTTTGCTGCAGTCTAGTTGGTTGCAAATGGCTGCTAAAAGTTTGTTGTAAGTCGGACCAGCTCTCAACATGAAGCCAACCAACAAGATCATGCAGGTGTAGGTACATTAGTTTTGATAAGGAACTGAAGTCAACAAGAAATTGGCATTGTCTTATATTGTTCAGAGAACTAGTCAAGAATAGATTTTTGCATGTGTTGATCTGTAAGATAGCACTTGTGCAGAGATGCAGGGTTACTAAGCAGTTAGAACAAGAATATACAATTTTGGAAGGGACCTCACAACTGCACAGATCTTCAATCTGCTCCCWATTTATCATTCCTGTAAACTCTTATCTAAATTTTTATTGATATTCCAGAAATATAAATGCTATTCCAAGCTTTTTATATTTCAGCRAAACAAGACTCCTGCGAGCATGCATTTTTTAACAGTGGAATATCTTGKCATGAGTGTACGCTCACTGCACAGGGGTGAAAATTCTAACTTCGCAACAACACTCCGTGGAATAAGAACTTCCGAAGCAAAGTGTCTTGGCTCAGCAAATGAAATAAGCTCTGCCGGATTAGCATTTGCGCGTGTACCGAGTACGACAGGCATCTAGTGACTGTTGGGGAACGGACTTATACTACGTACTAGGTGAGATCAGCCATTTAGGGCTAGTCAACCAGTGTCAACAGTGAAACTATTCCCAGTAACTTGGTTGTAAGCATAGTCTGCATCAAAAGCGTCAAGCTAGCTCGTGACTCAAAATGAGAGAGGTTAAGGATCGAATTAATCTGTTGGAGGTGGATGATAWTGTAACTTCCGCGAGAGAAAATGACAAGTACTTCATCAACAGATGGAGCACAAGGACTATGTCATACAGATTGAGAGCAGATAACCAAAGAATGCAGACATCTCAGCAAGACGCTTGTTGATGCAGTCTATGGGAACATATCCACTCCAATTGTCAAAGATACTAAGAACTAACTTGTAAGGCAAAATGCTACAGGGGGCTTCTCCGGCTGCTGGTTACCTCAGTAGATGTACGGGAATACATCAAGGTCTTCCCAGTCATTTCGCAATTTTCGTCTTCYCCAACCGTGACCCAAATTTCATAAATGCTTTCTACCTCACTGTCMTGAAACTCCACCAGCACAAAGTGCCGTTGCGTCAAAAGTGTGAGATCTGGTTCCATGATTCCTCGCACTCGTGGAACAACAGCTGCGTTGAGGTAAATGGTTTTGTCTTCACCGACAACAACCATGGTTCGCTTCAGGACATGATTGCCCTGCAGTTTCTGATGCATGTGTCCAAACACTACAAGTGGCACTTTGATGCCCTCTTGCTTCACCGCAGCTATTGCTTCCTCAAAATCTGGCACCCAATTCCCAAGATCACGACATTATCCAGCTGCTCTTATAGATCCGCGATATGAAAGCGCAGCCATTAATCCTCATGTTCAGACTGAATCTTTTCTTACCCGTGAAGTGCCAAATGGCCATAAGACACGCAGGAGTTGAAATGAAATCATTAACAAAGCTTCAAGAAAGGGGACGAAGAAGGGGTCTATCTTCCATCCAACATCGAATCTCTGGCTTTTTGAACAATAAAATATGACTTAGAAGTTACTATAGTAGACTATAAGCTTTCTTGGTTAGCTTTGGGACTGAAGGGTGAACTGAGAGGCGATTCCAAGAAAAATTCTGGCATACTCCTTATATGCGGACATAGCTCAATAAATAATCATTACTCTGGCCCAAAGGTCATTGTGAATGGAGAGACTGTTGGGTATAGTTAGACTAGTAGACTCAACTTCAGAAACGACACGATGTCATTCATTTATCATCTAATATTCAGCAAAACGATAAACAAGTAGCTCACCAGGATCACCGAAATCTCCACCGTTCTCATACCAATCACGTCCACATATATCTTCAGCATTTGACCCTAGCCCTGCAACGACAATACCAAATGCAGGTTTTATGGCATTCTGAATCATGCCTCCAGGTCATTCTTACAGGTGTCAAACAACCTAGCAGCACATTCGGCATGAAACATATACGCWTTTCGARAATCGTACCGCAAGGACCATTGTGGGCCAAGAAAACGAGTGAATTCTCCTGCGGAGCCTCCTTCGCGTTTGTGGCTATTCGYTCTGCACTCTCATGGAAATTGTGCACACCATACCTACACGATGAAGTCACCGACAATCGTAAACAATTCCGAGTATCAGACCAAATCGTGCAGAAGAAAAATTAAAAGCATGTAGCGGGAGTCATTTGAATTCGCGAGAGTCATCCACTAGACATCTAAGATTTAAAGCGCCTCATAACATGCCAAGGCATATAGATAAATTCTGAGTAAAATAACCTGGGCGTAAGGATTTTTTCAAAGAAGTTGTATGCACTATGAACTCGCGCACCGCCCATGGAAAAGGGTCGGCCTCCTACAACGCTTAGACGCAAATCTGAAAAATCTAGCCGGCCGTAGCCCACGTGAGTGTCCCCAAGCCTGCATCAACAGAACCAACAAATGTAAGAGTAGAGGAATTTAAGGAAATAGACATCCTAAGGTCGAACACGAACCCCTTAATTTATTTGTAAGCGTGGAGTGTAGTGTCGATAGCCCCTAGCTAAGTCATAACCATTCATTTCACAGAACCTTCAATTTGAAACAACCAACAATATAGAGACGTCAGAATCGAAACTCACAGATTCAGTTGTTCCTGGACTCCATCCGTTTCGTTTGTATCCTGCATACAAAACAAACGAGACAAGCAAGGGGAATCAAGAAGATTAATGACAACGAGACTGAAATCAATTCAGGAACGTGCCCAGATACTAAGGCTCACAATAACAATTGAGAACTTGAGAGTCAGGAGTAACTCACGAGCATGTATGGCGCAAATGGTGAAACAGTCTTCCAGCAGTCATGATTTCCAAGAATCACTGCTTTGGGGAGATCGAGTTTGCAAACATCTCGCACTAAGTCCACATTCTCGTCTCCAAAATCACCTATAWTCATATTGACCATCCGAAACCTTTTCATAATTGCATCGGAATGTCAGACGGAATAACAAAATAACATACAAAAACGTCGCGCGTACAACACACAACTACCATAGATAAAACAACTGAAAGACAAATCCCCTAGTAGGAAAAATAACAATGCAAAAGCCTCCAAGCCTAAGATTCCCTATATAACTCTTTATGAAGTTAAATCTGGGCTAGCAGTTAATGGACCCACTGACTGCTAAAATTCATAATCAATCATGACAATGAGAAATTGAACGAGATATTGAAAGGGTTCTCAGTTCAAGAGATGAAAGCATACCTGTGAATAACACGACATCCGGCTGTACAACAATAAAAGCACATCAGTGGTCAGCTCTTTGGTTACCGTCAAATTGATTCAASAGGAAACGAAACAAAGTCGAGCATTCACTCACTAAATTTAAACTTCTCAAAAAGAGTGTGAATACCTTCAAACTATGAAGAGCCTTCGAATCCTTGACCAGATCCCAGTCATCATGCTGAACAGAAACGCACGACAGTAATTAAAAACCACAAACATAACTCAGAAAATCTGTGCGCAAGAGATGCCACGATCTGATCTCACGATCTAAAATCTTACGATGGCTCCACCAAAGTCTGTGAAGAGTTTACTTTCTAATCATCAGACGACGAAAAGCCACCAATAGACACAAATCGACATASTTACCAAGATTAAAACATACGAAATAGAATTCAACGAGAGATATATTCCTTAATRGATGCTCCAATTTGATTGGCGTTAACATTATCAATTGCTTACAACCACATCAGAAATTCATGAACTCTCAATTATCCGATCTACGATATACATAATTAGAGCCAGATTTCAATCGTCGCTCTTCATCCATCAAATAATTCTCAATAATTGTTTAACCATAACCAATCGTATATACTATTTTCTTCCTAAAAGTCCACCATATGATTTATTTAAACTCCTATTAATATGTTAGCAATGACTTCTGGAAATTTGTACTATGGTCATTCTATTATTTCTGAACATTTCCATTTCATACAATTCAATTGAATTTCTAGAGGTCCCAACAAACATATCCTAAAGTATTCAAATGGGGCCTAGTGAAGTGGAAGGTGCATTATAGTATTGCATTGCAGTAATGACGCAAAAATGACTACGTCACGTCTTCCATGCTACTAGAGTCAGAAATGACATATTAAGAATTTTCAAAGAAAACATCGTTTCCAAATCTTTTCTCAAATTTGTCTACAACTTTTGATCTAAGGCTTGAAATCTAAAAAAAATTGTTCGAGATTAAAGTGAGATTGATTTTCCAACTTTCACAGGTTCAAAGTTTTTAGAAAAGAATGAATCTACTATGCCTAAATGAGGTCTAAAATAATACTTGTAACACAATTCCTGCATTTTACATATCCCACATGGTTTGTCTTGCCTCCTACCACCCCACTAGTATAAAGGCTTGTCAATTCAACTCTTCATATTCACAACTAAGTGGCTTGGAAGCCATGCAACACATTTTTTGAATATGGTGTATGACGTATGGTGAATTGTGTGTGGTGAATGTATATGATGTATTATGTATGGTGTATGTATAATGTATTTAGAAGAGTGACCTGAACCCTAAATCCACGTCCCTTCTGAATGACTACAGAATGACTTGCCATGAGTCAATCCATCTGAATTGTGCAAAAACTCCATCGCAACTTTTGAATGACTACATAATGACTTCCGACGTGGCTCTCCATGTCAGATGTTTCATGGGTTTATCATAACATTAAAATGACTTGTAAATGACTGGCCATGTGGCTGTCCACATCAGATTTATAATGGGTCTGTTGTAACTTCAAAATGACTATAGAATGACTGGCCACGTGGATGTCCACGTCAGATTCTCAATGGGTCTGTGATTTACACGTGGTTGCTTCATAGCCATTTCCTTAAGCCAAACTTTCTTTATCGCCTGGTTAACCACTGATTTTTTCATCCATTTTTACATCCAAGTACTAAATGGATAGTGATAATACAATCGCAGTCGTTTAGCTAAACGACTAAACAACAATGACTGCAGGGCCTTCCAGTCATTTTCCAGTCGTTCTGTCCACAATGACTACATTTTAGTCATTTTTGCTAGTCATTCTTTCCCTCCTTTTTTTGTAGTGTCATTTGTAATTTTGAGGTGAGGATGGGATGCCATTCAATATGGGATAAATCCCATATCATTGTATTATAACTGTATCTCGTATTGATATCGTATCCGTATCCATATCTGTATAGTACTTGTATCGTATAGTACTTGTATCCATATAATACATATGTGTGTACAATATATGTATCCATATACATATTTGTACATCATACATTGTATATTGTATAGTATCTATACCATAATTCTACTTGAATTCGTATCCAAAGATGTTTTGAAGATCAACGGTATCCGGGAGGGGAGAGATTTATTTTTATTTTTAAATCAACGGTTCTAAATTTTTCGTTTGGGGGAGGGGGGAGGAAATGAAAAACTCACTGGTACAGCCTCTTTTCACTGGATTGTCACACCTTCTTCAGCTCCCAAAACTTCTATGAAGAATGGGAACATGGCGATTTTGCAATGGCTTCTGCTTGGCCCTTGTCAAAAAAATATAGTTTTTTTATAAATGCTTCAGCCCATCCATCATTCCCTTCCAAAGGTCAATAATGAACAAAAACAAGCATTCAACTAGGCTAGGCTATTGAACTTATAGTTTTTTTATAAATGCTTTAGTCCATCCATCATTCCCTTCCAAAGGTGAATAATGAACAAAAACAAGCATTCAACTAGGCTACGCTATTGAACTTATAGTTTTTTTTATAAATGGCAATTGTATCTTGGGAGACGAAGGCGACGGAGCTCCAGTCCAGGCAACTGACCAAGTTGCGATTGAAGGAGTTTGTGAAAACGAATCGTGAAACGCGATTTGAATAGTGATTCCGTCGTTTGGCGTCGGTGACATTTACCTGGACCTGAATTTCAGGCTTTTCCTTCAATTTCGAGTGCCTTAGGGGAATGTCTCCATACTAATAATGAAATTTACACTATTACTCAAATTTAGTGTCTGCAACACTAATTAAATACGAACTCTAATATTAAACGGTAACAATGTTGGTAATGTTACCGAGACTAAATGGCAACATGAAGACTAAGATAGACAAGCTTATTATCATCAGGACTTCTTTTTTTCATTTTTTATGAAGTGCCAAAGTGGCAAAATACAAAATGTTATAGTTGTGCTCAAAATTTTAACATCCATCCACATATTGGATAAAAAGTATCACATTAGCACATATCATGTGTCCATAATTCTATTTTCATTCACAATCTAGCGATTCCATTTTTTTTTCTTTTAAATCTTAAGTTTCATGACAAAAAACTTCACAGTTTCTTGTCATTTTCTAGCCAAATTATTTTTTTCTAATGCAATTTGCTGCTCAAAAGCAAAAAAAAAGACATGATAACCACCTTTATTTGCAATTTGACTACCTTTGGGCCAAATCCAGGAGGGGCAATATTTTTCAGAGGTGTGTGCTTCTTTCATGAATGAAACCAAGTGGAACTACAATTTTTTATGAGGTCATACTTCAAAATACCTATATATGAATGCAAAGATGAGGCTATAGGAGATTTTAGGAAAAAAAAATGCACTTCGAAACTTCCCATCTTTACAACACTTATTGAAAATAATATTTTCAACCAACCAAATAAATTTTGTATTTTTTTTTTCTGTAATTTTCCTTCACATTACTCAAAATTACATGCTATGAAAAAATAATAGAAACATAAATTATTTATTATACTTGCATTATACTTTCTTTGCATTTATAGAAATTGAAAATCATCCAAAGGTTTGGCAAGAATTTGTAGCCTTGACGTTTAAGGTTCTAATGGTCATATTGTATCATCTCTAAAAAAATTTATGTTAATTATTACTCCCTTTCTCCCAAAATGATTCTCCATGCTGAATTTCATGTTTTGTAAGTTTTTTCTAGTAAGGCTTATAGAGACTTCCTTGCAGCAAATTTGATTTAGGCTGTAATGAACACATGCAATGTTCCTCAATCATTGATTCTAGTGATATAAATTTTGGAACCTTTTTTAATTATGTTTTTCATAGTATGATCAATGAAATTAGCTCAAAAAAATACCAAAAAATTTGTGGACAATCTTTTGGGGATGAAGGAAGTACACAATTTTTTTCATGGTCATCTTTTTATTGATTCTAATGAACTAAATTGTAGATTTTTTATGGAAGAAGGATCCAAGTCTCAAACATAATGTGAATTATAAACATACTAATATAAAAAAAAATGCCTATTTTCATCATCAAATCTTTCAGTTTTACACAAAACCATAAATGAAAAAAATTGATTCAATCAACTCAAGATAGCAGATGCTAAACCAAATATTGATTTTGGGATGAAATTTCAAAGCCGAATGCATTTGAATTAACATTAAAACGGTTCTTGATTACCACCTTTCAAGAGAAAATTCTTGAGGCTCCATTTCTAATCATGATGCTTAATATTTAAATTAACATGAAAAAGGCTTTTCATTAACACCTTTCAAAAAAAAATTCTTGAGGCTCCATTTCTAATCGTGATGCTTAATAGATAAAGTTAAGCAAATTTTTTTTCCAAGATACATGTTTTCTAGAATCACGCTAAATCTTTACCTTCTTTTGATTTTGGCTTGTCCTAGGATACATTGATGCTAACGCGTGAGCATAGAAACATGAGCTTACAAGCCTTGAACTTAATTGCAGGTATGTACCTACAACCATATGAAGTATTTAACCCTTGAAGGACGGACCGTTGGCCATGGAAATCATGCATTTTTGATACTGTGTGACCTCGTCTACTTTGAAAAGCCAAAAATACTCATTGGAAGTCAAAGTACTAGAAAGGATCTTCCCTTTCCACTCCTAACCCCAAGGATGAGAAGTTGCAATTTTGTCCTACACGGCTTGATTCTTTGTCATCGAGAGGACTTAAAACGTCCGCAGTTGCATTCAAGGGTTAAGACATATGTACTTATAACATAAGTATAATATAACATGAAAAGGCTCTACATTATATCTACCTATAACATAGACACCGATAGCCATAGAAGTTGTTCATAATGTAGACTCCAAGGCTCATGGACTCATAGATTCTATGTATGCTCACATGCTAACATTTCCCTTCAACTATAGAACTTCTAAGTTCACTTCTTAAAATTTGTCTTCATTTTATAATTGTTTTTAAAAATTTGACTAATTCCAAGATTAAAATGCTTAAACCGATTTTTGAAGTTGAAGTTGAATCATTGAATTTTTAAAATAAATAGGCTTCTCCTCAAACTCAAAGGTTAAAACAAGCCTAAATTATTGATGCTTAAGATGATGAAATAAATTGTGATTACATGAAAGTATATATTTATATCATTCAACCTTAAATTCTCACAATTTTATTCTTAGCAAGTAATCAAATAAGCATGCAAAATAACACAAAAATTCTACATTAGGTAGAGAATTTAGAAAATGTTGGTTCTAATGATCAATTCTTGCAATAAAACATTGTTTATTCTATCCCTTGTTCATTTAAATAAATTTAGTAATGACAATAATTCTTGTTCCTAATAGGGGTGAAGAAAGAAAATAAAGACTTCACATTCATTATGGAATTGGCAATCACTATAATTAAACCACTTGGGTACATTTGGGGTACAAATTGCCAAAAACTACCATCTTTTGATCTATTGAGTGAAATGAATGATTTTTTTAAACTTCAACCGTACAAAATTATATCAAACCCTAAAAATTTCTTAACAAAAACAAACTGTAGCCATCTAAATTTGCAAAAAATACAACATTTGAGAATAGAAGAAAAAAGTCTTTGAGGAGGCTTAAATTTATAGTCCAAAATTTCCATTAGATGTTTTTTGGCCCGTCTAGAAGACTACGAGTTTCCGGCTGTGGGAACACATTGGAAACTTTGGGAACTCTGCCACATAGGCAGTCTGATGTGGCACAGAGACTGCCACGTCGGAAAATACTATTTAATTATTATTTTTAATTATTTTTTAATTATTTAAAAAATAATTTTTTGAAAAAAAAAATAATTTTTTAAATCAGTTTTCAGTTTCTTCAAACTTTCTAAGATTTCTGAAAAAAAAAATTTTTTTTTTTTTTTTTGTCTCCCAAGATTCAAACACTAGACGCATGAAGGAAGAAGTGTAGGGTGCGTTCAGATAAGAAGCGTGAGTGTTCACGATGCCTGCCCCGGTAAATCCCGGGAGGATTGAAAGGCTCGAGATAGAGAATTTCAAGTCATACAAGGGTCATCAAGTTGTTGGGCCGTTCAAGAACTTTACGGCCATCATCGGACCTAATGGAGCTGGGAAGTCCAATCTCATGGATGCTATCAGTTTTGTCCTCGGTGTGCGATCTATGCAGCTACGAGGTGCGCAGCTGAAAGACTTGTTGTACGCATACGACGACAAAGACAGGGAACAGAGGGGGAGAAAAGCGTTTGTGAAGCTTGTCTTTATCACTGGGAAYGGGGAGGAGATGGAATTTACTAGGACGATTTCGAGCAGTGGTTCCAGTGAGTACCGCATCAACAACAGAACCGTTACATGGGACGCCTACAACAACACGATGAAGAATCTTGGAATCCTTGTGAAGGCCCGAAACTTTCTCGTTTTTCAGGTATTGTATTCGCTGTCTACTRTCATTGCCTTTATATAGTGAGCAGTTCTCGACGAYGGACCAAATCGTCAGAGATAGGTTGCTTTCGTAGTGGGTTCGACTTGTGAATTGAGAGGATGCATCTTCTCCTTAGCTTCGGCGATTTGTGTACTGTAACGCGAGTGGCCAATATGTTCTGGTGAATGGTTGTGCAGGGAGATGTGGAATCAATTGCATCCAAGAATCCTAAGGAGCTGACGGGACTCTTCGAGCAGATTTCGGGCTCAGAAGAGTCAAAGAAGGATTATGAAGAATTGGAGGTCCAGAAGGCACGGGCGGAGGAGGCAACGGTCTTTATGTGGCAGAAGAAAAAGACGGTCGCTGCCGAGAGGAAGCAGAAGAAAGAACAGAAAGAGGAGGCCGAAAAGCATCTTCGACTTCAGGGAGAGTTGGTAAGTGTTTTCCTTTCGTGATTTGAAGATATAGCTTGAAAGATTTAATCGGCCTTCAATTTCAGAGTTCCTGTGTTTCATGTGCTGTGATGACYTAGGTACCTTTGGAAGCTGAATATTTTACGAGTTAACCACATCTCTATGGGCATGAATTCCTGCCTGACTCACTTGATTCTGCCGCAGAAAGCGTTGAAGATGGAGCACGCTCTCTGGAAATTATTCAACATTGAAAAAGATGTAGCGAACACTTTAGCSCAGCTTGAGGTGGACAGGGCAACCTTGCAGGAGCTTAACCTCGAGCAAGAACAACTYGAAGCAGAAATCAAAGCCAGAAAGAAGAATCAAGCAGTGTTTCAGAAAGAGTCTCTTYTGCTGGAGAAGAAAATAGTCAAAAAGAAAGGGGAATTGGACAAGAAGGTCGGGTTTATTTGGTCCGAGTCACACCCGCTGTCTGTTGAGAAAATTGTCTAACATTCTGTGTATGTACGACATTATTGTTTCGTTACTTTTCAATCTGTCTTTTTTTTTAAAATGCTTGCCGTCGGCTTTAATCGCACTTTATTCCTCTCCTTGTAGAGCCCGGAGCTGCTGAAAACGAAAGAAGAAATCACCCGAATTTCTCAAAAAATCAAGAACTGTGAAAAGGACCTTGAAAAGAAAAAGGAAGACAAGAGAAAGCAGGGAAGCCAGATCGAGAATCTGCAGCGAAGTCTGCAGGATGTTACGCATTCCATGAATGACCTTATTGCGCAACAAGGCCGAGAGGGTGAAGGACGCCTGCATCTTGCGGARAATCAGATGATGGAGTATCACCGAATGTGAGAACATTGAGGTTACGAGTCGCGTCTGCTTTGTAAGCTTGATTGACAGGTCACCGTTTCTGTTTGCTTCTGGGACCTCTTCAGTTTGTTAACAGTAAAGTCCTAGTTCTAAGTTACAGTCCCGTGTCATTCGATTTCCTCGYGCTCGCAGTAAGGAGGAAGCGGGCACAAGAACTGCTAAGCTGAGGCAAGAGAAGGAGGTCCAAGATCGGCAACTGCAAGCAGATGTAGAGGCTCTGAAGAATCTTGAGGAAAATCTTCGACAACTCASCGACAGGGATCAACAGCTTGCAGCTCAGGTAAGGTTACACGGAAGAGTAGCGAGTTGCATGTGTAGCACATGTCAGATATTCCCGTAATGTTCATTTCTACGCTAGAGGATGGGAGTCCAGGTGCGTGCATTTCAATAGTGAACTACATATACGTACTGTTAAGCAGAGAATGTTTCTTGCTGCCTATTTTGCTCGACCCCTTGCTCGACCTTTACTTCGGACTTCTGTTTCTGTCTGAGGATAAAGATTTGTGTTTTCCGAATTGAACCGGATTGTGAATGTGGACGGTGTGTCACAGTGGTGTCTGTTTTTGTGTCTTTAATACAAAACCTGTGCCTCATGTGTCCGGTCATTTGGATATCGGGATTTCTAGTGGATTATGTTAATCATGCATCAATCCTGCATTATTCTGCTCAATGACATCACCATGTTTTGTTATTGACTCCAGGAGGAACAAACACAATCTCGCTTGATCAGATGTACGGAGGCATATGCAAAACACGTTGAGGATCTTGCATTGGCTCAGAAAGAACTTTCGGATATGCAAGACAGACATCGGAAGTCCAAGTACCTACCTAAACCAATATATGCGGGGAGTTTTGATAAGACCTTCCAAAGAACTGTAATAATTTTGAGAAGCCCACCAGAACACCACACCATAAAGTTCTTGAGAATGTGGAATCGTCCGTCCGTACACCGTTTATCTCAACTACTGTGTGATGCACTTAATCAATTTGTATCGCATTTTCCTTCTAGAATAAATCCTCTCAGCAAACACGAACGAATGTATCTTATGATTTTTCAAAACTCGACAGGGTTCACCGACAGGTAGAATTCACCTTGACCTTTGAACTGAGCTGCTATATTTTATGTACGTACGCTCTGTGAAAATTTCTTTGCACGTTGTCTAATTTGAGTCGAGTTCCCAGGACCTGAGACCAGGAGAGAAGGAGAGGATGGAATCGGAGTTCAGGGCCAAGAATGATGGAATATCTTCTGAGATAGAGAGGACTGCTCCAAACCTGAAGGCGCTAGATCAATAYGAAAGTTTGCGGGAAAAGGAGAGGGAATTCAATGAAGAGTTTGATGCTGCACGGAGGGCTGGGAAGGAGGTTGCGGACAAATATAACGCGGTGAAGCAACAGAGGTGAGTATCGGACGCTATGTGGAGAAAATATGCAGAATGTGTCGTTGATATACTAGGAGTGCTGTCTATTAGTACGGCCTGGCCTTAGGTGTTTAAGTGCCATGAATTGGAGCGTATGCATAGCGTTRTAGTGCTCATAGCATTTTTCAATATTACTCTAATCACTAAGCTTCGATGATCCTCTTTCTCGTTAAAATAGTCCTTCAGTTTGACATGAAGTTGTGAAACTGATGTTTTCGGTAGGTTGAAAGTGCGATCTCATTCTAAAATGTAGTATGTGAATATGTGAGGTGATTTACTCCTGTGTCTTTTTCGTGCAGATATATCAAGTTCATGGATGCATTCAACCACATCTCGGTGAATATCAATGCAATATACAAACAGCTAACGCAGAGCACCACCCACCCATTAGGAGGCACTGCGTACTTGAGTTTAGAGAGTGAGGATGAACCGTATCTAAACGGTATCAAGTACACAGCYATGCCTCCCACAAAGCGATTTCGGGATATGGAACAACTGTCTGGTGGAGAGAAAACTGTAGCCGCTCTTGCGCTTCTATTCGCCATTCACAGGTATTACMMAATGCCGGTTCACCTTTTTGTTATGCGACTGTTAGATAACAAGAGTTTTGGGGGGCAGCATTGAACTGAATTTTTATGAAGTGGGCTATTATTTCGGCGATTTGCTCCTCACTTTGGTGGAGCAGAATTGGTTGCTGAACCTTGAAGGTTGGCATTTTTGCGCAGCTTTCGGCCATCTCCATTTTTTGTCCTTGACGAGGTGGATGCTGCTTTGGACAACTTGAATGTAGCCAAAGTAGCAGCTTACATCCGCGCCAAATCACGTTCAGAGGTCAAAGACGGTGATGGTGGAAAGGGAATAGGATTTCAGAGTGTCGTGATTTCACTTAAAGACACATTCTATGACAAGGCCGATGCTTTGATCGGGGTGTATCGAGACCAAAGGTAAGTATTRTCATGTGTGACTGTCATTCGTTTCTTGAAGTTCACACTCACGACTGATTCAATGCGAAATTTCTCTTAAGTTCTCATTCATTTCTGTGTGTTTGCCAACCTCCTTCTTGGCTGCTGTGTCTGCTGTGCAGTTGTTCAAGGACGTTGACCTTTGACCTAGGGAAGTATGGTGGTCTGTGAAAGAATATTTCTTATCGGAGGCCGATTCCCTTCCCATGCCTTGTAATATGTTACTGCCCTACACACATCTGCCTTAGTGTACATGATAGAATGTGTTCTGACTTGGTGCTTTCCTCTTTGTAGCWATTGGRTACATTTACAATGTCGAGTTGKGTGGTTGCGTACTACCACGYCCAGTATGCAMGTACTGCATAATAAGACCTAAACCAGTGAGACTAATKCGATGTTACTGATTGATTCACTGTAAAGTGCTTGCGTATTTTGATGAAAATTGCCCTGTTTCAATTGTYAGCTGCATCACGCGGGACAATCCACCACTTCTAATTTGGAAACATTTCATTCTGTATGCTAGAAATATCTCTTCTCTGTATTATGCTGGTACYGAGTCATTCTTTATCATTTTGTTGGACCCTGTCCTTTGGAAAGGGCCTCTATTGCCTCTCAGTCAGCAGCCTGAATTCTCACACCAGCACAATACTTTTTACTTCTAAGGTAAGTACATCCCAAGGGATCGTCTGGACATTAGAGACGATTACATCTAGATTCCTGTGTGCAATGAAAATATTAATTTTGATAACGTAAATCGTTTGAACATTAGAACCTTGTTCGGATGAACATGCTAACACCATCAAGGAGTCTACTTCAAGGGTGTGGTATCTAATTCGGAAGAAACTACAGAGTACAAGTTTCACCCAACCTGTGGACGTTCGTTTGTGTAAAAGCTATGCTCACCTTGCTATGTAGTCAATTCAATTATGTTCCAAGAATGTGACAACATAGGTCCTGTTGTAGTGATGACGTTCTTCCTGCCTTCGATCGATCGACCGATCGATCGGCTAGCTCGGTAGCTCGCCGTGGGAAACGTGCACATGTGTGATTTCAAGCCACATGGTACGTTGAGTTGGTCCGATCCGTCCTGGCTTGCCTTGCCTTGCCTGCCTGCCTGGATGTAAGTCGTTATGACGCTCGCTCGCTCGATCATCGGTCTCGGATTGGTTGTGTGTGTATGTATGTTACTCCCTCA
>VACF01001102.1:0-21881 GCA_006891605.1 Pleurozium schreberi | reverse complement strand
CCAAAAAACGCAGTTTGGTCCTTTAGGGGTTAATTTAGAGTTACTTCGTATTTATTATATTACATCGCTAATGTATAAATTGATTTGAAAGTTGAGTTTAGTCATAGGGGTGTAATAAGTCTACAGTGGCAATTTGTACTTCATTTATTATTAAATACACTTATATAAATGAAGTCAAAGGAAATTCATAATATAAAAACTAGAGTAAATTCATCCCAAATGCCTAAMGTTTGAARGACAATTGTTTGAGGACAWAAASAATCTGATAGAATTWTTTTAATAAATAAAARCATTACTACAAAAAGYGYTTGAAGTATATSATACCAAATTCTTGAACTAAAGACCCCTWCAAAMAAAAKTCTAAAAATGTTCTATGAGACATCAAATGCAAGTATGCCATGTATGCAAGCCCAAATTGTTGTTTGAATCCACCTAAATTGCCTTACTACATCCCGGTCTACATTTATGAAATGGGCAACTACTAAGGTTTGTGCACCTATAATTGTCACTTGTTACAACTCATTACAATTGAGTATACTTTCTATAATTAAACATAAACTATTTTGTCARATTGTATTGGCAATTGAARGAGGGTTCCAAGGCACTTTAATATGCATTATTTAGACACTATATGATTAAGTTATGAATTTTTTAAACATATAACAAACATTAGGCTTTTCAATATGCTTTGATTGTGTACATCTTCAATCAATATCTAGTCTTTTGTGATACTTTTTGGTCCAAATTTAGGTGCTAAAAAATTTACATTAAGGACATTGTTCAATATTGCAGCACTTTCTCAAATCATGATGAAGACATAAATGACCATATGGATATTTCAATGGATGATTATGATATTGACGATCTATCAATGCAACATACTATGACTAACCATTCTACAGTTTCTCCTCCATCGCGTATAGAACATGTTGATCAATCTCTTAGTAAAGACCTTAGAAATGAAAGTCACCTTGAAAATAACCCAAATGAAATGGATATTGAAAAAATTGATGAAGTCCAATGGACTGCTTTTGTTGAAATGATGAATGATTCTAGCGATGAAAGATATAGAATGAAAGAKTTAAACAATGATGTAGMAATAACTCAACSAAACTTTRAAGAAACTAAYATAATTCAAGGCAATTCCACYGATAAAATGACAGACRATGTTATTGAAGATACAAACAATGAAACTCCAGTGAATTCTTTAGTTGAACCAATGAATGATGACGTGCAACATCCAACATCTRAAGAAACAAATGGTRATACAAAAAAAWCTCAAAAACATCAAGAAAAATYRTCTAGTCTTCCCAAACAATTAGTAGGTGTACATCTCAAGAAAAAAAATTGGGTGGCAATATTGCCTAGGTCACTTTATAAGGATGGTAAATATTGGGCCCTTGGCCAATATGCAACTGCTGAGGCAGCTGCTAGGGTGCGAGATTTGGTAGCTCTTAAAATAAAAAAACATGAGGATGAAAAATTTGAATTAAACTTTCCTATATCTGATTATAGTGATGACTTGAAAGAAATGGAAAAGTGGGATTTAAGAGATTATATATGGTCACTTTATAGACAATCATCAGCATTTAAAGCGGGAGATACCGGTTTTAAGTGTGTTTACCTCATAAAGAATAACAAAAAACCTCAAATGTGGGAAGGAAAAATATGTAATGTTGGTGGAAAATTGAAAGGATACAAAAATATTGTGCACGTTGATAAAAATCCAAAAAAAGAAATACCYGCWATATTTTGTGATCTTGTAAATTTGCGTCTACATGGATGGGAATATATGACTAATTTTCGTCCAGGACTTTACAGTGAATCAGATGTTGAAAAATTTATAGATTTACTTGAAAAAAAAGAACAAAGTAAAGCATATGAATGGGACCTTATTAAACGGATACTAGCAGAGCCATTGCCATTTAATAGTTACATAGAGAATCCTACATTGACAAAAGGGACTGAATCTAACATTTCAATTTCTAAAATACTGCAAGGAAGTGTTTCCAACATTGAAATCAATACGAAAAATAATCAAAAATCCATTAATGAAATGGAAAAAAATGAATCTAACATTTCAATTTCTAAAATAGGGCAGAGAAATGTTTCCAATATTAAAACCAATACAAACGCCCTGAATGAGCGAGCTGGCTCTCTGCCTGCTCCAGTTTCTCAGCTGAAAAACATCACGTTTTCGTGAACGAAAGATAAAGCAAATTACAAAATGTGGGCCTCAAAGTACATGTCAAGTAATAACATTATAGACAAGTCAGTGACGCAGTAATTATAGATGTAAGATATCATTTAAAATTGGTGACTCAGCACAGATTTGATTCAAAAAACTAGAAGTAACAATAATCACAAAACTTGTTAGTGCAAATAATCAGTGTCTGCAATTCTTAGATTTCCATGAATGATTGGGTCCTTGAAGTAGCCACCAAGGAAATGAGATCTTATCTGCGGTGAAAGCAAATTATTCGGTTGTGAATATTAACTCTTTATGATTAGACTCGCACGAACAACATGACTACATCAATTGTCGTTCACTTGCCCTAAAAGGTAGCCTTACAGCAACTCACCCAGATCGGCCACTTGTCCAGACACATATTCCCGATTGCCTAGCAAAGGTGAAGACGATAGAGTATTGACCCAATATTTGTTCCAGAGGAGGTCAAGGAGGTGAGAATCCAATGATGATTTGAAATATGTTATGTCAAGAGAATAATACTGCAATCACAAACAGAACCTCAACGGAGTAAGTCCCTTCTTCAGGACAACTCAATATCAATGACACTAGAATGAAGTAAAGTGCAAATCATCCAAATCAGAAAACGACAAAGAATTGCAACGCTACAAACCGAGTCCAGATAGATACAAACGTCTCACATGTATGTGGAGRATGAAGCATGCAAAAKGAAATGAATAGTTAAGACTGTCACCGATTTATAATGGACACCAAAATCCTCAATTTTGTTTAAAGGGATGGTTTGATACTCAGATGGGGGCTCGTCTGGTGGCTTGTAACCCTGGGGATAGGTGCGGAATGCCCCAATTTCAACTTTTCCAGCGGATACAGTGCGTGTTGGATCGATAACCACAGCCAAAAAGGGCTCCTGATAAGTTTGGTTCAGCATCTGGGTAGATACATCAATGCCTGAGAGCCAACATCCATAACCAGGATGCGAATGATACCAGCCTACCACATTTTCTAGCCTCCCCACCTGCATGATGTATGTGATGTCAATATGCCTTAACCACTCTCGAAGGAAACATTTGTTTTCAAGAGCCATTGCTCGACACGTGTTCAAAAAAAGACAATGAGAGAGAATAAAATGCATCCAAGGGAGAAGAACTACCTGTTTATTCGTCTGAGAATACTGAACCATGTACTCATAGGCATCCGCTTGAGCATTCACCCGAGTCTCTGTACCCTCTACTGGCAAAGCAAATGCATCCATAATTRTAATAGTGTCGCCGTCCGTTTTGCCTTGCATCAATCCCATGACTTCAATCGTGCCACCTGACCGTGAATGAACCACCATCTGCGCAGCAACATAGAAGCAAGCCTCAGTATCAGTAAACCACGCCTACTAAAAAGGAATGGTCAAAGCGACCTGAACAGAGAACCATTTCAAATCGACGATAGTGCAGCTGTTGATGCAGTTGCATCATATCTGCGACAGTTCGCACCACAAATCTGCGTCACAAAATTTACTTTTATACCCACATGGATTAATATGTAGACGTGAAAATCGGTTCATGTGTCCTTTTGTTCCAACTTTCACTTGTTCACAGGACAGGAACACCAACCGTGCGCGTCCGCACCTGACCATTTGAACAGCCTGGATATGTAGTTGTATACAGAGAAGCTAAAAGTGAGATGCGTAAGCTAGAAAGTCACAGATTTTCAACTGTGGCCAACGAGGAAAAAATTCAACTATGCAAGTGTCGCACTTGAAGGATGAAGCCTATACTCAAAGACTACTAGAACAGTCAAGTACCAGGCGGTCAATCCAAATTGCCACAACAGAAAGGCTCACAATCAACAGCAACTGATCGCGAGTCCAGGGTTTCTGTTGCTGAACGCTGGTCTGCGAATCGGCATCGTACTCGAAGATGGCATCGGAATCGATAGCTGCTGCTGCTGCTGCTGCTGCCGCAGCAGAAGAAGCTGGCGATTCCATGGCGACGATGTTATTCTCGATCTCCCAGGTCTGGCGAGCTATCGTCGCAGACGCAGACGACGACGTCAACGCCTCCATCGCTTCTTCTTGCGACAGTGCTCTAACAGAATCACTTTCTCTTCCGAATTTGCGACAATTCAGGTGCCGTCTCACAATCCAATCAAGTTTTTTTTCTTTCTGGATCGTCCTGTTCTGATTCCGCAAGTTTTGCAAAAATTTCTTGAACTACAGGTAGTCAACATTCCAAATAAGTTAAGGAACGAGAATCGCGAGAGCAAGGACCTGGAGTGACRATGAGGGGATAATTCAGGTCTAGACAAACCCTAAGTGCTCGACCTATAGATAGGAAATTCACAAAGAGAACACTCACCTACTGTGCCACTTCAAGCCGCACATGCTCCACATAAATTTTAAAATTGACCAATCCTCATTAATTCGCCTTCCCCGCGACCTCTACAGTCAACTCGCRCACCACTGGCTAGTCCGAACCAGCCTCACCCGCACAGGTCCAATCCTTTATAACAAAAACTCAAATTTAACACGGAGACAAGCGCACCTCAAGAAAATCGGATCAACGATCGTGAACAACAAGCAATCCAAGACAAACRTGGCGTGTAACCAAAGAAATGTTGTCATTCAACCTACTTTAAGAACTAACTTCTCAGCAATGCGGGATTAAGCCACGACGACTTGAAACAGGAGCAGGAAGCCTCTCGCCAATATCTTCTCGCTACCTCCTTCTACAAGAGTTTCTCGCCGCTCTCACTAAACCGGCGCAACCGACCGCCAGGGCGGCACCACGATTCCCTTGATCTCTACGGAATTTTGATACCCACCATGTGTACGAATGTCCATGCATGATGACCGATGGCAACTCCGTACGATATTGATGCAAATAATCGAATCTTTCTACGGTAAAGTTATACGATTCGTTGCTTCAGAGACTCTGGAGAGAAGCGTAACGTTCATGTTTGCAGAATTCGGTCTAACCAAGAAAACCCMATACTCTGTCCTGTTTGACAACAACGTTTTCCTTGTGGCAGAAGTTGAAGAGGTTTCAAGGAGAGCTTGCGCATGCAACTATTGAGGCCTTCGAGAAGGGTGAGAGCTACTTAGTACCAAGACTACTAAACTCTGAGATTGGGTAGAAATGGAGGACCAGCTACTTGGCGGTAGATTCCTTCCTCAGACTCCCCCCGAGAAATTGAAAAAGCCGGTGGAAACGCATCTGCAGCAGGTCACATTGAAAATGTACGTCAAGTTTCGCATACCTTTTTCCTTGTGATGCGACATCGGAAGTGGTACCTTACTAGATATTATGAGTCAGTGCTTTAGCGACCGAATGCCTTTTAAGAAGTTTTTCAGTAAATTAGCCTATTTTACAGTTTTYTCGACAACATCCTCAAGAGCATCTTCGCCGCAATTTGTGAAGAGATCTCCCCTATGGTCAGAGTTCAGGTGAGAGCATGGGCACCGTTCCTCCAYTTTCCTACTACTGTACTGTAGTTCTCTAATAATTCTAGGCTTGGTGATATTTGTTGGCGCAGGTTCCAATGTGTCTACATCATGGTACAGTACGATATCAACTGAGAAAATCTTTGCCCGGCCCAAAGTTGAAAGTCGTTGTTCCTTGCGAAGCTCGAGAAGCATTTGAAGCGGTCCTTCGTGAAGTTACTGGACCATTTTTACACCGRATTCGGCGAGCGACGGAGCGAGCGTGAGGTGAGTCCCAAATTCCCAGTGTCTCTTATTGTGGAGTCGGGCGTCAACTTTTTGTCAGTGTCTTCATGGCTAACCAACCTAATGAGTGGAGAATAATTATCTCACGTACATTGAGTTTGCACTCGCTACTGTCGTMGTCTACGGCGCGGCGTGCYTGGCTGCTTATCAGGCCCAGCGCTGAGCTACAAACTGCAGGAACATGCGTCCACCACAAACCGTAGCCCACCCTCATGCTGTACTCAAACTAACGGCATAGGCACCTACGAAACTAGCAACAATTGCAAACGAGTGTGCTATGGGTTTGAAGTACTGTACTGTACAGAAGGATCTAATAAGAAAGAAAGGGCCAGGGTGACCTGACCCCCTCGCTCGGACACTTGGGAAAACCCTGATTTTTTTATATTTTTCATGCATGAGAGAATTTGTAAATTCTGAATTCATTTTTCCAATCAGACCCCCAAATTAACTACTAATGGAGAGGCACTCAATGGCGTCCATGTACCCAATGCCGTCCCTTTCTAGGTTAGGCATTCATTCTAGAACACAAATGCAGACCGCTTATTATTTTAGGTCAAAGAAATGAGTCATGTACCACCTACCTACATTTATGGCCTGAAATGATTATGTCTTGCAGATTTGAATGGCATTGGGTACAAGGACACCATTGGGTGCCTTTCCCTTAGTGGTGGTCAAGGTACATTGATTAAGCACAAAATAGGGGGCTTTTTACTTTACTTGCACCCTTGGAATGACTCGGAGTGGCTAAACGAGGGGACAATTTCACCCATGCCTAAGAAAGGAGAGGACTCTGAGGGCCAACCTCCTACCATGTTTGTTGGGCAAAGTTGGAAGGGGAGCTCATAACATTGTTAACCCTTGAAAGGCCCTTGGGGTCCTTCTATAATCTATATGACMTGTATTTAGCCTTATAACTCTTCAATTGTGGTTTAATGTATGAATTGTGATACATTGCTACATAYMACCWATTGTGATCATCAATTAATTTTGTATTGAAAAGTGTTTGGTCAATGTTTTTCTAATCAAAACCACCAAATTTATAATATACTATACRGCCACAAAGGGCTTTSAGACCTTCCAAAGGTGAATYGGTTGTTAGACCTTTCCCCAAGTGGAGGTATAATCCCTCCTTAGATAACAAGGGGGAGAATTAAGTTATGATGCTTTGATTTTGATTGGCTTGCACAAGTCTTATGTCCCTAAGCTGGGGGCTAAGCTATCAATGTTGGGGAAGTTGCGATTGGTTGGACACAAATACTTTGTCCCTAGAGGTTTGGAAGGAACAAAAGGAAGCCTCCCAATGAATGTTAACAATGTTACGCTACAAGGTCAAGTGAGCAATTGTATTGGCATGTGGACCAAATGGGTGGAAAGAAATGGAATAAAGTTTCCACATATAGTGATCCCCTTCAAGATTGACCAATCTCCACCATTGGGCCTGTCCACCGATTTTAGTGAACCTTGAAATCCTCCTTTTCCGCTCACCAAGGCCGGTAAGACGATCTGTGAGATCTTCTTGTCTTGAAGTGCTTTTTTTGTCCACCGTTTTTACATGGYAGGAGGCCCTTATAACATATACTAGTGTGCTTGTGTCATTKYCAYAKTAAAAATAAAAATAAAAGTAATTTTCTAATTATTYAATTCATACAAACTTTGAAATTTAGTAACTTTCACACCGTATGTCCAAAAGTCACAAAATAGAGCTCGTGCAATCACCCCTCATTGCAAAGACCTTTTTGATAGTACTAAGTGACTACATTATGCCACCTTAATCTCTTAAGACTAGATTTTATCTATTTAGTTCACCTTGGAAATTCCATTATTAGATCTATAAATGAATAAGCACCTACGCTATGAAAATATTCTGAGCTTGCACTTTTGGCTTACTTTTCAAGAAAAGAACTTTCAAATTTTGGTCTAGAGTTGACAAAATATAACTTTCCACTATGGTATCTTTAGATTTAGACCAAGAGCATAAAAAATAAGGTAACATCTCTAAATTGTGATTTCCATTTGAGAGTAAACCCTCTCTTTATAGGAGACACTAGATTCAATTTGGGTACATGTACCTATTTTCAACACTTTGGAAGTTCAAAGCTCAATCATGTATTCTTCCGAAAATGCCTTTGAACAAAATCTAAAATCTACTTTAAACCTTCTAAGAGGACCCAACAAAAACTCTTACAATTTACTAGGAGACACATTCAACCCTTTAGAGCGTTGCCAATAGTAGTATGGAAAAACATCATCTCATTAAAATACAAAGATATTACTTTGTTGCAACATATTGTTATCCGTCCCTTAGGTGCAACTTACTATTTTTCTATCTAATTAACCACAAGAATCCTAGTCTCCCAAAGAAAAATAATATCCATCCACTCTAATCCAATGAATTATTTGTAGAAGCAAAAAAATAGTTTTGGCAGAGTTTGTAGTCTTCCTTGGCAATGTTGCAATTTTTGTTGTGCCAAGAAGAAAATATTTTGGCAACGTCATGCTAATATTGCGGCACTTTTTTAAGCAAAAAACACCTAGTTAGACTTGTTTGGCACACTACTGGAACTACTCTTATTCATACAAATTTTGATGCAATTACATTACGATTACTATTTTTTCTTTAAAGCTCTTTCCTAGTCAATGTTTTTCTTACAAACAAAATTTTAGGTGATTTTTTTCAAAACTCATTTTTGGATTAAAAAATGAGTTATTTGATGCCAAACCATGGATAATAAATATAGAACCCTTAAAAGATTGAATAGCATTTTTTGGCAACATAGTGTTTTGGTTGTCTATGTATGAAAGGAATTTTTATATTTTTTCTTTGAAATCTGTCCACAACTTGTAGCCAAAGAGTAGCTTCAAGATGCAATARTATTCATAATTTTTGAATAAATGTTTAAAAAATTATTGTATGATATGTAGTTTTGTTTGAAACGCAGATGACTAGTGTGCATAGCTCAAAAAAATCATTTTTTCAAAAAAAAATTGAAAAATCAAAGTAGAGAGCCATGCAACCAATAGACTGGTTTTTTAGATTTATATACACGAATAAAACTTTCAATCATTCCATTTTGATTAATGAGATGAATTTTACAAAGAATTTTAGTTTGTGGGTAGTTATGGAATCTCTCCTCTAAAATAAGCTTTGAAGTCCTTCATTTCACTCAATTTTAACCCTAGACTGCCGCCAGTGCCATTCAGTGGCGTTTGGATGACAGTCCAGGGTCCTTAGAAGAAATTAGAAGTAGATTTTTCATCCGTTTTCTTTTTGTTGACTTTTCATGTCGAGTAACAAAGACTATTCAATTGAATTTTTAGTTTAACTAGTGTTTGCTTTCATGTAGTTGAGAAGTAACTAAAAAAAACAGATGGCCAAATTTAAAGATTCCATGGCGAGAAGCTCCTCGTAGCTTATTAGGTGGGGCAGCAGCAGTGGTACTTCAGTGCATTTGCATTACGCTTCATGCTTTCCTCGTCTGTCCGGTTGGGTTGGGTTAGTTGCGTGTGGAAGTTAGTTTGTTTTCTCAGCTTTGTTTGTGGGGTTCAAGTGGCCACGCTCGTGAGCGAGGTGGAGGTAACGTGCTTCTTTTAGGTGTACTGTAGTCGCCCTGGGGTGTAGGTTTTTTTTTATTTTCTTGTTTCTTCTGAAGTTCTCTCGGCGGCGGGGGGGAGGTTGGCAGCCTCGTGGAGGGGGAGCGGAAGTTTGAAGGGAGGCACATTTCCATATCGGGAGATAAGAGCTCAAATTTAGCGATCACGGGTGTGCATTTGGCGCTCACCGTTTTGGATTGCGGGGAGATAGTGTTTTGGGTGCTGTTAGGAGCCGGGAATTTGTGGGAGTATGTTGGTTTCTGATTCTGCAGGTCGTCCCCTGTTTCGTGGTACCGTATGTAGTGGTGACTCTGTTTCTGTTATTTCCTTAGGGCTTGGATTGCAGCTACCGAGAGAGATTTGAGAGATATAAGGAGGGACCTCGTTTTTCTTCCTGTCTGTAATCGTTTGCCTGATTGTTTGTTTAGTTGGTTAGCTGGCTAGTGTAGTGGTGTCACATTAGTGATGAAGTACAAGGAGGCGTGGGACAAGGGAGAGGAGAATCTRCCTCCTGGTGACCGTCGGTGTACTTGAAAGAAGCGGAATTTACTACTTTAGAAATCCCAGATCGTTCTCCTCTTGTTTTTCTAATGTGTTCGTGCGTCACCCCCATCTATGCTTACCTTGGCTCGCAACTTTCCTCATTCTTCMACRCCTGGACCCCTTGGACCGCCGCTTGGACCAAGCGGTTGGAGATCGACGGGCCCAAGCTTGCCAATGGCTCCAAACATTTGCTCAAGCAACCGACGCTCAAGTCTAATGTCACTTTCAAGTATAAAGAGCTGCAAGATGCTACGGGGTCGTTTTGCAAGAAAACCCTCATCGGGGTCGGGGGTTTTGCGAAGGTATGCGCCGAAGCTAATCTCCTCGTCTATTCTTTTCCCTTCTCATCTCTGCATCCGTTTGTGGTTGCTAGATTAAAGGGACAGCATTGCATCTATTCAAATTCTTACTTTATTTAGATACATTTAAGAATTTACTACCTGCTACCGGTTTTCAAACTCACGTAGAGCAATTTCTTGACATGCATAGAGACGCAAATGCAAGTGGTCTGGTTGGAAGGTGGAACGGTATTATTGAACAATAGATTGGTTCGTGATTGTTGTTTTGCTGCGGCAGGTCTACAAGGCCACGCTTCCAGATGGAAGAGTGGTGGCCGTGAAGAAGCTCTTTGGAAGTGGAAAGCAGAGTGATCGTGAACTCCGGGCAGAAATTGAGACCGTGGGCAATTGTCACCACCCCAATCTGGTCCAATTGCTGGGGTACTGCAGGACGAAAGACGGGAAGCTCCTCGTCTATGAGTTCTTCGAGAATGGAAGTCTCAACCACTACATGAGACGCAGCAATCCTGGTAGCAAAGAAGCACACTTAGATTGGGACACCAGGCTTAAGATTGCCCTGGGGGCTGCCGAAGGGTTATCGTACCTTCACAACCGCGACCCTCGCATTATTCACCGTGACGTGAAGGCCAGCAATATCCTCCTGGACAAGAACTTCGAAGCCAAAGTGTCGGATTTCGGGTTAGCCAGGTTGATAGACTCGGCCAAGACTCATGTGACCACCTTCATCGCTGGAACGAAAGCGTACATTGCTCCGGAGTATCAGAAAAGCCTCCGACTAACAGTCAAGTGTGACGTGTACAGCTATGGGATTGTTTTGTTGGAATTGCTCACAGGCAAGGATCCTTCGATGGGGCGCAATTTTGACATTATCGCCTGGGTGAAGCGGCGAATGGGAAGCTCACCCGATTTCTTCGACGTGCGTATGATTGATTCGGCGGACAAGGACGCCAATAAGGAAGCCATGACCAAAATGCTGTACCTGGCTCTGGATTGTACCAAGACGTTGCCACACCATCGGCCGAGTATGGCCGAGGTGGTGGAGCAGTTGAGGGTTCTGCAGAAACCTCCAAAGATTGTGGAGGAATCGTTCGATGGAGCGGAGTGTAGCGAATCAAGCCAGACGAATGAGAGTGCTTTGATGGGTGAATCCACGGATACGCAAATCTCCAGTGCAGTGACATCAGTGGGAACAGAAGATGATGTGTTTCCTGGCAAAGCCCTGGACATTCCTTTTGAGCGCCCTTACATGGTGAGGGTGGTGTCCACGCCCATATTGAGCGAATACGCTGCACACGGTGATGACACTCGTGCTGTGGTGACCATTGAAGATATTCGCTTGGAAAGTCAGCAGTTTACATTAGACCTTGAAAATGGTGAATCTTATGCCCTGGCTCAATCACGGCCTAGTCCTGAAAGTGCCGATTACATTCGCAAGGATTACTCGCGGTGTGAGTCGTTTGGATGAACTGGGAGCAGCAGCAGCAGCTAATAGATTCAAGCAAGTGCTCGCCTCACCGGCTCCACATTTACGCAGTTTCAAACGGCGCTACATCTACAGTGATTGGGGCGGAAAAGAAGACTGTCCATTACACTTGCTGAGGCCTGGTGAGTAGAATTTTTGGTGGCTGTGGAAGCTGCCATTGTTGCTTGTATTATTATGTGAATTTTTTAAATTTTTTTCAAACTAGGAGAGTATTTTAGAGTTCTATGCAATCCAACAGAAAGAGTAGAATTTAGTTGCAGTACTTGGAACACRCTACGGATTCTGGTGCACTGGGATCTCCTGTAATATTGGTCTAGATCATACTGGCCGTGCATTGGACACGATTCACTTCCAAGTACAGAGTTGTCTGTTCCGGTTTTGCTTTGCATTTGGGGCCATGCTTTCCTTGAGAACAACTTCCATAGGTAATCAGGTTTTCGCAAGATCAATGGTCTTCAAGCTACCGAAATCAAATGGATCGATGTAAACAGAGTCAGAGATTGTCGTATAATGTGGACTGTCTATGGTCATTATCTCCGATCATTAGTATTATGAAGGCTTCAGGAAGTCTAATTAATCGCTATGTATCGTTGAGACCCAGAAGGCCTGTYYTCGGAGGAACGAATTTTCGACATACTTCTCAGTACATAGGACTAGAAAAAGTTAATTTTGAGCCTATCCTCTCATAGGGAAGTAATTTTAGTGTCCTCTACCTTAGTCTAGGGATGTAGAACCAGCGTTYAGGTTGGGAGTACCACCATCTCTGTGTCATCAAGCATTATGCAGACATTCGAGCGAAGTATTGTTGAACCTACTTGGGCCATGCCACTGATAGAGAGAATCTTAAGACCATAGAAATTCTATGGTGCCTCCTCCTGAGGYAATGGAGGTCCCAAACCTCCTTTTAGGGTTTGTATTGTACAGGAAATACAAGAAATATGATCTGCCTTACTACGGTAGTTCATAGCACTACCGCAGACAAGGTCTTCTTCACGTTGGTTTTAATTAAGGCCAGAGTTATTCTTCCTCTAGCAAGGGAATATGAATTTGAAAGTGTCAATTGCTGCTGATTATAAACTCTTCCTTTCAATTTGTTCTCAAGTTTAGATTTGTTCTCACTCGGACAAGGAAAGAGTGAACTTGAAAATGTCGATGAATTTCTCATTAATTCCTGAAACCATGCAGCCAGTCATGACCTGGTCAAGTCAAGTAGTGACTGACTCACAGGTTTAGCTTAAAATAGTTGTTGCCAAGTTTAGCAGGTTCTGTGTTTAGCATTTGTTCTGGAATTCAAATATTGGAGCTCCTAATTTAGGGTGCGACTGGTTCTTTGTCCTGCCGCTTGCATAATGTTTTTATTCAAAACTGAGGAAGTGACCGTTTGTGGCCAGATCCTCCGAAAGCGGTGTTTCACCCAACTGAACAGCTTTTTTCACTATCACAGCTGTTTTTTTTTGTTTTGCTCTGTTTTGTTTGTTTGACACGAGTAAATGAACCCTGTGTTTTTTACTTGTGGTTCTTGTTTTGTTTTGTTTTGTTTGACGCAATTTAAGGAACACCTTTTTTTAGTTGTGTTTTTAGTTTAGCTTTGTTTTGTTTGACACAAGTGTTTTTTAGTTGTGTTTTTAGTTTAGTTTTGTTTGACACAAGTAAAGGAATGCAAATCAGTTCATTTTGGCAATAGAAGTTAGAAGTAGGTGATTATGGATTGGATTGGGCATGGGTTGGTGGAAGCCTTGCAATATTATTTATTCTTTTTGACATACACATCTACAGGCTGATATAGAATGCCCAAGGTAACACCCTTCTACAAATTAAAAAAAAAATTCACATGAAGTTGAAAATTATTTTTTCATTAAATAGTAAAGTTGTTTCTTATATTTTTTTGTCTACCATTGAAATGTATTCTCGCATTTTCCACATAGCAATATTGTACTGCRTTATGTKTAGTCATTATGTTTGTAATGGATAGTTTAGCTTCTATCATGGATGTAAAAATGTTAGAGTGGTGCAAGTGGGTATGGCAAATAAGTTTAAAATATTTTCAAATTGCCCATGCTCATAAATCTTTTGATTCTTACAATTATAATGAATCAAGATCCACTTGGTCTATTAGATCATCATAGTAATTGATAACTATTTGAGTTTCAAACATTCGAATGAAATTAATTTCTTATGAGTGGTGCCTATGTGTTGCAATGTTGAATGGAAAAATGCATCAAATAAGAGAGTTTTATCAACCATGAAAATTTTGACAAAATGGTGCTAGGAAACTTAAAGTAATTAATGAACAACTTCTCCCACATTGATCAAACAAAATTACATTATATTGAAATTGTCAAAATTATTCAAGGTAGTTTTTAGGAATTTAGACACTTAAAAAAGTAATCAAATGATTATTAGTCTCTATGTATTTTTGGCAAATTTTAAAATTTATACAACCTAATGTCTTATTTATTAGCCTAAGAGTTATGTTATTAGGGTGGTGCTTGAAAAAATAACTATGGTAGTGAAAAAATAATCATTGCAATATAATATGGTAATATTAAAAAAAGTTGTTGACATCAAATACATCATGTAAAGAAGTGTCATTCAGTTTGTTAGATTTTTATATGATTTGAAGTAGAAACTTTATTAAGTTTATTAAGTTTAAAAGACAAATCAATAAATTCTTTTGAATAATTTCTAAGAATTTAATATCAAACTATGAAAAATGAAGATTTCTTTGGTTTAAAAAAATATGATAATTATAATATATTTTGAATGCAAGAAAAATGATTCTTGTGAAAATTCAAATATTTAATAATATTGATTTTAGAATGAATTTTTAAAATTTTGGTTTAAAATTTTGGTTTGAATGTGTGGTACTAGATCCAACCTTTTGGATGTGATCAATATATTGTACTTCACAATTATTGATTATTTCTATGTTACTACTCATGGAAGATTTAAGAAATAATAATCAATAAAAATATTAAAATTTCGAATTCTTTGAATACATATAAAATATAAAGTTTAGGAATTATAAATTGTTACTTTATTGTATACAGATTTGAAGTCTATATATTTGAAGATTTATGATCTTGTATAATTTTTGGTGTATTCAATTCTAAAGTCCCATGGCCATTTTATTGTCAAAAATCATTGAAAACTACCATTTTTACTTCATTCACCTAAGAAAAAAAAAATTACTTTTCTTAAAATCAAACCATATGATCTTGCATTTCACTCGTCTTAGATCACATGGTAAGAATTTCATGAAGTTTTACCGTGTAGATTGGAAGATATTAGCATTCAAAGTTGAAAAAGAAAGTTTTTTGAAAATTGGCCTGCAATTTCAGATGACTTTGACCGTCATTTGTGGAATTTTTGTAATACAAACTTTGAATTTTAAATTTTTTATGTTGAAGAATTAAGTTGAAAGTCTAGAAAATAAAATTCAAAAAGAATACACTAGATTTTCATTCTTTAAAAAATTGTTAAGTAGAAGTAGGTCCAAAATTGAAAGAAAAACTAAATGGTTAATAGCTCTAACTAAGATGGGATTGAAACCCATTAATCCCAATGGTGAGATTTTTCTAGAAAATAAACCTCAACTTGTCCAACAATTTCTTTTGAAAAAATGTAAAATTTGCATTTGGAAATGAATCCTATAAGTGTGTTTTTCAAGAAAATACTTAGATTGCCCAAAAAACAAGATTGTCCATAACTTTCTCATTTCTAGTCCAAATAGATTGGTTCAAAGCTTCACATGTAGAAAAAAGTATATCATTTAGAAGAAAAAAAAAGTTTAATTTAATTTTGAATATTTGCAAAATTTCTTTTACTGCCTACCGAGTTCAGTTTTGGGCCTTTTGTAGTATAATTTTTGCTCCCAGGGACCAATTGAAATGAAAATTATATTCCCACAAAGCTAATCAATTTTCCTATCTTACAAGAAAGTTTCAAATAGTTTCATAAAAGTCAAGGTCATAGGAACTTGCCCAAAATCCAATTTGTCCCCCAAGGGGACAATGGGACTTTAGGGGTTAACTCCTAAAGAACCAAGGCCTTTTATTGCAAAAAAACACTCCAAACTTCTATTTTTATAGCAAAGAGTAAAATAATATAATTTTTTTTTATAGGATCACCATAGGATCTTACACCTAATTAGCATGCAAATATGTAGTAAAGATTTTTTAAAAATTGATCTCAAAGTTTGCAAGATATCTACGTTTAAAGTGAAAACACAAGTTTTTCAACACGTTGAGGGACTAGATTATTTGACTTTGAACCTTCTTAAATTTAATTTTTTACACTACAGAGTTTTGAGCTTCAAATTTTTTTGGTGGAAAATTGAGTTGAGAGTCTAGGGTCTAAATACAAAAAATCTTAAATTTTATTCTTTAAAAAATTATTAACTAGAAAGAAGCTAGTACAAGATAGAAGGAAAATCTAAATTATTAATATTTCTAAGATGGAATTAAAATGCATTCATTTCAATGATGATATTGTTTTAGCAAAAAAATTAAACCATGTGGAACTTATTTTCTTGAAAAATTGTAAAAATTGCATTAAATAATGAAGCCTATAAGTAGTTTTTTCAAAAAGATGCTTAGGTTGCCCCCAAAAGAAGATTGCCCGTAATTTTCTCGTAACAAATCCAAACGGAACGAATCAAATCTTTATAAGTAGGCAAAGATATAATCTATGAGAAGAAGAAAAAAGCTTAATTTTAATTTTTAGATTTTTTTTGTTGCCCCCTCTCCCCTATTTTGAGCTAATTTTGGGCATAACTTTTGTTCCCGGGCATCGATTGAAAAAAAAATCATATTCTGACAAAGCTAATAATTTTTTTATATTTTCAAAAAATGTTTGAATAAATCAAGACAATAAATTGAGTCCGTAGGTACATGCTTTAAATCTCGTTTGTCCATTACAAGAACAATGGTCTTTCAAGGGATAAAAAAAGTTCTTTGAGTATTTTAGTATTTAGTTTAGGAACTACAGATAGTTGTTTAATATTTATTTTTAATGTCTATCTTTAATGTTTAAAATTTATAATTTATAAGGATTTAACTATCCAAACTTATATTATTGCAAATGAGGAGGTTCTAATGTAATGGGTTTGTCTTCAAATGGTTGTGGCCTCATGCATATGAGATGAAACCACAAAATTGAAAGGCTAAAGAAAAATAAATATATAGTTCACTCTCTTTACTCCATAATAGTATAATACTCATTCTTTTGTAATAATGAAAGTATTAAGGTTTTGACAACAATTTCTTAACCCCTGAGCGCCCCAAGGGCCAAAATATGGCCTCTCCATTCTTGAGAGATGTCCTTGTTTGACTCTTATGATCTTTCCAATGGTACGGTCAAAGGACGCGTCCTTTTTCTTGTATCTCTGGACATGTCTCTACTACCAATCAGTACGGTCAATTAATGTGGATCTTTCCTTGGGTGATAGTTTAATTGGAAAGAGTATGGAAAGGTTTGGATTTTTGTGAACATGGGCTAGGTGCTTAGGGGTTACTACATGTCACAATCAAATGATTCTACAATGAATGTGCTATGTATCTTCTCAAGTGCAAGATAATGGATGTGGCTAATTAATTGCAAGCAAGGAAAAATAAGAGCTTGCAACAGATACAAAGTGTCACACACAAAATAAAGATAGACTTCATAGAAAACAAAGATTTAATGTGTTATCTATTTTTTTCCGTGCGTTTTGATCTCTACAAGAACAATTTCAAATTCAATAGATTCAATCAATGAAAAGTTCAATGTCTTTTGGTCTTTAATAGTTTAATCCAACCAACTTCATATTGCTATTAAATCTTCAATCTTCACAAAACATTTTGATATATAAAGTAAATAACAAATTAGACTTCTTGTGCTTCATTTCATTATAAAACTTTAAAAACAAAAATCTCATCTATAATCCTAAAATTAGGTCTAATCTAAATGATCCAAGTAATTTGGGAAAAATAAAAATAAACAAAAGAAATTACTATTATAGGATGGAAGGAGTATTTTCTAAAACTCCTTGCAAAATGAAATGGATCTTGTGAAACTTGGATAGCTAAAATGAAGTATTAGATTTTTTATTTTTTGTTTTTTGTTTTTTGAGATTAGAAAATAAACAAAATTTGGAAGAGCCTAATTTTCACAAAGATTCTATGCTTGCAATAAAGCTATGCATTGTTTTGGTTTTGAGTCGCAGTTTGGGAAAGGGAAGTATAGTATCATTTGAAAATTTGCATACTTCTTCAAAACTTGAAGTTTTGTTTAAATCTAGAGTCCCTAACTCTTCCTTGCAAACAAAGTTTGAGTTATGATGCTTAAAAGCTCAACAAAGCCACATTATCAAAAGGTTGCTAGTTCTAAGAAAAGATTTTGATCCACTTCACATGATTTGTTCTCATGTATAAACTGCCCTTACATTCCATTTTTAATATGATCTTTATGATCAATTAGGAATATGAACCTACATTTACAAATTAAAAAGACTTAATAAGATTTTATTAAAAAAAAAATTCATAAAAAATATTGAATTTTCTCGAGTATTTGTTAATTCTAACACATGGATCTTTAGGGATTCAATAAACTCTAATCTAAAGATCAAATGTTACTAGAATTAAACTATCATGAAAAAATGTCTCAAATTTGGTGAACATCCAACCAACTTTGCAATAATCTATTTGGACTTTCAATTGTCCGTTCAACAAGTGACTGTCCTATAGAGTTTTCACAAGACAAAGTGCATTTCAATTGGATAATTCTAATGTCAATTGCAAATCACGTTGTTGCAAAATTAGTATCACAATGATATTTTAGAGAAATTCTTGCAATTCATTAACGATTTCACCTTGTATTAATTTAAACCTCCTAGGTCTTTGTGATCCTCTATTCAAACACTGATGAATGTATTGCAATTAAAAGATATTGATTCTAATTAATTATTTATTTAAAAAAATTATTGCCACCAGCAAAAGAAGAGACATTACAAACACACAAATACACAATTTTTTTAATTTTTTTCCCTCCAACTCCCATTGCAATTGACCAAGGTTTTGTGTTTCAATCTAGATAAACCCTCTCAAATATAAATATCATCAACAAAATTACTATAAATAGTACATGTTTAATACATTAAGTGTCAATGACATGAGTAAAATAAATTAGTGTAGCTAGGGATCATTTTAAGTGGTACAACAATGATTCAATTATAATGATTCATTGTACTAATGAAGGGACAATATTTTTGTATTAATTTTCTAGTTATAAATGACACGAAATTTTGGTTTACACCATGATGCTCTTAAATACAATGTACAAGCATGATCAATTTTTCATATATTAAGCATATATTGGATTTGATATGAATTTTATACAATTTTACTACAATTACTACAAAAATTCATAGTAATTTCAAATTTTCATAAAATAATCTAAAATTTTATGACTTGTAGAAGATATTTGAAAAAAAAATTATCTTTATACTTATTGACNTAGTAAGCAAATATGTAGTAAAGATTTCAAAAAAATTGATCTCATAGTTTGCAAGATATCTACGTTTAAAGTGAAAAAACAAGTTTTTCAGCACATTGAGGGACTAGATTATTTGACTTTGAACCTTCTTAACTTTAATTTTTTGCACTACAAAGTTTTGAGCTTCAAATTTTTTTGGATATTTATAAATTTATAAGGATATGACTATCCAAACTTATATTATTGCAAATGAGGAGGTTCTAACGTATTGGGTTTGTCTTCGAACAATTGTGGACTCATGCATATTAGATGAAACAACAAAATTGAAAGGCTAAAGAAAAATGAATATATAGTTTATTCTCTTTGCTCCATAATATTCGTTTTTTTGTAATAATGAAAGTATTAAGGTTTTGACAACAATTTCTTAATACATGTTACAATCAAATGATTCTACAATGAATGCGCTATGTATCCTCTCAAGTGCAAAATAATGGATGTGGCTAATTAATTGCAAGCAAGGAAAAGTAAGAGCTTGCAATAGATACAAAGTGTCACACATAAAATAAAGATAGACTTTACAGAAAAGGAAGATTTCATGTGTTATATTTCCTTTTTAATGCGTTTTGATCTCTACAAGAACAATTTCAAATTCAATAGATTCAATCAATGAAAAGTTCAATGTCTTTTGGTCTTTAATCCAACCAACTTCAAATTTCTATTAAATCTTCAATTTTCACAAAACATTTTGATATATTAAGGTTAATAAAAAAATTAGACTTCTTGTGCTTCATTTCTTTATATAATTTTAAAAACAAAAAACTCATCTATAATCCTAAAATTAGGTCTCATGTAAAGGATCCAAGTAATCCAAGAAAAAAAAAAAAAACTTCTATTATAGGATGGAAGGAGTATTTTTTAAAGCTCCTTTGAAAATGAAATGGATTTTGTGAAACTTGGATAGCTAAAATGAAGTGTCAGATTTTTTATTATTTATTTTTTATTTGTTGAGATTAGAAAACAAACAAAATTTGGAAGAGCCTAATTTTTACAAAGATTTTATGCTTGCAATAAAGCTATGCATTTTTCTGGTTTTGAGTGGCAATTTGGGAAAGGCAAATATAGTATCATTTGAAAATTTGCATACTTCTTCAAAACATAAAGCTTTGCTTAAATCTAGAGTCCCTAACTCTTCCTTGCAAACAAAGTTTGAGTTATGATGCTTAAAAGCTCAACAAAGCCACATTATCAAAAGGTTGCTAGTCCTAAAAAACATTTTGATCCACTTCATATGATTTGTTCTCATATATAAATTGCCCTTAGATTCCATTTTTAATATGATCTTTATGATCAATTAGGAATAAGAACATGCATTTACAAATTTAAAAAATTTAATAAGATTTTATTGACAATTTTTTTCATAAAAAATATTGGATTTTCTCGAGTGTTTGTTAATTTCTGACACAGGAATCTTTAGGGATTCAATCACCTCTGATCTAAAGATCGAATGTTACTAGAATTAAACTATCATGAAAAAATGTCTAAAATTTGGTGAACATCCAACCTATTTGGATTTTCAACTGTCTGTTCAACAAGCAACTGTCCTTCAGAGTTTTTAGAAGACGTAAACCACTCCTAGAAAATTGCTTGTTCATTTCCTGGGAGGGTTCTGCGCAATCAGTCGTAATGCCCGATTACGTGGGCAAGCTTGCGTAATTGAGCATTACGGGTTTTTCATCTAATTTTCTTTTTTCATCCCACGCATTTCATCCAACATCATTTTTCTTACTCGTAATTTTTGTCGGGCAATGTCCCTCATCATCGGGCATTTCGCGATATAAAGTGCCTCCTCGTTAGGCTCCACCTTCCTCGTGGGCCCTTTATATCGGGAAATGTTCTCCCCCTTCGGCATTGCCCTATACAAAGTGCATTTCAATTAGATAATTCTAATGTCAATTGAAAATCACGTTGTTGCAAAATTAGTATCACAATGATATTTTTGAGAATTTTCTGCAATTTATTAACGATTTTACCCTGCATTAATTTCAACTTCCTAGGTCTTTGTGTTCCTCTATTCAAACATTGATAAATGTATTGCAATTAAGAGATATTGATTCTAATTCATTATTTATTTAAAAAAATTATTGCCATCAACAAAAGAAGAGACATTACAAACACACAAATATACAATTTTTTAATTTTTAATTTTTTCCCCTCCAACTCCCATTGCAATTGACCAAGGTTTTGTGTTTCAATCCAAAATCTAGATAAATCCTCTCAAATATAAATATCATCAACAAAATTACTATAAATATTACATATTTAATACATTAAGTATCATTGACACGAATAAGATAAATTAGTGTAGCTAGGGATAACTTTAAGTGGTACAACAATGATTCAATTATAATGATTCATTCTACTAATGAAGGGACAATATTTTTGTATTAATTTTCTAGTTATAAAATGACAAGAAATTTTGGTTTACACCATGATGCTCTTAAATACAATGTACAAGCATGATCAATTTTTCATATATTAAGCATATATTGGATTTGATATGAATTT
>VACF01001101.1:0-208963 GCA_006891605.1 Pleurozium schreberi | reverse complement strand
AAAAAAATTGTTTTGTATGTGGGGTATGAATCCATTAGAGAATCATCAAATGTTTATTTTCATTGAATTGTTAACTCTAAGACAACTGAGCACCCGAAATTGACTGATGAATGACTTTGGGATAGAGAATTACCGTATTCATCTAAGAATCTGATGATTTTTGGCTTACTACCTCCTTTATAGGCCTTGTCCTTCTGGGGTTCAAACAACAAAATTGTAAATTGATTTCCAAATCTCCTAACTTATATTTTAACCAAGAGAAATTGTTAATACATTTGAGTTATTCATAAAGTACACTAAATTGGGGTTTAAACCCATGAGTTTTCTGAAAAAGCTAGATGCCCGACTGGATGAGTTTAAAAAGTCGAAATAAAAGTGGGTATGAAACTTAATTTTCCATCAAAATGGTGCCTAAAAAAGTTTGGTCCCACTTTTGAAATCGTGTGACATAAGTATCTTGCAAAAAAGTTTGACACTTCAACTATAGTTGCCTTCTCAACTTCAAGAAAAGTCATGCCCAAAGTAGGGGGACTTTACAAATAACTCAATTGCTCTTAAGAAATAATCATTGACTTATAGAATTGATAACTTAGCCCCTAAATTTTGTTCTAGAATTTCTCCAAAATTGATGATTTGGGAAAAATCATTTTTTGAGTTTTAGATCCCATCCGTATGGTTAAATTCACCTATGCTATCATTAATATTTTCTAAAAAATTTGAAAGGAAAATCTTTAAATTCTTTTAAATTCAATTACAAGTAAAAAATTGTCATTTTTTGAGTAAATTTTGTTGGAATGGATTTGAAATGAGTTTATTTTGTTATGTTGATTTTTTTTGAAATTCTTGTAAATCTATGACCTCATTTTTGCAAATCTAGTTTTGACCTAGAGTCAGTGCAATTATAGCTTGGTCAACTACTTGACATACTTCCACATTTGTAATTTTATAAAAATATGAACTCTAGCAATACCAAATCCAACCCTTAGATAAGACAACAACTTGATAAAGTATCTGCACATATTAGGATGACTTTCATTGAAGCAATAATGAAAAGGAAAACTAATTTTTAATTTGTTCATCGTCAAGAAATTGGACATTGGGGCGCTTCAGGGTTAGGAGACACTTCAATAAGTTAATGTAATTCCTAAATGCCCAAGGTCTTTTCTGAGCTTCTAGAAATTTGCTCTAAATTGGACAAGAAGACAACATTTTGATAAGTTGTATCAATTTCTTTTGAATTGTAGCCATACAAATTCAAACTAGACATGTTAGAAATCACATAGTAAAAGAAACACAAACAAAATCACTCATGGATTGAAAGATTACAATGTTTGATCATGAGGGTGTTAAAACTGAAAAAGTGATTTGAAGTCTTTTAATCTTTTTTTCACATGTCAAATCTAAGAAGTTGGTTACCAACAAAATATGAGGTTCAAGGGCCTAACATGCATAACCCCCAATTAATGCATGGCTTCTCAAAATATACTCTACAATAATTTTATTTAATGAATTTTTAATGAGATTTCTTTTCCAAGATCTAGTGTATTTGAGGCTCATTTTCAAGAGCCCTAAACACCACAAAAAGTCAAGATCATTGCAATGGACCCCCTTGCACAAAAGCTTGAATAGAGAAATCATAATCAATCATTTTTCAAAATCGAATTTCAATGCTGAAACTAGACTTCACAAAAAGAATTTTCCAAAAATAAAAACCACTAAAAATAGGAACTTGGTTAATTTTAATTCAACTTCAACATCAAAATTTGGTGCATTGGGCATATAGGGGTTAACCCCTTAAGGACTAACATGGTTTTGACAATGAATTGTACCACTTTGATATTTTTTTGCACGTAGATGTGCTTAAATGTTTTAGTTTTAACCATACAAAAGTAAAGCCTACTTTATATAGTATGCACAAAATTAATTGTAGAAAATTTTGACCGTTAGATTTTTAGATTATAACAATTTAGGATGATCAATTTCATAGGCAGAAAAGGCAATTTTTGGAGAATATAATTTATAAAAAGATGAATGAAGGAATTTTACCCCTAAAAAATGTTTATTTGGAATCCAAAGAAAATTTTGTATTCTTTTATTTGAAAATTTGAAAAACAAAAAACTCTCTCAAATTTGTATACATTTTCAAACATGAAGAGTAGAAAGTCAAAACCAACCATATTGGATTCTACAAATTTCATAAATATATATATATTCATAAATTTCTGAAATTCAAAACTGATATTACTATCATATTATTTGGAACATCTTATAAAATTTTGAAATCATTCTAATCATTTTTTTTTGGTTAATTACACTAGATTCAGTCTTTTATTTTAAAAATTGTTGAAAATTAAAATTTGAATTTGTTTTTTCAAAAATTGTTTGTATATGTGCATCAAAGAATAAAATCATCTACAAACATGTTTTTTTTTTTCCATTTCTACTACTCTTTTCTTGAAAAAACATTATTTTTGCTTCCTTTTCGTACTAGACTACATTCTTGACTACATAATGTAAATAAATTCTTAACTACTTTTTACACTCAAAATTTAAAAAATCAGAATATGCAAGAAGTATGAAAACTTCTTTATCTACAAGATCTTAGTTTACAAAATATTGAGATTTGTTTCACCCTCTCAAGAAATTGCCATTGAAAACTTTGAAAAGGACACATTGTGTCCTTTTAGTCCTTGAAGGATTAATATAATCGCTCCCACAGGTACTCCCCACTTCCTTCAATCCAATTCTTGTCTGCCCTGAGTGGCTGTGCCGTTGAGTGAGTGGTTCTGGAGTCTGGACTGTGCTGGACGGCTTGTGGCATTATGATCAATCAGGTCACGACCAATGGAAGGGAGGAGAAGGTGCATGGAACTCTCCTCCTTGGAGGCAGGGCCCCAGTCAACAAACTGAGTGGGGACAGGGGACCTCAGCTTATCTCACCCGTAAACCCTTTCCAGACGTATAAGGTGGGTACACCTAAAAGCGCCACAAATTGGTACTGTGTCTAGTTACTATTATTAGGCTATTTAGAATTTCGTATTGTCTTGTTGGCAAGTGAAAGGAGGTTTCAATGCACCAAAGAACACTCCATTTGGATAGTGTATGCAAAAGTTATTAAGGGTCAAAGTTTGTTTTTGAAAGCACCATCTATAGTCTGTGTACATGACTGATTTTGGAAATGTACACACGCTGTAGATGGCGCTTTAAGGTCAGCTGCGCTTTTGGGTGTACCCACCTTAGTACATTGTGAATACGGTGGTATTTGATCAGAAAAACATTGACCAAACATTTTTCAATACAAAGTAAATTAATCATCAGGATAGTATATACTTAAATAACAATGTATCACAATTCACATATCAAACTATGATTGAAGAGTTAGAAGGCTAAATACAAGTCATATGGAGAAACTCCAAGGTCCTTCTAGGGTAGTGTCATTATTATCCTCGACTCGAGGGTAAACCGCTTGATCTCTTCACTAGTATTTTTTTTATAAATAGGTAACAACACCAACTTTTAGAATTTCATTATAGGATCATTATTTGAGTATTTTTTATTTTTTTTATTTCAGTTACTATTTTTTTAAATGAATTTCTCAATAATTAGCATTTTGTCTCAAAATCTGCAAAAAGTCTCAATATAACAAATATGGCCTTAAATAATCATTGGAAGTCAAAGTACTATAGAAGATATTCCCTTTCCGTGGATGAATATAAGATCACTTTTGTGTTGTACAATTTGTTTCTGTGTCATTCATTTAACGCAAAAAGCCCTTGTCGTTCAAATGTTAATTTTAGGAAAAGAGAATGCACCTATTGGTCCAATAATCAAAGAATGTTGGTGACTCCCTTGGTCATGGGGGCCACGTCGTTTATAGATTAACCCTTAAATGACGTCAAGGCCATTTTCTGGTTGATAAATGAAAGAGCATCTTCATGTGTAGGACAAAAGTGCAACTATTCATCCTCAGAATTTTGTGTGAAAAGGGAAGATTTTCTACAATACTTTGACTTCCAATGCATACTTTTGAAATTTTTTAAGCCAATGATTATCAAGGAATTAGAATTCATGATTTCTACAATGACCCACCTGATGTTTAACCCTACAAAGGCTTGAAAGCCCTTTGCGGCCATATAATATATTACAAATACGGTGCTATTTGATCAGAAAACCATTGACCAAGTATTTTTCAATGCAAATGAAATTAATGATCATGATAGTACGTAAATAACAATGTATCACATTTCAAATGTTAGATCCCAATTGAAAAGTCATATAACTAAAATACAGGTCATAAAGAGAAACCCCAAGGGCCCTTCTAGGGTTAACCCCAAAGGGACGTGGGGTCCCTGTGGAAACTATTGGTATTAACAAGACGTGTGGGCCCTAGAGAACGAAGTTCCCCCGTCACGTTCCCCTTGTTGGGAGCGTAAGCGTCCCCTGACCGGGCCCATAAAAAATTCAAAAGAACTCATTTGAAGTCAAAGTACTCTAGAAGATCTCCCCATTTCCACCAAAATTCTAAAGATGGATAGTTGCACTTGTGTCCCACACGGAAATATACTTTGCCATCCATAGGACACTAAACGTCCGCGGCGTCCTTCCTGGGTTGAGGGTTACTAGTAAGTTGGACTGCAATCGCTGTTGGGCTGAGAGGCCATGGACGTTGGTGTCTCTTGGCCTTCCGACCAACAGGAATTCCAAGGCCTCCCTCCGTCCAGTCGAGAAGTGGAGAACACCGACCCTCCAGGACTGACGGAGTGAGTGCCGTTTTGTACCAGGCACGGCAGCCAGTTTGCCTTGGATGATAAAGGCTTTCAGTACAGGGCTACAGTACAGTGCTGTACTCCTGTTGCTGACTCTAGATTTGGCATCAGATATTCTCCGTTTGCCCACGGCAGCTGAGAGGGGCCCTGCCAAGTCGCTAAGTCCCACCGGAAGGAGAGCCGTGCGGGCGCTAACCTCCGGTGGGATGGGCAGGAGGGAGAGCGGAACAGGTGGAGGGTGGCGATGGGGTTTCCCTCGTTTCCCTCGGACAGCAACTTTCTGAGAGGGCTGCCCGGACGGACGGAGTCGGCTGGAGTTCACTAATATTATTAATAAAAACTTAATAAACTCCATTGTACATAAAACAAACAAAATAAATAATTTTAATTAAATTTTTTATAATCCATTTTGAACTCCTGGCACTCNCTCTGGACAAGTCGAGAACTCCTGGCACTCCAGGAACTCGAGCCGACTCCGTCCGTCCGGGCAGCCCTCTCAGAAAGTTGCTGTCCGAGGGAAACGAGGGAAACCCCATCGCCACCCTCCACCTGTTCCGCTCTCCCTCCTGCCCATCCCACCGGAGGTTAGCGCCCGCACGGCTCTCCTTCCGGTGGGACTTAGCGACTTGGGGGGCCCTGCCTGCCAGGAGTGCCAGCTGCTCCGAGTTCTATTCTGGACGCTCACGGCAGGCGCAGGCTCCCGTCCAGCAAATCCAGCCCGCCTGCACACTGGCCGGGGGTTTCTGTATACGTTACAACTTACGACTTGTATTTGTATGTAGCCTTAAGTTAGAACTCTTCTAGGGTTACGGTACCTTAAGAGCATTCCCACCCGTCCTCGCCTTTTGCAGGCCCCCTTGGGATGATCGTTATGTAGGGCACGAGCCCTGAGGGCCGAGCCCCTCGCTCATGGCCTGGCCTAGCCTGTTGCACCCACTTTTAGCAACTTCGGAGGTGAACGTAGTGAAACCGATTGCTCCAAAAAAGTAGGAAAATTTGTCTCACTATGTTTTAGAGGCTGGTGAAGAGGCCACGATGCGGCCTCCAAAAGCTCCTTGTTTTGGAGTCCGCCCACCACCTACAAGCAAGGCCTCTTAAGAGGTCATCCGTTTTGTAGTACGGGTGGGGCAATTTTGGAGGCCACAAGAGAGAGGCCATCTATTTTGTAGGTCGGGTGGGAATGCTCTTAAGGGGACGAAAAGTGTCCAAACACAATCTAGCAGTCAACTTTGAAGCGCTCTAACTTCTACATCCAATGTTGGAATCCAATAAAACTTATTGGAAAAGTTGCGCATAGTAGTCTAATATCTATGGTAAAATTTTCAGATCAGTCCAATACTTATTGAGTTTGTAAAAGTCATTTGAAGTTCTCAGGTTCAATTTAGGTTCAGCACACTGCATTGTGATGGTTGCAACTTCGGGGGATTGTATCTTTTTCATCAAATGTTTGTTTTCAATAAAAAAAAATTGAGTTTTGTTCCCATAAAAGCCTAGTTATTGTGGTAAAGTTTTCATGCCAATCCAAGTCGTTTCAAATGTTTGGGAGAAATTCGAAGTTCAAAATCCAGAATTGTTTGCATTTCAGTGAACTTCGGCGGCTCATAATTTCTTCATGTATGATCCTTTTTTAATAATTTTTGTTGGAGAAGTTGCGCTTACTAATCTAGTTTATGTGGTTAAATTTTCAGATCTATCCAAGATGATATGAGTGACTCAAAAGCATTTTAGTAGAAGTAGGTTTAGCCATAGATGTGATTTTTGGCTACTTTTTTCACTGTTTTTTGACATTTCAAATCCTGAGATGTGAGGTGGAGAGGTCGTTCTTATAATGAATCCATTGTACCACTTGGATCCTCAAAAGGTATGGGACAATTTGAAGATGAGAGCTTAACTTAACTTAGCAGCCATCCAAGTCTCCAAATAATTAGGAACAACCCAAGGGGCTCAGTCGAATACAAGAAGATAACTTATTCCAATCCAAATCTCGCAGAATAACAACGTAGCTTGGTTGGAGACTTTGCCCCGGCCCCTATTGTGAAATTATACTCTTCTCAATGTACGTGCATGACTTGATCATCAAGTATGTTAAGTAAGTAAGAAAGAGAGGTAATTCCAACAAGTTCAGTTCGTAAGAATGATTCCACTCTACAGTAGTTAATTAGAGATTTCATKAGCCCTGTTTTGTTTGGTGAAAGTGACGCCCAAATTCAAATTCATGACTCAGCAAAGACCGACGGATACGTATTCAGGGGGTCGACTGGGTGAYTGCACTGACTGGACTTGGAGGATACTTATTAAGTTATGTCCTTCAAAAGTGGGATCAAAAGCCAGCTAAGCTTACTGACCAGAAGGAAAGGAAAGGAAGGAAGGGAAAGGAAGGACATGGGAGTAGGTGAAGGAGCGTATCAATCGAAAATGCTGGCTGAGTGAGAAATCTTCCCAACTTCAGTGGCGTTCTTTCCAGGTCATGTGGGTGCTCATAATGTCAACTTCATGCTACTGTACGTAACAGTGGCACGATTTCAAGTGTGCCCAAACACTGATTTCCAACTGGCCTCAAAGCTCTTTTAAAGAAGCCCAAACAAGAGCCGGCATCCAATAATGGGTGGATTATGAAGGCTTTCCAAGAGCTAATTAATTGCCAAAGTTACCAAAATAAAAAAATAAAAAAAGGTTGAAGTACATGCAAGTGATGCTGAAAAAGTGTTTTGTCTAGGCTTCAACAATACAATTAGAGAGGTAACTTGGTGCCCCATGATTATATATTGTGCAAGGTGTASAATGAGTCCTTGTAGAGATGGGAAGAATAGGAAAACCTACGTTACTGAAGAATTAGGTCTGTATTCTACAGCTATGCCATAATTTATTTTGTCAAACAAGCTCAAAATCTACATCCGCCTTGAGTACATCCAAGGGACTCTTAGGGGGTGGAGAGGTGGTGATTTACGTTTCCAGATGCCAGCCTGGAAAAGTGCTAGTGTCACGTGTTATCACCAATGTAACGAAACAGTGACCTTTTTTTAAAAATTGAAAATTTTCAAAGGTGATGGTGTAAAAAYTGACTAAAATCCATTGACGTTTGAAAGATAGCTTCACATTGCAAATGACGATCCAGTACATAGATATCCAATCCTCCATGTCCAATCCTCCATGTGACTACGAGGGTGCAAAACTTACGGCACCAAAGTCTCAAAATTTAGATTATATTTATTGTGAGTGAGGTAACAAAAGTCCTTCTGATCTTAGATTCTAACGAGAATGCCAAGAGTCAATGGCTATCCAAGAGGCCAAGCTCGTGCACTTGAAACTGATGATTGTTTTGTSTTTGTTCATTGGCAATTTGGCATGTGTGAAAGTGTTCATCAGGACATACAATTATTCAATGATTTACTTGACTTATTAGCCGTTACTCAAGCAAGGCCGGACTCCTCATGGGAAGTACACAATCTAAAGGACGACCAAGGTTTTCTCTGTTACAGAGACTCTGCGAGAACTCACCCTGGCTTCTCCAATCTCTACTCCACTGTGCATGACAATCATAAAAAAAAAAAAAAAAACTTGAGCACAAATAAGTTAGAATCCTATTTCATGTGTATTAAGGCAGATCTTGAATAGCTTTATTGATCATATAATTTTATTGATTTAGTAACTTCATTGATTCTGAAGAATTGAAGAGGAGGAGGCCTTGCTACGGCAATCGCTACCCAAAGGAAGTTTGAGTAGCCATCTTACTGGAAGAGCGAGTCAGTGGTAGCTTTACGGGAAGAGACTCTCTTAATGTGAGCCTCTTACTTCTGCATAGATATGAAATTTTAATTCTCAGGCAAAAATTTAGTATGTACTTTAGGGAGCCTCTAGGAGATTCTTCATGTAACATTTTCGATTAATTTAGCTATTCTGTCGCCAAAAATTGAGTAGTCCTTTAGTATCTGAAAGCAAGGTTCAGTATAGATTTACGTTTCGACGTCCTGAAGATGTCAAAGTCTTGGAATACACCCTTGAAAATTGACTACGCAAATCCAAACACAAATGCACACAACCATGATCGATTTCAGTGCTTGATTCATGGACGAGATTGCACTGAAAGCTCTTCGTCAACAGGATTCATCACATGGGCACTTGGATCTAACCATTGCTTTCCGGAGGTCCATTTCAGAAATTTGTGAAAAAATCTGGATGGGTCACCAAGGAAGATCCATCCCACCCACACATTGGATGGACAAAGAAAGAAAGGAGCATCAGGAATCTTCCATGGACGACGAAGTGCAAGCAAATATCTGTTTATAGCCACTTGGTCGATCATGTAAGCACTATTTAGATAGATAGCAATCTTGGTARAGAAKTGGATGTTTTTTTCATTTTTCTCTCACCCATCTAGGCTGCTACACTGTACGTTTCCAGCAAGATATGATGCGGAAAAGATGCTTTAATTTCATGTTTTCTTGAGTTTTAATGCAAAAAATTAAATTCGTCTGAAGTTAATCGAAACATTTGGCATATCCTGGAAGTGCTGGATATTCTTTGACTTGAAGTGTCTGAGTTCAATCTTGCACGATGCTCCCCAAATCTGATAGCCAGCTCTGTGTCTGCGACAGCGGAGGATTACGTGGACTCGGATTTGATCAGGCACTCCTCCACATTCTATTAGGGTTAGAGAAAAAATTAAAAAGAAAGCAGTCTCGACATGTTCAACAAAAAGGTGGGTTTCAGTGGAAGGGGCGAGGTTTCTAAGTCCTCTTATCTGCACTTATCATAGTTTTGCCACTTGAAAGTGCTAGTTTTGAAAACTCTTTGAAGTTAAAAAGTAAAAACTCCGGAATGTCACAATTTTGGCCCTACAAAAGACGCCCTTTTCACAAAGATGACTTTGGGTGAGGGTGATCTGCTGTTCCTAACAGGGTGCAATAACTCAATAGCTCAAAGACATTTTGAGTTGACTTTCGCAAATGTGCAAATCCAAACTAACTAATTCTTCATCTCTTGCAACATTTGCAACGACACGCCCGTTGCATTAATATCCTGCAACTGTTGTACTGCGCATCAAGATTTCATGGTTTAGCAAATGAAAGAATATTATCACGGATGAGAATGTGCCGAATTCGAATGAAATTGTGGCAGTCTTTGCATTTTATGTAAGAGTTGGCCCTGCTACGAAGCATTAAGGTAGTATGCTCTAAAAGCGACCATGTTCTAAATGTGACCCCTATCTAAGAATGGTTGCCATCTTTCTTGAAATATCTATTACTATCAATGATGAGTTAGGTAGGCTTGAATGGTCGCTTTAAGAGCATACTACCTTAATAATAATATTGTAAGTATTAGTTTGATATCGAGTCCCTTGTTGTGGGGCTTAGGTAGAAATTGTTGTTCGAGTCCGTTCAAGCAATTCAACATATGTCGACTGTGATTCTTTGGGAGATTCACCGTGTTGTGGAGATATCTTAGAGTACAAGAATCAAATTTCTTGAGATAACTTGCTAATTAATAAGTAGATGCAAGTGCACAAATAAGTGAATTACTGTTGGTAACAGGGCCTRGTRTAGGAGAYGGATCAAGTGCCTAWAATTTATAGCMCCTTTCWTAAAGATTCCGAGRGCATCAACTTCCGCTTTCCCTGCCGAGAATTTCGGTGCTCTGAAACACATTGGATCATTTGCTGCTTCTGGCAGAGATATTGGAACCATSTATGTGATAAAAGATCTTAACTTAGTGAGGGTCAAAATTGGACAAACCTTCGAGGGTGTGTATCACATGGACAAATGAATGCGATGAACCTCAATGCGGGTTCTTAAGTTCGTCTTTTACTCTTTTGAAGCATTATGATTCTGTTTTGGTTCTCAAAAAGTAATTTGAATTTCCAAGGAAAAAAAACAATTTCCCAATCTTATGACCTGCTTAGCACCCTCTGATTTCAACACCATTGATAAATTCGTCAATGTCTTGAGTTCTGCAGTATCCATTTAATTACGCTTCAAAATGGTATGGTCTCTCAAGATTATTTTGAAAGGATCCAGAATTGATCATATGCTTCAGAGGAAGGAAACTGTAAGAAGCTGGACCAGTTTGGTGTTGGAGACACTCGCAGAAAAAAATAGTGGCTGTGGCTGTGGCTGTCGTTACCATTGCTCGAGTCTCAAGACGTACATCGTAGTGTACATCTTTATTCGACCGATTTATCAAGGCCTGCTGTTGAAATCAAAGCTCTCACTTGAAGGTAGTTGAGGTGGAAATTGGCATCAGATTTCGTCGCTAGTTCAAAAGTTTCTCACTTCCTGTGATGTGCTTGGAAACATCAGACCGGTAAATTGCCGAAATGCTGGTCCTTGCGTGGCCGTTTCCTTTGGTTTCAGATTTGTGGAGAAAACTGAACTTCAAGAATAGTACCAATTGTGCAATTCTGTTCAATTGTGCAATTCTCACCCAGAGTTGCCAGAAAATGAAGTCAGGTTGATTTCGAGTGCAAGGTATAGAGCAATGCCAGGGCATTTAAGGTAGGCAAACCCAATACCAACCATTGACCCAATACCACCCAAATGTAGGGTTGTCATTGATTCTAGAGTGAGAATCTATGACAATGGCGAATTTCATTAAAATGGCGGCATTCAATTATTTTGGCACTTTTTTCAGTTCAAACCGCGCAGTCTGAAATCTAAACCCCTCCTAGATTTTTGAAATCTATACCTGTCTTAGATAATTGAAATCTATATATGTACTAGATGTTTCAGATCACGCAGTCTGAAATCTAAATACATCATAGATTTCTAACATCTACAACTGTTGTAGATGACATAAAATCTATACCAGTCCTAGATTTCACTTAAGCAATTCAAACTTCAGTGGTGAAAATGGCACACTGAATACCGCCAATTTAATGAAATTCGCCATGACAGTGATACATGCCTTAACTTTACTTATTGTGAAGTTAAGGCATGTACCTATGGCATAGATTCTCACTCTAGAATCAACAAGAGTCCTACATTTGGGTGGTATTAGGTCAATGGTTGGTATTGGGTTCGCCTACCTTAGGTATAAAAAGGGCTGACAAGGAGGGCAGAGCTCAACGAGAAGGCACTTTTCTCCCAGAAATGCACAACAATGACAAGCATCAACGTAGACCACTGCTAGGAAACCACAATTGAATGAAGAGTATTAGTCCGAGATGAAAGTTGTGGATGAAGAATCCATAATCCATATAGTTGTGGATTACGTTATGATTGAGCCAAATAACTCGCCGGCAAAATGAATGGGAGGTTTGTTGGTGGTAATTTACAATAGAGTAACCACATCTTACATCATCCCCCATGGAATGTCTTCCTATGCTTTTGGATGGAAAATAAACTATCGGTAGTAGGAAACTCAAGATGGAGATTACGGTAGTAAAAACAATGTTGAATGGATTCATTAACCCCTAAAGGTCTTTGACTATGCTTTCACCAAAAACGCTTCAAAACTGCCATTTCTAGTGCAAGTACCAAATTTTACAAAAAATACATTTTTGGACAAATGTAACCGTAGGATCTTGTATCAAAATACTTTGGAAAGATGTGGAAAACATTTCAGATTTTTTCACCATGTGGATTGCAAGATATCTGCGTTTRAAGTGACAAAAATCCTTTTTTGAGCCCTGCGAAAATCCGTGCAGCTGCAAATATTTTGATTTTTTTTCAAAATTATTGAAAAATGAGTTAAATAAAGGACTTCAAAGTTTATTTTAGTGTAGAGATTCCATGATTGCCCGCAAATAAAAACTCTTTACAACTTTTGACTCGTTGATCAAAATGGAGTAATTCAAAGCTTCTCATGTACTTATAGTAGTAGATAATCATTTTCAAATTTTTAATTATGAAAAAATTCATTTTTTCAGACATGCCCGGACTGCTTGCCAATCACTGAAAATCACATATCATGCAATAACTTTTTAACAGTGTAGTCAAATGTTATGAAAATTGTTGGGCCTTGAAGCTACTCCTTGGACACATGTTGTGTAAAAATTTCAAAGAAAAATAATAAAAACTCCATCTGTAGTGAGCTACCCAAAATTGCTATGTTGCCAAAAAACGCAGTTTGGTCCTTTAGGGGTTAATTTTATGATAATGTGAAAATGGTCAGTTTGTAAGAGGACAATTTCTGGTCAACTTTCTTTCAATATAACCACAATGACCCATTGAAACAACAACCAAACCAAGAACTATAACAACAATGACCCATTGAAACCTTAAATGAGAACAAAACAAAACAAAACCAAGAACTAGAACAAAACAATAACACGTCAACAACAAAACAACAACACTATACAACACTAATACAACAAAATAAGAACTAGAAGAAAACAATAATATAGTAACAACAAAACAGCAACACAAAGAAAAAACACTCAACCAAAAGAAGAATATAAACTAAATCATCACTTAAAAAAATTGGAGCAAAAACAAGAGGGAAAATGATAAGATTTTTATAAGCAAGAAGGAAGAAGAAAATAGTGGTTGAACGAAAATGTGGAGGTTGACCTAAAATCTGAGCCATCCATTATATTTATTGTTGAGATGCAACTCCACCCATCCCTTTAAGCCACTTAAGAAAGAAGCAATCCAATGCATCCGTCCATCTCAATTGTTCATTTGATCCATCTATCTAAGCCGTTCATGTGGTTGATGCCATAAAACTATGTACTCTTGAACATTTGCTAGCATGCACTATTTCAGTTATTTGTAATGCACAAATTTGCAAGGAACGACTTCTCAATAACTAAACCAAAGTGATGATGTAATTCCAACTAGAGAATCACTCCAAAGAACCAACAGTCATTAGCAAAATGATTGCACAACCATTGTAGGAGACAAATGGAAGCCTCAATCCCTCAATGTTATATTTATAAAAACAAAATGCCTCAAATTTTGACCGTCTTTAAAAAAGACAAGCATTTAGTTGTCATTAATTTAAAAATCACAAAGATATACAATTAGCCTATTACTACATCCATTCCACGGATTCATTGCCCACAGAGTCTTAAGCAAAAATTGTTGATTCCCTCCTTGTTGCTCTTATTTTCATCTTGAGGCCATGTACTCATCCACTAAATAATTACTAAATGACTGCATTGCCGGCGAGATTAGTTTCAAAGCCATTGTTAGAGCCTGTATTCACTATTCAATTCTTTAGGACACCTAGTGATTGTTTCACTAGTTATGTATCACTGCTTTTCTACTAGTGTCATTTCTTAGTAGAACCTCTGTCATTTGTGGAGGTACACGTAGTCAACACAGTCTATCTGCAACTGGTCTACAACTAAGCAGTTCAAGCAGAGGAATTCAAAAGTCCATGTCATGCCTTTGCTCATTGAAAAAGGCATGGATGAACAAAGACTTTGGTCGTCATTTACGCACTCTTCATCCTACAATCTATAGAATGACTGCGCAACAACTAGTCTTTTGTACATGTCATGCTACCTGTGCAATAATGGAGCTTTAGTTGTTGCGTAGTCATTTAGGAGAGTATGTCATTGTTCAGTTGGTTGTAAAAGATTCTTTTTTCTTGTAATGAACCTCCTTTTATTTTTTTTATAAAATTCAACTAAAATAATGCATAATATTTTCAATAATATGTGGTTTATTTGTATGAATTACATATAGATGCACTTATTTATTCCAATGGATTTGTCACTCATATTGTTGTTGCCATAATGATTCACTATATTTTTGTTTTTGATATTTTTAAATAATATCCATTCATTAAGAACAAGGAAACAATAATTTCCGTGGTTAAGTTTGTAATTTATGCAATTAAAACAAAGAAATTTCACCTCTAAGAGAATCCTCAATCCAACATTCTAAACATCATGACATTGGCATTTTGGATGTGAACAATTTAAAATATCTAATTTTAGATGCAATTTTAAGTTCACTTGACTATTACATTTGATGTCATTGGTGAGTGTATCACCTTTTAAAACTAAATGTAAGAAGATCTTTCTATTTAATTGCAACTTGTGTTGGAATCTTGTTTTATATATTTTAATAAGACATTTTGTGATTGATCCACTAACTCCATATGCACCAAGCACAAATAGAAACTATGATTGGSTCTCTTCAATTTGAAGGAGGTATGAACTTGTACTTTGAAGGACAAATGTGGAGGTTTGAAGATGCTCTAACTCATTGACATGGCATACATATTATAAAGGTACACATTCCACTCAAAAGCAACTAACAATGGCTCTCAAAATGTTTTGTATGCTTACAAAAAATGTCCATATCTAATTGAAAAATTAGAGATTTTAAACAAATTTTGGATATGTTGTGGTACAAGTAAACTATTTGTATAAAATAAATTTTCAGAATTTTTAAAAACTAGTTGAACTTTGAATTATGTAATCAAATTAGTTAATGAAAAAACTTTAAATATAAATAAACGTTTTTCAAGAGTTTTTAGAAGTGGAATGAGAATTATTTTTAGAATTTTTAGGTAGGAATTTTATTAATTTTAAAATTTAATTAAGTGAAATATTATCAAGTAGAATATGACTCCAAATTTTTTATGTTTTTTATAATTCACTCCAAAAAATTGTGGAAAATTGTGGAAAATTTGAAATATTTGYAGAGTATTTATTTATTATTTTTCATGATTCTTTGGAGATTTTTGGAGTGACCTACTATCCCCTGAAAAGAGGCGTACAACACCTGGTTTGCATTAGTTGCCAACCCCCCCTCTTTCAAAAAAATTTTAGAYCGTTGATTATTATTATTTTTTAAATGCTTACCTTTGAAATTGCTGTTGATTTCTCAAAAAACTTGAAGCCGTTGATCTTGTGAGATTTAATCTCAACCGTCCAATCAACATCTAAAATACAATACGGATACAACAGACGGATATGGGTACAAATATTGGAGGGTATGGATACAAAATACAGAGACGAATATATGGGGGTACGGATACGGGATGCAATACGGGATACACTATGGGATAATAGAATATCCCATATTGTTTGTAGCTCCTCACCTCCCTCACAATTACAAATAAGAGGGGGGGTGCAGTACAAAAAATAATTAATTTAAATAAAAAAATCTAATAGGGGGTGTGGGATAATAAATTTAATTAAAAAAAATTGGAAGGAGTCGTTTGGGTGCATAGTGACATGTTTTGTCACTATGCACTATGCACTCAAAAGAGGCAGTCACTGCCTACTACTTCAGTAAATGAAAAAACTTGGAGTCATTTTTTAGCCAGTTATATTTCACTCAATAAAACTTAAATATTTGTGAAATTCTTACCAAGAAAACTCTAAGAAAAATTCCCGTTCTTCTTACCAAAAACTCTTGAAAAAATGAACTTTGTATGAAAAGGATTTTTTCCACTAATAAGTTTGATTAATTATTTTTTTTGAAAAATCAAGAATTGTTGGAAAAGTTTGAAAAATTGTTTAATACAAGAGTGTTGCTTGTACTTCAACATGTCCAAAAAAATTCGGAAAAATTTAAAATCTGAATTAGTAATGACAATTTTTGAAATGATAATTTTGGAGGTGTATGAATACTCATGAGAGCGAGTATATTGTACGTATATAGGACACAATATGAATCATTGAGGGTATTTTTGAGTTTCCCTATCTCACCTTTCCCTATTTAAACAACAATTCTGTGATTTTTTCCTATGTCACAATCGGAGAAAGTCACATTATTGTTGTTTATAGAGGAAAAAGTGAGACAAGGAAACTCAAAAATGCTCCCTATGAATATCCATTACGAAAATCCTGTGGCATTGATTTCTTTGCTGGACCTGATTCACTTGTTGAAGAGATTGATGAAGCCGGGTCTGTGTTTTGTCAAACAAATCTCAAAGCCGCATTCCATGAATGATGAAGAATTTCAGGTCAGGGTTTGCTCTAGTGATACATAACTCTTAACACATGCAGGTACGTCCGGATATCTCTACAATGAGAAACAACGGGGTTTGCTCTAGTGATACCTGACTTTCTCCTACATTAATTTTTTCCATTAAAGGTTACCGATATATTAACCCTTAAATGCCCAAGGCCTGTTTTCAGCTTCTAGAAATTTGCTCCAAGTTGAACAGAAACACAACATTTTGATAAATTGCATCAATTTTTTTGAATTGTAATTGTACAAATCTAAAGTAGACATGTTACAGATTACATTGGAAAAGAAAACACAACAATATCACTTATGAGTTGAAAGATTATAATGTTTAACCAAGAGGGGGTCAAAGCTACAAAAAATTTCAATCCACTTTTTGCATGGTGAATCTAAAACTATCGTCAATCAAAATTTATGAGGCTATAGGGCCCAACATGTACAACCTCAATCAATTTATAGCTTCTCAAAATCTACTCTATATTTTTCTTAAATAAATTTCTTATGCAATTTTGTCTCCAAGATCTAGTGTACATTTGAGGCTCATTTCCAAGAGCCTTCAACACTAAGAAAATTCAAGATTACATAGGTACCCTTAGACAAAATCTTGAGTAGAAAAATCATAGTCGTTTATTTTTCAGATTTGATTTATAATGCTAAAGCTAGACCTTAATAGGCATCTACCAAAAATACAAACTACTAAAAATAGCAATTTAGTTAGGTTTTCTTCATCTTCAAAGTTTTGTTGATACCATATTTGGGTGCCTCGGGTATTTAGGGGTTAATATATACCACTGTGCTCTGTGCCGTTGTCATAGCCAAAACAAAAGTAAAAATAATTCTGATAGCCAACGGTACCAAGTATGCAACCAACAAATGCACGATCCGGGAGATCTCAATGTAACAAACAAACAAGAATACAAAACAAACAAACAACCTGATTTAAAGGATAGATATTAGTTCCATGGGGTATGTGAACAAGCATTGAATCCGTGCCATTGGGATCGGATCAACTTTCCGGGAAACCAAAACATGGCCTAATAAGTAAGGTCAAGCCACCCATATCCGATCACTTAAGCAATTCTAGACATGATTTGTGTAGTGCAACAGAAAGCAAATATTTTCATAGGTGCAACAATAGGAATGATGGCAATTGCAAAAAATTTGGTAATTTTATCACATGAATTGAAATTACTATGAATTTTCAAAGGCAAAAAGTGTGCCAGACACATTGCTAATCACTAGAGTCTTCCAATTCCGATCACTCAAAAACTACTTTTCCACTTACTTTTTCCTACTTTTTAGCACACTAAGGTAGAACCACCCATAACCGATCACTTAAGCAATTTTAGACATGATTTGATGTAGTGCAACACAAAGCAATATTTCTAGAGGTGTAATGATAGAAATGCTAGGGATTGCAAAAACTTTGGTAGTATTATCGCTTGAATTGAAATTATTATGAATTTTCAAAGGCAAAAAGTGCACTGGACCCATTGCCAATCTTTAGACTTTTCCAATCCCAATCACTCAAAAAATTATTTTTCCACTAATTGCTTCCTATTTGCTTGCTCACTAAGCTGGGACATGTGTCATGAGCTTTTAATCCCAACCTTGAAAAGATGGAAAAATAAATTTCTAGCATTGGTTGGAAATTAGTCAATCTACGGTTGGCTATGGAGCACTAGTTGGTAATGGGTGGTTCTACCTCAAGTTGAAACATGTGTCATGAACTTTTAGTCCCAACTTTGAAAACGAGAAAAAAAATCGTTCTGGCCTTGGTTGGAAATACGTCAGTCTAATGGTTGGTAATTGGACCCGGATAGGGAATGGGTGGCTCGACCTTATATATGCACGGATCGATCCACAGCTCTTTGACAACAAACAACCTACTGTAGCTTCGTCGTGACTGGGAGGAAGCACCGGCGTACAATCGCACCAAATCATCTCAGTCGTCAACCACTGTAAGTTACCTCGATCGATCTGGAGAGAGACGGAGATCTGCAACGAAAGAGACGCAGACGACAATTAGCTTAATTTTTGTACAGTACTGTATTCATTTGGTAGTAGTGATTGAAATATATCGGCTCCTGATCGACAGTCGTGCGACACATGCACGAGTGTGTCGACGTCGCTCCCAGTCTTTTCCAACCTGATGGTGAATTGGTGATTCGTCTTCATCATAAAAATACTCAAAAAGGGGATCTCCGAAGTGTTGATACGCACCTTGCGCGCGTACAGTACAGTACAGAAATTTACAGAAATCTGAGCTCGTAACGTGGGTCCCTGAGAGACCGTCGGTTCTAAGAGCGAATCGCGACCATTCGTTCCACTCTGTCGGGATCTCGAAAGAAGCTACTTCGCAACTGAAGCGGAGACTTCGATGCACGTTCCTTCGCGACGGACGCTTTTCCGTACACTAGCCGTTCACGTTGTGAGTGGGCGGGGTTTGGGTTCTTGCTACCTTTATTATGACAAAATTAGTGAAGGTACCGCCATGTCCGTTTGGTGCCTACCCGACTTGCAAAATGGATGACTTGTCCAAGGTGGCTTGCAAAAGTGCCCCACCTGTCTTGCAAAACGGATGAACTTCTTAAGAGGTCGGCTCCAAAACCTCTAGCGGCTTGCAAAAGGGGTGGTTTTGCAAGCCAAAGCTTGGCTTGCAAACCGTATAAGACAAAATAAAGTGCATGAAAAGTCAACATGAGTGGGTATTGCCTCCTATGAAAAGTCGCCACTATAGTTTGCTACTCCCCTTGCTATTGTCCTCCTTGGCTTCTTAACAAGCCATGGATGGGGCGTCCGGCTTGCAAAATGGATGCCCTCCCATTTTGCAAGCCAAATCCCAGCCACAGTTTGCCACGCGGGTATGGTGCTCTAAGAATGCTCTAAGTAGCAAAAATCGATCTATAGTTCAGTGTTTTTTCTTGCATTGGGGGGGAGTCACACTACTTGTCCCCAAATGGGAAAACGGTCTGGGAGATTTCACGGAAACAAACAAAATAGGCAAACACCCTGAGTTAATCTTTAAAGGACGGACTGGAAATCATCCATTTTGATACTCTAGAAATCATTGGTATAGAGGAAAAAAATCCAAAAGCACTCCTTGGAAGTCAAGCTACTTTAGAAGATCTCTCCTTTCCACCCCTAATCTTGAGGATGAATAGTTGCACTTTTGTCCTACGGAGGAGAACTCTTTTGTCATTCATCAATGTCCAGCCAAACGTCCATGGAGTCCTTTATGGGTTCATAGAAAATTTGGCTCACCAAATGTCACTTGATGGGCTCCACAAATCTCTTTGTTGCTTCCCCTTGCCAAGTCCCCTCTAATAGGCACAATTTATAAACTACTACCTCCGTCCCGAAATAAATCCTGGTTTTCTTGAAAATGGCTAGATTAGCACAAGAATTGTTTTTAATTTAAGGAGCTCGTGAAGTTATTGTAGATTCTACTAAGTCCCATTAGGTGTGAAAGAATGGAAGTCAACAATTAAGTTGTGCACGTTGAAAATGGGCAATGAATTGAAATTTTTTTGCCCTTTTTGGAACTGCTCCAATAGTATTGATTTTTTTATCATTCTCTAAGCAATGTTGGTGGAGTCGCGTCCATTGACATCCTTTCTATTGAATTCCGACAATGTATTGCGATTCAACTCCAAAAAATTCTCAACAAGAGATTTATTAGTAGCAATTTTTGTATAATTGTGGGTTGAATTATTTGCATCTAGTTGGCTCGAGGGTTGCATTTTGATTCCGTTTGCAATGATTGAATTGTTATGTAGTCTTTGGAGCGTAGAACTATGGATTCATTGGCTTCAGGGAACTCAAACTAGCTATAGTTGTTGTCCATCGAGTAGTGGAGAGTCAATTTTGAATTTAATTTGGGACAAGTATATTTGGAAATCCCAGATTTATTCCGGGACAGAGGGAGTACTATCCATGAAGTCAAGGCCACTATTCATGCCAATATTGTTGCTTGTCCAATGAGGTGTTGGAATGGTGAGATCTCAACAATGAATCCCGAATTGGGGGGCAGACAAAGGGAGATGGGCAACACAGTTGTTGGATTCTGTGCCAAGCTTGCCAAGCTCATAGTTTGCCAAGCCCGGGCACTTTAACCTATTCCGTTGATGAGTCAACACTGAGTGTGGTAGAAAAAGTAGCCCCACCCCTTCCATCTCCTTCCGTTCCATGCCATCGCTTCGGATGCTCTCCAGGTATGGATTGGGCGAAATCAATGCATCACGGTATGTTTCACGATCCAGTGAACGTGGAGAACTCTGACTAAGCTTCAGTATTCCACCCTCAGCAAGTAAGGCTCGTTCGGGCATTTAGAACCGCCTACCCCATAAATGTACACATTTTGTACATGCTGTATTTTTTATAGCCTTTACTGATGTACTAACAATGTACATTTCAGAGGTGGGCGGTTTTGGAGCTCTATGTTAGTTCAACTTCAAAATTTCATAACTAATTCAAAAATGATCCAAAAAATATGAAACGACTTGGGTTAGATGCCAACTCCTCTTCTCTTTGAAGGAAAATTCACTGAAAAATATTTTGAGAAGTTTCACCTGCCTAAAATTCAGTTCCACTGCTTAGATGGTTGGTTTATGGACCTTCTACCTTACAGCTACAGTGGTGGTAGTGCGATGTTCCAAATCTCATTATTACTTATCCCGCGGGCTCTCCGTCCGTGTTTTTGAGGAAGGTATTTGCAAAGCATTGTCATCGTCTTTTCCACGAATGCCATTCCGGCACGCAAAGCATTAGCATCACTCAGTTGTACCTCGAACTTGCTTTGCTTTGCTGACTTGCTCTCAGGGTGAGTGCCTCCCGGAACTTGCGGATGGATGTGGGACAGACACAGTTTCCACGCTCCGGCGAGGATTGGCGAAGGAATTCACTGTTGAGTGAGGACTTCAGTTCAATTCTCATCTCAGTGACCGAAGGTAAGACAGCCCATTGTCGTCAGAATTTGGAGTTTGGCCTCACGCTATTATTGAAATTGTTCAATTTTTTCCCCACTTCAAGACAAGTGTGAGAAACAGCAAGTGCAATTGATATCATATTTTTTCGATAAAGTATGAATTTGCTAGGAATTTTTGAAGTGTTCAGTTTTCCATGGCCCAACAAGGTCTGTAGACCACCCCATAGCCAACAAAATCTGAATCCATGATGGTCATCTCACTACCTAATGCAATCACAAAACTTTCTAACATGGAATGCCCAAAAAGTCAATCCTTGTAATGAATTTCACATTGAAAAGTTGGAAGTGCCTTATGTGGTCACTAATCACTCCATCACTATCATGTAAGACATTGATTGTGGCCCAGATCTCACAAAACTAAAAAAACCACAACTGGGCCACTTCATAAGTGACCACTATGGAAGAAATAACCGCAATGGGTTGTCTTGCCTTATTTACAACCTATTTTTTATTTTTTTTAAGTGCCAAATTGCATTAGGAAAAACTAATTTTGACAACTAAATGGCGAGAAACCATGCAGTGTTTTGCCAGATTGTGGATGAAAATAGAATTATGGATGTGCGATATGTGCTAATATGATATTTTCTATCCAATATGTAGATGAATGTTGAAATTTAGAGCACCAATGTAACATTTTATATCGCCACTTTAGCACTTCATGAAAAAATGAAAATAAAAGCCCTGCCTACTACTACAACTGCCTACTACTACAACACTGAGTTCACAGGATCTTGGAAACTGTGACAAAAGTGCTTGTGCTCTGTTCTACAATTTTCAGGGTAGCCCCATAGCAAAACAGTGAAGTAGCCCTCCAAATGTTTTGTACCATTGATCTTCTATGACAAAAGAATGTCTTCCATTGATTTCCTTCACCGAGTGATGTTCACCAAGTGATCGATGCTGTGACGTTGCCCAAACTATTTGACTACCTTACATTTTTTGGGGATCTTTTTGATCTTTTGTAACGTACAGTAGACTGAGGGAACATGCCGGCACCTTGGAATGTAGAATAATATTTAATGTTACAATTTTGAAAACCACTCACAGTGAATTTTTTTGTAGAATATGATTTTGAATGGAATAATTGGATTCATTTTTTTCATTTTTTTTAAATGAATTTATTAAGTTACTATTTGTGGAATTAAAATGTGAGAAAAACAAATGCGACCATTTCTCCCCCCATTTTGTAAATCTGGAAACTAAATACGGTGATTTAAAACTTGAATCATTAAATTTTGATTGGTCTTTTCTGGAACTAAGAAAATCAGTTTGTGATGAAATGCGTATTCTCTCTCTTTTGGCACATTTTTGTCAAATAATTATTTACAATTGGAAGGATTATTTTTTGAGTTCATTTTTCATTCATAAGTTATTTGGAAAATATAATATAGGCTAGATTTTCTTAACTTTTGGCAACCCTTCAAATAATTATGGAAGTTGAATACACCCTCAATCCCACTAAAAGTTTCCCAAATTCTTCCTGCAAAGACTTTAAATTAGCTTGATTAGGAAGCTTTTGGTGGGAGTGAGGGAGTAGTTTTCTTCATTGTACAGGAAATTGATAGTTGTATCTTTCAATTAACTTATTACTTTTTGTAATATTCATGCTTTGTTGTGAAGTTAAAAGAATGTGTGTAGATTCTACGTATTTATTGAACATGTATTGGGATCAAGCTATATGGATATATTTTTCCAACGTTTTGACTTTCTTTGTGTTTAATTTTCTTTCAATTAATTTCAGCAAATTGACTTTTCAATTTCTAAAACCATTTTGCTCCAAATTTATTATTATTATTATTATTATTATTATTATTATTATTATTATTATTATTATTATTATTTTCCCAAAGGTGACCTTAGGCTATAGTACATTAAAGAGTATATTTAGTGTTGGATTACATTCAGGGTACTTACCACCCTACTCCACATAATACTAAATGTGAGCTTTGCCCGAATTAGTGTAATATTAGACTTCAATGTGCCGCCTTGAGCTTCTCTTCCTTTTTGTAAACCTCTTCAGATTTCACATTTCACATTTTCTTCTATTCCTTCAATATGTTCTAACACTAAATGTAAACCTCTTCAGATTTCATATTTACCATAGAGTACATTTAGTGTTAGAAATTAGATTTAATGTTACTTACTTTAGTAGGGTTAATGATATTTAATTTCAAGGTTTGTAAATAGTGTTGCTAACACTAAATATACTTTTTAGTGTAGTGAAGAAAAGCATGATAAACCAACCATGCATAGAAGTTAATTAAGGTAGTTTGCTCTTAAAGTGCCCATGCTCAAAAAGCGATCATGATACAGGGGTACATTTTGCTTTATTCAATGTACTAGAAGTGTACATTTCAGGAGGTGGTCGCTTCTAGTGACCACTACATTACTACTTCAAAAATTTGTAACTAATTCCTTGAAGGTCCGAAAAATATGAAACGACTTGGGTTAGATGCCAATTCCTTTTTTCTTCCTAGGAAAATTTACTGAAAATTGTTTCAAGAAGTTTAGCTTGCCTGAAAAAGCAATAAGCCGTCTTGAATGGTCGCTTTAAGAGCAGTCTACCTTACAGTAATAAGCTGTTTCCAAGAGTGTTCCAGTGAGTGGCACAGAAGTCAGCCCAGGGACTTGCAGGGACTTGCAGCCTGAAGACCAAGCACAAGACCGACGAATGAATAAGGTTTTCCCTTTCCCTGTCGAAACTCTATCGAAATCCGATGAAACCTGTCACTCGAACGAACGGAGACAACGGTTCCACCCGACGATGGCCTCGCGTGRTCGGACGGAAGCTCCGTAGAAAACGACCGGCTTCCTCCGAACACCTTCTCCCGACACCGGCTCGAAGGTGCACGCCCCTACTTGCACCCTGGTCCGCCCCTCCGTCAAGCAAATTATGATAAACCTTAAGAAAAACTTTCATTCTGTGTTAAAAAAAGAAAAAAAAGAAAAAAACCAAACCAAACATTGCTAAGAATCCAGAGAAACCAAACCCTCGGGCGAAGCCAAATTCTTGCGCGTCGCAATTCCCCATCTGAAATTCCCCGCCCCTTCCATTTAGATCCCCGACTGACACGGCCAACACTGTTCCCCGGCAGTCAGTCCGTCCTATTAACCATGATCCCTGCCTCCCACCCTATTAGAACAGAGCACTGCGCCAAAGCTCCCACCTTGCGGCGCGCGGTTTGGCGAGCAGAGTTGTTACGTCACCCTGCGCTATTCGAAGTGCTGGTAGCTTTCATTTTGTCACCTGGGATGGGACTCGCAAGAGGGGGTCGTCAGCTTTCGTCAGTTTAGTCGGTAGAGTTTTTTCAACCTCTGGTTTCGGACTTGACAGACTCAGATTGTGAATTATTGTGGGAGTGGATTTGAACTCCCGGATTTGAATTCGAAGCGGATTTGGGGAGTAGGGAAGTGGCGATTGTGGGTTGGAATTGTGGATTGAGAATTTTGGGTAGCTGTTGGGGATTTGCTTGTGTTTGGGGTGTTTTGGGGGGTAGTGGATTTTCTGCCGTGAGGATTGAATTTGTTTAGTGGAAGAGGAAGTGAGTCGTAATGGCGGCGGAGGAGTCTTCGTCGTTGGCGGCGAAGGCGGACCGGTCGCATACGAAGACCGGGTGGCCGAACTTTATTCAGCAATGCAGAGCCCTGTTCTACAAGAATTTCCTCTTGTCGCGACGCAATTTGCGTGCCACAGGTAAACCCAGCCGCGAGTTCTGACGATTTCGTCGAACAATCTCGTCATTCTGAACCAGAAYTTTGCCCTAATTCCTTTTATGGAAACACAATACTGCATTGCTTTGGTCTGTTCTCGGGGTTTGTAGCATGGCGAGCGTTGTATTGGTGGTAACGTGAATCTTTGCACTTGAATTGACCTAAACGCGCGCTCGAAAGGTTGAATTTCAGTCAATTTATTATACAGTTTGAGGAGTTTTTAGGCAATATCATAACCGAGAATCGTCCTCATTGTATATGGGGAGGTTGCGATGGTCACCCATTATTAATCAATGAGAAGTTGTCTAAAAATTCTTGCAACAGTCTACAACGTTTCTTACTGAAATGGCCTGTTATTTTCTTTYAAGGTGGATAATGGCCAACATGTGCATTTCACAAAATTCGTATTGTGAACAATGGTTTGATTCCTGCGATTGATTCGTTTGCCTTTTTCTTTTCTTTTTTCGCAGGGGTCTTGGTTTAACATTGAGAAAGATAAGCTGTTCTGTTTGTTGGGCCCAAATGGTGCAGGTAATACAATCCACCTCTCCTTGCTCTCCAGCTTGACCTTTACTTCTGTCCATTTATTCAATTTGGTTTTCTTTGGAGTTCATAGTTCGTGAGACCTAATTCAGTGTGTCATTTTTACAGGCAAGACAACCACAATTAATTGTCTTACTGGTACCATTCCCACATCGGCTGGTAATGGTAAGAGTCTTATTAACCCTAAATCTCCTGAATGTGCTGACCCCACTGAGCTTCTCAGCTAGAAAAAAGTCTTTCATGTTTCAGATCTAGTGATTTTGAACATYTTTATCAATTGCTATCAAGTTTTATTTTAAATCAGTCTTTCATTAATAGTTGCCATTCTTTTTTTTACGTGTGGCAGCTATGGTGTATGGAGAGTCTATCAGAAGCACTTCCGGTATAGCCAACATACGCAAGAACATGGGTGTTTGCCCTCAGGTACATAAGCCCATGTGGAAACCCACTTTTTGAGTTTATCAATCAGGGTCTTTGATAAAAACAACACTTTTTGGTTAATTTCTGGACGTCAATTATAGAGAGATGTGCATTGACCAATGGCAAATAAGTATCATTGGAGATACATCCCCACTTATTATTTAAATATATTTGGGAAGGTTTTTAACCAAATAGTTCAGATAGTGTGTCATAAACTCCTTCCAAGTGGATGATCATGGGGAGGTCTTCTTATGATCAATCTCCCTGTGATGTTGTTTAATAGTTCTTGAAAAACAGTCAAATTTTACTGAAAAATTCACGTTGTAAATACTTGTASCCTGTTTTCTCCAATGGCTATTTAAATCACAGCCTGCACTGACTGACAGTGGCTCTGTTCCAACAGTTTGATGTACTATGGGAAGCATTGACAGCCCGCGAACATTTGTACCTATTTGGGTCCATCAAAGGCTTGCCATCYTCAGAAATCAAAGAAGTAAGTTTGAAGCATACGATAAACCTCGTCATCTCCCTGATTGATGTTTTACAATGCCAGCAGGAGATGCAATTGAAGTAATAGCAGAGCTGCTGCTCTTACTGGTGTGGAACCTAACCTTGGAAATTGCTAAAATGTCTTGTTTTTTTGTGGCAACAGGGAAGCAATCAGCTCCTGGATCAGGTGAAGTTGGCAGAAGCTGCAAATGTGAGGGCAGGAAGTTACAGCGGTGGCATGAAGAGGCGACTCAGCGTTGCAATTGCTCTCATCGGCGACCCCAAGATTGTCTACCTGGATGAGCCTGTAAGTGTTTTGTTTTTTTTGGATTTTTAATCACTTGGCCTTCTTACATTTCATATTTCTTACTACATGAGGTCACATGTCTATTGGGGATGCAAATCTTGAGAGATCTGATGAATTAACGAAACTGGTTCACTAAACCTCGAACCTTTTTGCATCAAGTGCAATGAGCAATAAAAACGCGTAAACACCTAAACCCACCCTTGGCTATAATATTTCAGTCAGACGTCGCCTTGAGTACTTGTGATTTTTTCAAGTTTATTTCTGAAATTGCAATAAGTCACTGTGTTCTAAAAGAATTGGATTTATATAGTGGGGAAGTGGGGAAATTGTATTTGAATTAATGGATTTGGACCTCTGATTAGAAAGTTATGGCCAGTCAAAGTTGAGCTTCGAGTTGTAGAAGTTTTGCGGTTGCAATTTTCCTGTTTTCCTGTTTTCCATTTGCCTGCAGGGATGCAAAGCTTTGGCTCCTCAATAGTTGAGGACTGATGTGTTCGTTCTGGCTTATCAGACAACGGGCATGGATCCCGTGACGCGGCGACATGTGTGGGACATCATTGAGGCGTCCAAGAAGGGACGTGCCATTGTGTTGACGACGCATTCCATGGAAGAAGCGGACATCTTAGGTGACCGTGTGGCGATCATGGCCAGGGGGAAGCTGCGTTGCATTGGCACGCCCATCCACTTGAAGACCAAGTTCGGGGCTGGGTACCTTGTGAACGTCAGTGTGCGCCGCGAAGACGGCTTGCAGCAGCCTGGCGAAGCCGCTCGGGAAGAGGTTCGAAGAGCTGGAGTGAAGGATTTCTTCCAAGAGGTATGTGAATACACTTCGTGCTTGTGTTTTGCTTCATTTGAAGTTTGAGCATTTTACTATTGTTTGTATGATTGGTTCGATTACGAATTATGGTGCAGGATTACGCCCGTTGTAGAGTGACATGTCATTGCTGTTGATTGAATTTGTTGCTTTGAGGCTGAGCGATTTGTTATCTGTGCAGCAACTGGACCTCGTTCCGACTGATGAGAACAAGGCGTATATCACGTTTATCGTACCGCGAGAGAAGGAACCGCAACTGCCGGTAATTTCCTTCTTTCCTCTCGTCTTACAATTTGCTCAATTGTTCTGAGTATTTGAGTGACGAGGAATCGTTCCTTATCTGCGCTTTGAGTTTGTTGAGTTTTCTGATTATCTCGAGACTATTTTTCGCAGGGTTTTTTCAAACTGTTGGAAGCTAGAAAGGCCGAGCTCGGGATATCAGATCTGCAATTAGGTCTGACGACCTTGGAGGAAGTCTTTCTGACCATATCCAGGCAGGCCGATTTGGAAAATGCTGCCGCGGAAGGCCGATTTGAGACTTTAACTGTGAACGGGGTAGCCTTGAAGGTATCAAGCTTTTGTTGATTTGAGACCTTGAGACCTTGTTCTGTAGATCTTCCTTTCACAAGAATCCGTGTCTAAACGGTTTGTTGCTGYTTGCACAGGTGCCCGTTGGAGCTCAGGAAGTGAGAATTCCAGATTCGGTGTCCACCGTTGCTCCTCATGGCATGATGGTTGAAGTGTTTTGGCAACAAGACGATGTCGGGGCGTTGAAGATTGCTCGTCACAGCGAGCCCAAACCTGCCGCCGAAGTGTTGGACTCGGATCCTGGTCAAGCTTGGCGCTCAACATCGTTGCGCAACGCGAGGAGCCTTCGGGAGCCGTCCACAAATGTCCCAGGAAGGTTAGTAGTGGTCGTCACATCCATCTGAGAAAGTTAGCAAACTATAGTGGCGACTTTTCATAGGAGGCAATACCCACTCATGTTGACTTTTCATGCACTTTATTTTGTCTTATACGGTTTGCAAGCCGGTTTGCAAGGTGGTTTACAAACCACCCCTTTTGCAAGCCGCTAGAGGTTTTGGAGCTAGCCTCTTAAAAAGTTCATCCGTTTTGCAAGATGGGTGGGGCACTTTTGCAAGCCGCCTTGGACAAGTCATCCATTTTGCAAGTCGGGTGGGGATGCTCTAAGATATGCAAATTCAGCCGGCTTTTGTAAGACTTGTAGCAGGATTGCAAAATTGATCGTGATGTAAAACTATTAACATGTAACACGTTTGTTCATTCTAAGGTAGAAATGTAGACCCGCAATACATGTCTTATTTTTTGTGACCTACAAAATAAGTCATGTACTACATAGCAACATTATCAACCTTAAGTGAACATACGTCATGGATGTTAATGGTTTTACATCACAATCAAGTTTGCAACATCCTACCTTAGTAAACCGTGAGTACATACTTTCCTTGCCTACACATGCTAGATCCCTCACGTCCCAAATTAGAGGGAAAGTAGAAGGACCACAATTTTGCTACCTCTTTTGTAGACACGTCCTCAATTGGAGATGTCACCGTCACTGCTAGAATAGGGAGGGGGGTGCAATGTTTTTTAGCAATGTATGTGGTGCTTCTAGGAATAGAGCAGTGTTTGACCCAACAAAAGTAACTTTTGGCAAGAGACAATTTTCTTAAAAACATCTAAGCAATGTTTAACCCTTAAAAGACAGAACAGTGGCCTTGGAAATCATGCATTTTTGATAACGTGTGATATCATCTACTTTGAAAAGCCAAATAAGCTCATTGGAAGTTAAAGTACTAAAAAAGATCTTCCCTTCCCACTCCTAATATCGAGGATAAAAAGTTGCAATTTTGTCCTATACAGTTTGATTCTTTGTCATCTAGAGGATACAAAATGTCCGCTGCAGCATTTAAGGTTTAATCTTGTAGTGTCTCTGGTTGATTTGAGGGGGCAACGCATCTTTACAAGAATGTACAAATAGTGTGCATTTGGCAGTTTTCAAGTGTATGCCATTATAACTTCAAAAATTCATAACTAATTCCATAAAGCTTCAAAAAATATGAAAAGACTTGGGGAATACGCCTATTTTACTTGTCTTTCAAGGAAAATTTGTTGAAAACTATTTAAAGAATTTTCACCTGCCCAAGACTCAGTTTTAGCTCTTAGATAGGCAGATTTTGCCCCTCCTACCTTAGCTAACTCATGCATATCTTTGGATTTCATGAACTAGACAATGGTGGGATTACTAAGAAACATGGTCACCTTCATGGCTCATGTGTTTTGCAAAAATTGCCCAAATTGAAGCTTGTTTGTGCATTGCAAAGGCCAACACAAAATCATTGAAATTGGCCTAGCTTACTTGTTATTGCATGCCTTGCCAAACAATTTGATTGAAGTTGAGCATCTAAAGATTTTCTAATGTGTATATTTCGTGAGTTTTTTCAAATTAGGTGTACTTTGACCTAGAGTGAGTATATTATCCAAATATGAACCAAAATATGGTTGACTGGTCACTAAAGGGTTAATGAGAGAACCCCCAATTACTATGATCCCAATGAGTTTCCATCTTCATTCTTTGTTGAGGGCATTATCCCACTAGCATTGTGCTTGGTGAGACTCCCATGAAGTTTTTTATGTTTGTCTCTCTCCAACAATTTTACAACACATACTTGATTTATACATGAAGTATAATCTACATTGTACGTTGTATTATATTGTATACAATTTAGTATGAATACACTATATACTATAGTATTGTACTATAATTGTATACATCATATTGTATCAATACAATATTCATTATAGTATAAATATTGTATACATATATTTTGATGTTTCATTGGTCCAGAATATTAACTATCAATCCTCACTTAAATAAACAAATTATAGGGAACAAATGTTTGAGTGATTGCTACAAACACTTGTCCTATTTTTTGTCCCCTTGCCCTTGGACAGGTGGTTTGTTGCTCATATTTTTTGCATTGTTTATCCGTTTGGCATGAAACTTAAAATGGAGGTACATGAGTTAGTTGTAGACATTGAGTAATTTTTTTAAATTTAAGAATTTCTTTTACTATTTTTAACTTGCCCCCAATTGGGTATCTACCTTGGCCATTTTTTTTGTGTGGGGGCCTATTTTTGACCCAAAAATGTGAAATTTGAAGCCACAAATTGGACATGTTGGAGGTTTGCTAACATTGCAAGGACTGATAATGAGTTTTATGAAAATAAAAACATGTCTATTGTGCACATGGGGTCAAAGTGACCTTTCTTTACGCAAAGGCTACAAAGAAGGAAAAAATTTCCTATATGAATTCTTTGGTGCAATGTAAGCGCAATCTTGTCTAGCAAAATGTCTTTTTTTATGGATTTCTTTTTAATGTTTTTTGAATTATGAAAAATGAAAATGTCAACATATCCCTTTTTTCTGCTCTCTGTAACTTTTGCAGTTTTCCGCAACAGTCTATAGTACTGCATAGTACTACATAGCACTAAATCAATGGTTCAGATCTATAGGTGCCCTAAATTGACAGTTCACATTTGCAGGTGTCCCACTAACGCATAGTTTTGGTAGTACAACATAGTACTGCCAGTCATGTGGCTAAAMATTGCGTTTTTGGCTAAAAACGTGAAGTGTTTCTTGCAATCACCCCTGTCCAAAGAAGAGAACAATTAAAGTAACATGAAAACTCAAATTCACTTGTTCCCATATATGCATCAAACATTACAAAAAAGAAGGTACCAAGACGTTGCTTTATCTAAACAACATATCTAGTCAAGCTTAAAACAATGTTTAGAGGTCCCTCCAAGATTACTTCTCTAGTGTATTTAGCAATGTTATGGTTGATACATAGGGCAGCTAATTCTAGTAGTGACATCAGGGCACTAATTTTGTATACCCTTTTCTAGGGTACAAATTAAGCTTCTTTTAGTTGTTCTAGGCATTGACCAACCCAATTTTGAAATGCATTGTGTCTATGGATCATGTAGGTCTTGCACGTTGTAGGGCTTGCACATTGTGTACCATCGTGATCCAAATCGTAATTCCGTCCAAGTTTAGAAAGGGATACCACAAATTACCCACCATGACAGTGATCACACCTTCAACACCTTTTACTTTGTCAATACTAGGAAAGTCATGGAAAGTGCGCTCTAAACTATTGTTCACAAAATCCCCTACTATGTGTACTATTTTGRAAATTCAAAAACTAATATGCTTTGTCTATTTTTTGCAAGTTCCTTATGAACATGCTTTGTGTCCTTCAATTGACTTTGATTAGACCTTTTTTAATCTTGATAGATGGATGAATTTGAAAAACACTTAGAACAATCAAGTGTAGGAGCTCACTCAACTAGTGGATTTCATGAATCTTCCCAAGTACATCAAGTACAAGGAAGAGGAATTAAAAAATTATGGCAAGAGTCAATAATTTCAAATATTGTGAAGCAACCAACTATCATGCAGTAAGCATATTACTCCCGCCTTCCCGAAATGATTGTCCACTTTGAATGTCATGGCTTTTTAAGGATGTTTTGACTAGGTCGTATAGAGAGTTCCTAGTGGTTGATTTTATTTAGGTTGCAATGAACATAGGCAATGTTCTTCATTGATTTCAATGATGTAAAATTTGGAACCATTCTTAATTATGTTTTCTACAATATGATCAATGAAATTGGCATAAAAAATCTCAATAAAGTTGTGGACAATCATTTTGAGATGGATGGAGTACCTCAAATGGAGAAGCTCATGTTAATTATGATAATAATGAAAATGAAAATGATGGCTCCCATTGTCAATATTTGCAATTTGATCAAAGTATTTATGATTGATTGCAACTTAGATTGCAAGTTTATAAGTAATTAGTTATAAGACAAATTGTTTAATCTTAAGGTGTAGTTAGTTTGATTGAAATTCATTTGTGGAGAATCTTCTTTTTCTATCCTATTCTAGTATTTTTGTATTTAATTTTTTTTTAAAGTCTTTTGTTTAAATTTTGAACTAAATAACAATGATATTTTTGTGCAATTGCAGACCCATGTTGTGGATTTTGATCACTCAATTGGTCACTCCAAGTTTGTCTTCTATTATGCTTTGTTATCGATTTGATGATTTGCAAATGGAATCAATATTTTTGAGGCCATCTCCAATGATCACTTGGGGTGGTCTAATGCTAAGCACTTTTTTGTTCAATCACTACTTAAAGCACATCCCTATGCAAATAGTTAAGCTTTGGTAAGTTAYGTTGATGATTGTCAAGAKTTTCAAATAGTATATATGGATAGAGTATCTATGTCAAGTGCAATCTCTTTCAAAAGCTCTCATATAAATGTGGTACCATGCATTAACTATGCAATTTGATCATTTAAATAAAAGTCAAATATAATAAATAGCCTAYTTTAYATTTATTTCATGTACTTCACTTAATAAAAAAGAAACTATTKTGCTAATATTYCATCGTTTGTACATGCAGATTGTTATATTGCTTTAAATGCAATTGAATCCTTTTTGGCCATCTAAAACTTAAATGGTGAGAATATTTGCATTAGTTCAATAAAATATAGATTGCGTTCATTGAATTTTAAATTATTCCACGTTCTAAATGTTCCACATGGTTTGAAACTATGTAAGGTGAAGTATTTACTATACCAAAAATAATATATATGATTATATATATATATATATATATATATATATATATATATATATATATATGCACAGTCTCATTTGGGATAAAATTGTAACTTTATGAAATCCAAATTTTGCATATTATTTATTAAATGACTAAGAATTTTCTATCACAATTTAAATGAGTAGATAATGATGCCATTGGAACGAGCATTGGAATCGAAGATATCCAACTTATGCAAGATTGATGCAAGGTGTTCAAGGTTGTATTGTCTTAAAATTAAATTGAATTATCATTGGTTATTGAATATACTCTAGTGACTCTTTGGTACTTTATAATTATTATAATATTATAAAGGGTTGTTAATTTTACATTAATTTTTMCAAATACCATCATGTCTAGCCCTCAATGAACTTGTAACTTTCTATCATTGTTGCAAGTGGTCATCCTACAAGTTCACTAGTCATCATAGTTGATCATATYATGTAATATGAATGGTTATCCATTACAAGAGTACTATGATGTTGAAAAGTTTACAGCTAATYATTGGTGAATGYGGATAGAGCCTACAAACACTAAGAGCRCACTTTACAACCATATATTGMCTTTCTAAATACATTRTTATCTTTTTATTAGTTTATATTTTTAATTTGAAACTATTATCATTGAAAGAGCAACAAAAAGTACTTTCAATAAGCACAATTTTGTTTGAGTTTAGACTTTGAATGACTCAAATAAACCCCTTCAAATGAAAACTGAAGATAAATAATAAAKAGGCCTTGGAAAATTTTGTTGGCTTTGATGAGGCCTCTATATTATTGGTCTCTTAGTTTGTTTTTAGAGGGATGTATTTCAATTTAAGTTTTCTTGCATATATTGAAGACACTTTTGGATTTGCTTCCAATGATATCAATTTCGAGTTTAGATTATAAATCAATGAAAAATAGCTATATATTTGGAGAGCTTGTATGTCGGTTGTGTAGTAGATGCTTTTAGGTATTGCTAAGTAAAGTGTCAATTGTTCTTCTTATGCATTGAAGCACTAACCACTTGAGTACTGTAGTTTAAAGCAAGTTACTTGCTTCTATAGTATTGTTCAATCCTCAAGTTTTATGCTTGTGTATGAAAATACTATACCAACTAGAAAAATGGGTAGTCTTATTTAAAATTCTTCACAAACCAACACCCAAAATTGAGATAATTGATCATATAAATAACATGAAATCATTTTTAAGACTTTAAGCAATGTAAACAAACTACTGCTACAAAGAAACAATGTACAAAAGAACTTCCCATCAAGTACGTTTATGATTGGAGGTTGTGTAGAGTATTTTTTAGCTTGGAAGGTTCATTGAAATGGAATTTCACTATATCTTAGGATTGCCTTTATTGCTCACTCATTTCTAGGCAATGTATGATAACAAGCTTGCAAATGACCCCAATAGTAAGTCAAAAGCAATTGTTGTTGCACTAGTAATTGATGGAATTTTGTACTTTAGTCCCACGTTCCGCAACTACTGTTTTATAGTAGATTTAGACCATTTTTCCCCCTAAACTAATCCATAATATTCTTAGACAATGTTTTGAATTGTGTGATTTACAACTCATAAAATTTAAGGCCCATGTGGGCAATAATCTCATATTCATCTCTATATTCATTGCCAAGAGAAAGGCATGTAGGAGAAATAAATAGGATGCGTCCATAGTCAAAAAATATCTTCTAAGTTTGCCATTAATTTAAAGATTTGTAAGATACTAAAATCTAAATTTTTTGTGTCTTCAAAATTTTTGTAATCTTCTAAAATCTATTGAGTTTTGGTGATCTACAAAAATTAGTTGAAGTCTTCTAGAATTTATAAATATTTTTGGAAATCTACAAAATTAAATAGATGAACACTATAGTTGAGATAACATTGCCAACCAACTTTCGTACATAGTCGAAACACTACAATACTAAAAACATTTGGCAGCCAAATTACATATACAATTGAATCACTGTAAAATTAAAAATAGATGCCAACCATCTTTATATAATTATGAAGATATGGAGTTGAAACATTGTAATATTAAAAACATTTACTTGAAAAGCCGCATGCTCGATGCTTCCAAGGAAGAAATTGAACGCCAGCGCGTTTCTGAAGAGAGAAATAATTCGAGGTGAGAGGAATGATTCGCATTTCTATGAACGTACCTTGTGAATTATTGAAATGTGAAAAACTTGATTGTTTGGGGATTTTTTGATGATTTTGTTAGCTGGATGTCGGACTCTCGAGTGGGTGATTCTTACTACAAGGGGTTGTAGACACAAGCAGGTATTGCTCGAATCATATGACCAACGGTCAGAACAGTCTACTCGAATATTTATGGAATACTGGAAGCGACTTCACGTTCATGTTGAGCATGCGAGAGATGCACAGAGAGGGAAGTCGGTTCCCTCMGACCTCGTCCAAGAACGTTTGCAAGGCAATGCAGATGCACATTCCTCGACATCAGCTACAGTGTCTGATGACAAACAAGTGTTACGGGAGACTCCTCAAGAGCGAAACATTCGTCAAGCGTGTGAAGTTCTCTCGTCTGCTTTACTGGATAGAATTAGGACCTCTTTTCCAGCATACGATGGTGCAAGCAGCCAGTCCGACGGGCAGCTGGAAGCTGCCAAGTTGAGCTTTGAAGTGGACGGGGACGGCATTCCCGAAGAAGTGAAAGATTCTGCACTGAATCTGTTGAAAAATCCACCTCTATTATTACTGGCCATGGCTGACTACACCAAGCGTGTTGTRGCCGCTGTCGACTCTGAAACTGAGAAGATTGACGTACGAGCTGATGCTGAACGGCTTAGGTGCRTCTACATATAGATTTGTACTTTACATTTAGAACCGCTGAAGAGTTCATGTTACGCTGTGACTGGCTGACGTTCACCCTTTATTCAGTTCAATATGAATTGCGCCAGATTTTTCRAATCACATCATCAGCTTAGACTTTAGAAGGCAGGGAGTTGGAGCTGCACAATGAACGCTCKCGGTGTAATTTTCAAATAGGATAAGTTCCTAGTTCTTCTGCATTTTGTGATTGCCTCGTCGTTTATACTAATTTGTTSCGTCAGGAGTGCAGGTACAGGTATGAGAACAATAGGGTTCTCGAGGATATTTCAGCCGAAGTCGATGATCTGTTGAATGTRCACCGCCGTAATCCCAGGGGGAGCACTAAGGAAGCTAAAAATACCTTCAAACAACTTCGAGAACGACAGGTTAATATTTAATTTCCTTTGGAAGCTGACCATTCAGTTTGGGCATCAATACCTTGCACAGATTGTCAACTTGTACTGCTTGTGTTTTCACGGGCTTTCTTTGAACGCCTCAGTGGATTGCATGGTCAAAGCTRCTCATCCGGTAGGTGCTCATAAGTCACCGATCACTTTTGCTAACCAAGTCTGTCGTTGACAGAGGGCGCACGCACATCAATTCATGGCCACTGAGGATGCAGTGAACCAGGCTTCTGATGCCAAGAGACGAAGCGACGAGCTTATATTAAGGATTCATGATGTTGGTGGAGATTCCAGCGCGCCAACCACTGGTCCTCTTCGCCAACATGAAGTAAGAAGCTTATTCGGCTTTCGATCATGGTCACCCTTGTCTTCGCACGCGCTTTACCTGGTTTCGTAATTCTGATCTGTAGCACTGACACGAAGAATCCTTTTACTTCTGTGCTTTACTTCTGTGCTTTGCAGTTAGAGGTGTGGGCAAAGGAAAGAGAGCTGGCAGGAGTTCGAGCAAGTGTAAATACTCTTACAGCAGAGGTTCAGCGCCTCCATAAGTTATGTGAAGAGCGCAGAAAAGCAGAAGAGGCACTCCGTCAGAAGTGGAAAAGAATAGAAGAATTTGACTCTAGGCGTTTGGGATTGGAAGCTATTTATACATCCCTTCTCCGTGCTAACATGGTACGTATATATTCCTGTTTTGTGATTTGTCGCGCTTGAATGGAGATTCAGCATACTGATATAAAGCAGTTAAATTTAATGTGATTGTCTAAATATGGGAATGATGAATACAGCCGAGGCAGGCAAATGTTGCTGAGGAATGCGTTGGGTCTATTTTTCTCGTGCTTTTATTCTTTTTCAAGCCTGTCAAGTAGTGAATGCGACTGCTGGAATTGATGAATAAGGTCGTCTATCGTTTCAGGCAGCAGCGGCTGCGTGGGAGCATCACTCGAGGGCGTCTAGGGAGCAATCGGCAAGCACAATTGTTCCTATATGCGAGTCTCTACAAAACAAGTCCAACGCCGCCCGTGATATCATAGAGAGGGAACTTTCTGCGTTTCAAAGGGGTCCCGATAACCGCTTGTACATGATGGCAGCTTTCTCTCAGGTAATGCATTTTATCCTGAAAATCAGCCAAGCAGATCAGAGTAACGAGTTGTCTTAAGAAATTTGCTCGTGAGGTGGAAGATATTCCTCTGAACTAGAGCTAAAGACTCACTTGTTTTGAATATTATCAGGGCCTTTTAGAGGGAATGATGACGAATACTGCGGGCGGGGCTGAAGCTATTGCCGCCGCTGAGAGGAGCGCTGACTTGCTCACCGCAAGGGCAGCAAGTGGAGATCCATCCGCCATCCCTTCGATTTGCCGCATTTCAGCAGCGACACATTATTCTTCTGGTATTTTTGACATTGCACTCATTGCACCTTTCAAATTCATTCCTTCGTTTCGATGTGTAGAACGCTTAGTATATATATATATATATATATATCGCAGTAAGTTATCTGGCAATGGGATCTTCGTGTTTTCGAGACCTTGAATTTACTGAATCATGATATTTTATATCGCATGATTGTCATTTTTAGATCTACTCTGCGTCGATAGCTAGATTTTTCTAGTTTCCCCCTAGAGCTGATTTACTTTTTACGGGCTGAGGAGATGTCAATGCATGTATGAGGTTCTTTTCACATTCTTAGATCTATGTGTTTGCTGCAGGAGAAGGTGGGGACTTTGGGTTAGCTCAGATTGTGGACTCTTTGCGGTTCTTTCTCCGACCTGGTGGGACTTCTGCGAACCTAATAGAGGATCTTGCTAAAGCAGTGAATCAAGTGCAGACCCTGAAGGATCTCCTCAAAAGTGGTCGTGGCCTGCTGGCTGCTGCTAGTTCATCGATACCAGARTATGAGAGGTAATTATGTCTTTCATRTTTCGGTGGCTTGCAGGTAACACAGTAAGGTCTATCCAATCCATTTATCTTCTGTATTTGTGTGTGCAMTTAACAGGACCGTGGCATTCTGCACTGAGAAGTCAGCTGAGGAAGATAAAATTGCCCTAGAGATGTGGCTGCCAGAGCTCAAGAGTGCTGTTCAAGAGGCTCAACGATGCTTGGAAGACTGCAAGCGTGTACGTGGTCTGGTGAGTATCCAAATTTCTTCATTTGACTTTAGGGTGTACCTATCTGGGGAAGATCTGGGTATTTGATGCACTTGAAATTCCATCCGGTTTCCCATCATATCTGGAACATTCCTTTTTTTGCAAGGCATGCCAAAGTCACACCTCAACAAATGGAAGTTGTGTTTGATGCTAAGTTTCAGATTTAGCTTCCAATGTATCAACAACCACATATTTTTTACTTCAAATTTTGCCACTCAGTWCATATTTTAATGAATCACTAGCACCAGAGATAATGTTCATTCCTGTCTCGGAACTAATCTATGAAGTGCTCCTTGCACTCACGCAGGTTGATGAGTGGTGGGAACAGCCTGCAGCCAGTGTGGTTGATTGGGTGACTGTTGATGGCCAAAACGTTGGTGCATGGCTGGCTCTGGTGAAACAACTCCAGACAACCTTCTACGAGAAGCAACTCTTGTAAGATGTTACAGAATCGGGATTATTTTACAATATTCGAAGACAGCAAAATCGGCTCCAAAGGATCTCTTGCCTCATGCTGGAGTGGTGGACTGCGAACACCGAACACCGTCGTGAAATGCACTTTGCTTGCGCTTGTGAATAGTATACCGGTACTGTGTTATCGTCTCAAGTCCTCCTGTGGAAGCCAAAAGTGCTGATGAATACGGATTTCCACTTGATCGTGGGTAATTGTCAGTGCTTATCAAAAGATATGTCTCATCTCCAGGCATGTCATTCTAAAGAAGCGTACTTATACATGTTTCGGAGCTTTGGAGCAAGTTCATTAYACATGAACATTTCTGGATTCATGCCATGAGTGGTTTCAGAAGCGAAGGTTATTATTGTGGTGAACGATTTGTTAAAACATCAAATTTAAGTATTGGCCAGTTCAGTACACTGTTGTCTATGTCGCATCAGTTCCTGCTGATTGACCGTGTCCACATTCGTAGTGGCTTGCTCGTTAATAATTTCTGTGAAACAGGTTAATGCCCTTTTACTTTTACAAACCACCTAACTTAAGTATCGTTCGTCTTTGTTGGCGATTGTGGAATTATCCCATATCGTTTGTGGCGCGTACCGACGAACTTGGGATATATAGAGGCTGGGGTGCGAGAGGTGGAGCATACCTTTCTCGGCCTTTTGGCTAAGATCAAGTGTAGTATCTGTTCTTATCAGTTTAATATCTGATACGGGGGTCATCGATCCCCATGATATTAATCTAATTTTTCTGCGGGTGCGGGTCCATCCGGCAGCTTGCTGCCCGGACTTGCGCGCGTCGCCTTGGTTTTGCACTACTTCCTTGGCTGGCGCAGCCCTAATCCTCTCCCGAGGAGCCCAAATCAAACCCTAAATTGCATGTCAACTGACTTGAATTCCTAGGAGCTTGCCTTCAACTACACTTCAATAAGTCCTTATTTTCCGCATAATAGTTGGAGCTTGTACACAATTCCTACCACCACCTTCACTAACAAAAATAAAAAATAAAAAAATAAACTATTTCCAAAACTCCATAAGAGGCTAATGAATCCCCACATCCCTGCCCAGCATCATGTAAGTTAGGCTACAATGTGGGATCTCAATCAAGTGATCGTAATGTCAATTCATGCCGGTCTCAAAAACAGAGATCAAAGTGTTTCTCAAGAAAGATTGGGAGTTTTGTCTTCAAGAGTGTTTGGGGGTCATCCATCACCTAACAAACGCCGGCCCGGGGGCTCTGAAGCGGGCTGGATCGAGCTCGGAAGGAGTCGCTCTCGTTGAGACGCAAGCTGACGCTGAAGGAGTGCAATCTCTTCACTTCAGCAGCCGTTTTCGGGAGCGGCGAGTGCATCTTCTCCGTCTCCTGTTCCACTGCCTCCGTCACGGACTGAATGAGCTTGCTCGGCCTGGCGTCCAAGTACGCCAGCACGCGCTTGATGTCCGTCACCAGCCGATCAGCWAGGGATCGGCTGAAATCTTCGCGCACCACCACTCGCAGGAGCGTGACGTGCTGCGCATCGGGCGCCATAGTGTAAGCAGGCACCGTCCATCCATACCTTCGCAGTCCGTCGCTGATTTCGTATTCGTCATGGTCGTGGTTGTCCAACAGAGAGAACGCCACCACGGGGACGCCGATTTCCTTCGACAAGATTTTGAAGCGGCCGAGTCTCTTGATGTCATCCGTGAGGATCTTGGCGTTCGCGGCGCAGTTGGACATGATGTTTTTGTATCCGTCGAACCCTAAACGGATGAGCTGGTAGTACTGCGCGATCACTTGGCTGGCGCCTTTGGAGAAGTTGAGAGTGAAAGTTGGCTGGTCGGCGCCGAGGTAGTTCACGTGGAAGATGAGCTCCTCAGGGAGATCCTCCTTGCTGCGCCACACCACCCAGCCGATGCCAGCGTACACCAGGCCGTACTTGTGGCCGGAAACGTTGATGCTCTTCACGAGGGGCAGGCGGAAGTCCCAGACGAGGTCGGGGTAGATGAACGGCGCTATGAAGCCACCGCTGGCGGCGTCCACGTGAATCGGAATGTTCCACCTGATTGTTGATTGTCACTTCAGTTGGTCAGTGCACGGATTCACTCAATTCCGTATTTGCAGGAGCAGTATTCCGTATTGTGATTTCTAAATCTGACATAGTTCGACCGTGTTTTAARGTTTTGCAACCTTTATGTGTGCTTACAGCTGAAGAATAAAGTCAATGAAAACAGAATTGAGAAAACAAAATCAAGTAAAACAGAGGATTCCGATTCCTCATAACCCTGGTTTTGGGGGAAGTACTAAGAGCAGAGTGTGTCTGACAGGAAATGGAGGTCTTCGGAGGAGTTTAAGTGGAGAGACTAAMGTACCCTTTCTCTGCGTTCCTTTTCTCCAGCAGGTCGTTCAGCAGCTGCACATCTTCGAATTCGCCATTGTATGTCGACCCGAGGATCGCACACACGCAAATGGTGTTCTCGTCACAGAGCTCGATTGCTTTTTCCGGATTTATGACGTAGTAGTCTTCTGTGAGCTTCACCTCCCGGAGCTCTACTTCGAAGTATCGTCCGAATTTTTCCCAGCAGACCTACAAGGACCGGATCTGTCTCAGATTTGGAGCGTTCTTAATTCACCAAGGTTATTGGTTAATGCACTTCTCTAGAGCCTCGTTGACGTACCTGAACATTTGCACCTGTGACCAGGTTGGGCTTGTCCCAAGGCTTCCCCGCCGCTTTTCGCTCATTCTGCCATTTCCTCTTGAAGGCAAGACCAGCGAGCATGATGGCCTCCGACGATCCCACTGTACCAGCTCCGAYGGCTTGTTCACCAGCCTCAATTGGTGCATTGAACAGGCGGGCAATCATGTTCACGCAGCGGTCCTGTACAAATCACAGGTCCTCATTAGAGTCTACCCTAGGGTGCAGATCCACATCGTGCAAGCAACTCCATCTTTCAAAGCACCGGGATTACATTTCTTAAGAGATTGAAGTTACCTGAAGCTCAGTGGTGATAGGGTATTCGTCCATGTCAATATAGTTCTTGTTGAGGGCGGACATGATGAGCTTGTCACACTCGGGCTCCATCCATGTCGTCACGAACGAGGCCAAGTTCAAGCGAGGATTGCCGTCTAACATGAGCTCGTCGCTGATGATCTGGTATGCGGCATCCTTGGGGGTTTCTTTTTTCGGAATAGAGAACCTTCAAAAGAAAMAAATTAAGGTACCACTGTTAGAACGAGTTGTTTTTTCCCCTGTTTTTCCAAATTGCGAGACATGATCGTTTTTGAAAGCAAGAGATGGTCACTGCCTATATGCTAAGAATTGTCTCAGAAGATGAGAAAGTCGTGTCCGCAAACTCACTTGGGAAGCTCGCACTGCACATATCTGGAGGCAAACATGGAGTCGATGGTGTTGTGACCCCGTGTCTCCTTCATGCTCCTAACCGTCGTGAGCGCCATCTTGCTCCCGTCAAGCTTCTCCCTGCAGTCTAATTCTCCTTTCCAAATTGCACTCTCTATAAACGCAACTAGYTCACTTTGCTACAACCACCTATTCTCTTACAATGCAGAACGGTCTATCCAAGAGTTGTACTCCAAAGCTTGCTGAGAGAGGATGTGATGGAGCTTGATGAAAGCAATGAGGTAAGATATGGACTACTTAAAGGAACGGACCCTGGCAAGCTGAGAGCTAGGTCAATGCTCAGCGTTCATCTTTCTTTTCTAAATCTTGTTGTTTCTGCGATCGAGACATGGAGTCAGTAGTTGCTGGCAGCAACTCGGTGAGGACTTCGCATAAATGACATGCCGAGACTTGTTGAGGATACAGCAGCTGCGCCTGCGCGTTTCTCCAAAGTCTGGATTATCAAAGACCATTGGTCAAAGCACGTGCGGACGCAGGAGAGGAAGCACACCCAACGCCGACACTGCTGAAGTTATTCAGTAAGGACCCTTGGTTTAWGCTGCAGATTGGGATTACAGAATCAAYTCTATCCGTCGATAGCCTTCAATTCTACTGTAGAGGCTGTGCAAATCAGTTTATTTGTCCCTCTCTGGTTTTGAAGCGGTTCTTTCGTAATATAGAGTAATTGACTCAGCATTGGATATTTCCATATGCTCCTATTACGGTAAAGTGAGATTAATAAATTTAATATTCTGTGGCTTCAATGGGTGCAGCAAACGAGTTGTGGGTTAAGTGGCGTTTTGTTCAACACGGGGTGCCTGTTGGGCTTCGGGAATACATAACTTAAGTCACGTTACAGGACTCACCACCGAAGAAGCTCCCAGATGGTTGATCAACGTTCTACAGTAGTTCGATTGAAGCAGTCGCTGCGTTCCAAGTTTGTTGGGTTGGTACGAATCAACCTTTGTACGATTCAACCTTTGGAAAAGCCTGAGTCCGGGCCATGGCGGCCAAACCAAACCTTCAGACCTGTGTTGCAAATTCAACCCTTGCAGTCCCCTACCTACGGGGCATACAGGAAGTCAGTCCAATGGGTAACTCATGGTCCCGCATTAATTGGGACTGCACCCCCCCACCCCCCCACCCCCATCATCTTGACTGACTTGCTTCCTTGGTGGTCCAGTCACTGGGCACCCTACATGCCATGGGTGGGTGCGTGTTCACATCTCATTTTACAAATGGTGGAACGAACTCAACGAAGGGAAAATATCAGCCATCCCGAGACGGATAGATAGATAGCTTAGAATCTCTGAGAAAGTTCTGATTTGATGGAGGTACTGGACAGTTCTGAGCCAGTGACTGGGTCGCCTGCCACTAGGGTGCACATTTCAATCTCAGTTGTACATACAGACACGCGGGTATGACGCAACTCAGGCGTCAGTAGCCAGATGAAGTACACTGGTAGGTACGACCTATTTAACTTTCTAGTCCCCAGAAACAGTCATTCTGCTTCCGCCAAGGTAGGAAGTCCAGAAATGGAGCATCTAAGGGCTGATCAGCCTTTTTCATATATTTTGTTTCATGGAAATATTTTTTTCTAATTTTTCAGACACCATGTTCTGCAGCTCACCATGTCCTGCAGCTCACCATGTTCTGCAGCTCACCATGTCCTGCAGCTCACCATGTTCTGCAGCTCACCATGTCCTACAGAATCACTTAAATGATCTGCTATTGGTGCCTTGACCTTAAAATTATTTCTTCAGCAGAGATGCACTTAACACATGTGACGATGGCAGTTTTCGGCAGGGTGCGGTTTTGGGTGTACCCAGCTCTGGCTTATTAATAGTCTGTCCTGTTCTCTGTTTTCTCCCAAACTGAAGCCTGTAATGAAAGGCTATTCCACTACAGTACTGTTTCATCACCAAAAAAGGCCTGATGGAGGAAGGTACATTTGCACTAATTGGAGCTAGGCTGGTGACCAATTCTTTGGGTGTAGCATTGTGGCCATGATAACACACAAAAATTACCTTAATCATAAGCAATTAGAGCCGAATAAGTAACTAGCAGCATTACTATGACTATGAGTGAATATGGTAGGATCCCCAACTCCAAACTTGTTTCCAAAAAGTTAGCACTAACTTACAACAATCAATTGTAGAACAAATCAGAGAAAATGTAGCTGCTTGTTGCACGCTCTTGAATGTGTCAAACTTGGGGTTCTTGGATTTCACCCAACTAGCTTACAACAATCAATCGAAGAACAAATCAGAGGAAAAGTAGCTTGCTTGGTGCACTCTCTTGAATAAGTCAAATTTAGGGTTCTTGAATTTCACCCAACTTTAATTGCAATTTGTTTTTATGTGATTAGAATTCCCCCAACACTCAATTGTACTTATGCTCTTTATAGAAATTTGCTTGGTTTAAGGTGATCGTACCTTAACCTTGTAACGACACAATCGCGTAAAATTGTCTCATGGAAGATAGAGAATCTTTCTATATAAGATAAAAGTGGACATGTTTATCCTTGGAATTTTGTATGAAAAGGAGAGAGCTTGCAAGACAAAAGTGGATATGTTTATCCTTAGCATATTGTAAAAAAAAAGGGGGAGATCTTACACAATAGTTTAGCCTCCAATGGAGATTTTAAGCAAATGATTCACACAATCCAAAGAGAATTGATTTTCATGGTGACTAGCCGTACATTCCAAGGTCAACCCTTGAAAGGACCCTACGGTCTCCCTATACAACCAATATTTAGACTTATAACTCTTCAATTGTGGTGTAATATTGAATTGTTATACATCGTATATTTACGTACTATCATGATAATTTTTAAGGCCCAACAATTTTCTCTTTGTAACTTTTGACTCATTGATCAATATGGAATGATTCAAAGCATTCCATATATGTATAACCAATTTGAATTTTTTATTTTAGAAAAAAATGATTTTTTGTGACACCCGAACTACCCGAATTGAGAAAGAAACAACACATCATGCAATAATATTTTATTCATATTTCCAAACGTCATGGAATTTTGTGCATATGAAATATATTCCTTGTCCCCATCTTCTATTAAAACTTCAACCTAAAATATGCAAATCTCCAATCACACGTACTTGCTCAAAATTTCTATGTTGCCAAAAAATGCATGTTGACTTGGTCCTTTAGGGGTTAATATAAAAAACTTGAAGAAAAATGAAATGAAACGTTGGATTTTTGGATCTTTGAAAAAAAAATGAAAAAAAAAAATTCTTAGGATTAATTCTTTTCTGGTATAAATCAAAATCTAGAAATATATTTTTTTTAAAATTACAATTGAGTTTGACCAAGAGGCATCTAATTTTGGGTTGAGTGGGATTAAGCTAGAATCATTTAATATAGATTATATTTGCTATGGAATTTATTGGCTTTTGGTCTAAGACATAAACTATGATAAGGAAGTTTGATTAGAACCATGGATACGCAACTCCCGTATTATACGGCCTTGATTGTAATTACTTAACAAGATTGTCTTATAGAATATAAGTTCCATAACTTTATTCAAGTTTATGTCAAAGAAGACAATGTGAAGCATAAAGACAAGAAAGTATCAATCCACAAGGTCAACATTATAAACTATTTATATATTTTCTTCAAATGATTTTTAAATATTTAACTTCAAAATTTCAAAAAAATATATTTTTAGCATTTGAAATTTTCTTTGATTTGTCAAATTTGCATTTTCAACTGATTTGTGAGAAGGCATAAATTTGGTAATGAGGCATCAACACTTTTCCAATTTGTAATCTTGGTTTTTAAGTAAAAAATCAAAAGGCAACCCAATCTAGTTTGCACAAAATGTACATAGTTTGAAAYTGATTTTTAAAAAGGCCGTATGTAATATCTCAATGTTTCCAAAAGTGATCCCAAATAAGTTTAGATTATAGATAGATGCTCATTGTAAGAATCGATCAATACAAGGACTTTGAAAATAGTAGATTTAAAAGAAAAAATACTAATTGAAATTTATTCTTTCAGAAATTTTTATACAACACTCAAATGTCATTCTTGAAATTCACATAATCTTAGGTGCAACTTTTTTATGCAAAAACAAAAAATAGGAGAGATTCGAGTGTATATCATATAGGCAACTTGTTAAAATTCAAACCTCAACTAGTTTCACTATATGTATATGTTGTGAACAYTTTCATGATTTGGTATCCATATTTAAAATTTCATAAAATCAATCTTAAATGCAAATAGTTTCCCATAATATAATGAATAAGTCTTGAAAGAAATCAATGTGGTTTTCAAGTATACAACATTGCTAGTATGTGAGCCCGAGGATGTGAGCTTGTGAGCATTGAGCCTACAATATAGGTACCTATAATATAGATACCACGCACTATAGAAGGTGTATGTATCATAAACACCTATAATATGGGTATTTGTAACATATATACCATATAATCATAAACGGTGTCTATAGTATATACACCTATTATATAGGTGTATGGTATTCTAGACCCATAGGCTCACACTCCTATGCTCACATAATGGCAACCGTGTCAAGAATCCAAGTCTGGCATGGTGGGAAGTTAAATACTTGACATATGTACCTTCTTCAAGCTCCGAGACCCCTCACTTCTTGTGTTTTTTTTAGCCTGATTATTACCAAAAACACTCAAAACTTTTAAAGTTGAGCATGATGCAATACAAATTAATGCTTGCAACCAAATAATTTCAAAAATGCTCCAAAATATGTCGGACTCTAAATGATTTTTCTTCTACAAATAGCAACATTTCAAAAAAAAAAATCTTTGAAAAGATCACTATTTTTGTTGCTTTTGTCATTGTAGCCTCATTGATCAATATGATGAACCATTTTATCTAAAAAGACTCAATCAACCATTTTATGGTTGTTGCCCGATTTTGAACAATACATTTAGGCAAATATTTTTCTTCAAAAATTTATATTTTTCCTACAAACTAGATGGGTCATCTCTCTATTTTTATGTTCAATACTAAGATCCCTCTYRTCAAAAAAATATTWYAARGAAAATAGCACAAACCGTTGAATATTTGCCCAATGTTGAAAAATTTACAATTTGGAAAAGTGTTGATGCTCTCGTTACCAAACTTTATGTCTTTTCCACAAATTGATTACAACCACAATTTTGACCAATCAAAATAATTTTTCAAATACTAAAGGTAGAAATTGTGATTTTGGTCYATCATTTGTATTTTGTCCCTTATCCTTGGATCTTCTCTCTTTAGAGTTTAACCCCTAAAATTCCAAGAATCTTTTGGGGGGCTCTTGAAGACTTAGGTAGTCTTTTGGGCTCAAGGATTCTTGAAGATTTTGTCCTACTTATGATTTTTGGCATGATTTTTTAAAACCTCTTGTAGAAATTATGTGTCTTGTAGATAGTGCTTTATATTCTAATTTTGGAAAAATTCATTTTTTTGCAAATTTTTACCATTTGGGCATTATGATTTACCAATTGGGTTGATAATAAAGTGAACYACACTGTTTTTGTGGTTAATAGTTTGATAACCAAGTTGGGTTAAATATTGGATAGTAGTAAAGTTTAATTGGTAAGTACCAAATTGGGAGATTTTGTTAGATGGCTCAATTGGTTCAATTGGTGGCGGTTGGTGGTAATCTCCTCCGTTGCCTATTAGGTGATTTTTTTCAATTAGTTTTTCATCCACTTTGTGAATGACAAGTGTGAGTTCCAACCCAAAGTGGCTAAGTAATTTCTTTGTTTGTGTCTTATGAGATGTGTGTTAGTGTGTGAGAATGAGTGTGTGGAATTTGATGCTGGATTTAGAATGATGAAAATACTAGTTGGTGGAACTGTTATGTGGTGAAAAACTTTTGAATAAGTGAATGAAGAAATTGTAATATGGTGATTTGTTCATCAAATGAATTCGATTAAATACAATAATATATATTTATCCTAATTGATCTATTGTGATGTATATGGATGCTTGTGGTTGTGAAATTGATTAAATCAGTGAAAAAGAGAGCTATAAATCCAAATCCAAAATTCCTAAAAATAAATAATTGCAATTGCTGAATTCCAATTTGTGTGTGCAATGTCGTTGAATTGTGAATCATGATTTCCAAGTTGGGATGCCAAGTATTATTTGAATTAATTTAATGTGTTTTCTAATGAAAGATTGTGTATTTTAAAGTTGTGTTACCTAGTTAGGGAATGAATCTATTAGCATAGAAATTTCCTACTTGACTGTCTCCCTTCGAACTAACTTAATATCACTAATAGGACCACTACAAAAAAAAGGGGTGTTTTAAGTATAGTCCTAGTAGTATAGTCTTTTAAGTAATGATCTATAAGGAGTGTTTAAAGTAAAATTTTATTGAAAATACATGTATTTTAAGTAAAATTTACTTAAAAGAATCCTTACACGTCATTACTTGAAAGACTATACTACTAGGACTATACTTAAAACACCCTTTTTCTTGTAGTGGGATAATTGCCAATTTGGTCATTATCCTTCTTCAACATGTCTTAAGAGCTTTGTAATCATACATTTATTTTCAAATCCAAATGGTGGTTGACAAGTTACAACCATTTCTGTGGAAAATGGACAAAATAAACATAAACATGCTTGATCGATGAATTTTAGTTGCGCTATTGGAATGGGCAAGACAAGGAGCAATAAGGGGCTAGCGGATGACAAAAGGGAAGCAACCATTGGATGCTTGAAGGAGCAACCATCTCTTTCAACCAATGATTTGAAAGCCTACATTGGAGAGGTTGGAATGTGCCATCGGCATGCATTGGTTCTATTAAAACTTTGCAAACCCCTCCAAAATTGTGAGAAGTGAATTATTTTGGATTGCTCTGAAACAATAGCAATAACATTGTGCACATAAAGATTGATGAAATTTTGAGGTCAATAAGCCAATGTCTAATTTCGTAATACAAATGATCTTTTGCAATTTAAAGCACAAAATTTCCAGAAACATGTTATTTGGCAACCACAATGAATTGAGCAATGAATACATGAATGCAATTTTTAGGTGCTCATTGTAGTGTCCAGATGGAATACAAGCCAATTTGCACTTTATACTCATAAATTTGCACCCTCATACCACATCACCTCTTTGACTAATGATCATGCTATCCCGATTTGTGTTTAGGATGCAATTTTAGCACAATTTTGACAACTCCTCAACAACCTCTTTCAAAAAGAAGATGATGAAATACATTGCAACATATTTGACACTTCAAGTGATTGCCTCTAACTCATAGTGAACCAAGTTTTGGGTGTAGGAAAGTTCTTCTAGAAGAATGTGAATTAGGGGTTATCCCCTAAAGGACCAACATGCGTTTTTTGGCAACATAGAAATTTTGGGTAGGTACGTGTGACTAGAGATTTTCATATTTTGGGCTGAAATTTTAGCAGAATGTGGGGACGAGGAATATCTTTCCTGAATAAATTTCATGACTTTCGGAAATATGAGTCAAAAGTTATTGCATAATATGTTGTTTGTTTCTCAACTCGGGTAGTCCGGGCAGATTTGAAAAAATCACATTTTTAAGAAATAAAAATTTGAAATTTGTTCTTCAGATTTATATGTGCTCAAAATGCTTTGAATCATTGCATTTCAATAGTTGAGATGAAAGTTATGAGGCTTTTTAGTTTGCAGGCAGTTATGAAATCCCTACACCAAAAAAACTTTGAAGTCCTTTATTTTACTGAAATTTCAATATTTTTGAAAAAAAACAATGCTATTGGATGTAGATTGTTTATTACAACAATTCAACCATTTGAATTGGAGTCTTTTAACTTTATAACTAATTAATTAACAATTTAGTATTTTGAATCATTCTCTGCTTCTTTCTACTTACTAATTTTTTCCTATATGTTGTACAACTCCAAATGATCTGAAAATTTTCATGTATGTAGCCAACTTGCCTTGAAGAATGAATCCAAAGAAGCACAACCATTTTGGACATTTTTTCATAATGATCTGACCTTGTGAAGTGCAGCTGCCCGGTTTTTAGCAGGGCCAAAAAAAGGATTCTTGCCACTTCAAATGCTAATATCTTGCAATCTACATGGTGGAAATTTTTGAAATTTTATCCGCATATTCTCAAACTAGATTAATACAAGATCCTATGGTTACATGTATCAAAAAATGATATTTTTCAAAAATTTGATACTTGTACTAGAAATGGCAATTTTGAAGAGATTTTGATGAGAACCTAGTCAAGAAACTTTAGGGGTTAACTCTGGATCTAGAAGCATTGCAATTGAACTTTGACATTGTCATAGGAACAAATATCTAAGAAGAAAGCATAACATGCAGGAATAAACTATTTTCTATTCTCATTTATTTTGCTTTCGCTTGGTTGAGAGTGCTCAAGTAGCTCCTCATGCATGTTACACCTCCATATCCAAACAATGTCATAATAAAATGAGGATATGACTGTACATATACATTTTTAGTATATTGGAGGGATATATTTTGGGTGGTGGGTGAAGTGTGGGTGCAATTGTTTGTGTCCACCAAACTAAAATCTAGATTTGTCTTAATTCTGTAAGGAAGAATTGCTTCCACATGGATCTCAATTTTTTGCAGTTGAAAGACCTTTTTATTCATYATTATTATTATTTTATTATTTTTAATATATTTTTTTTCATATTCTACATACTCAAGGGCAGAAACCGACAGTTTCATCATCACCCCCATTGAAATATCACTGTTGCCACAAAACTATTGTTTGCTTGATGCATGGTCTTTCAGTTGGTCAATGGTCAAGTACTCATGTCATGTCCTGTTCAGCAAAGGAATTGTGGCCATGATATTTGGGGTTTCATCTTGTGTACAATACTGTACTGTACGGTACTGTACAGTACTGTACTGTCAGAATGAGAGGCCACTACAGTAAGTTACTAATAAAGGCCCGGGTGAACTGACCCCCTCGCTTGGGCCCGGGTGGACTGGCCCCGGTTCCTCGCTCGGCCACTCCAAGCAAGTAATTACAGGTGTGCAAGGAAAATAAAAGCTCCCTATTTCGGGCCCGGTTAATTTACCTTGTGCATCCCCCAAGTTTAATTTGGAGCTTCTGATTGCAAATATGAAATCAGAACTTGCAAATTCTATCATGCGTGGAAAATAAAGAATTTCAGGGTTTTACCGAGTGGTCGAGCGAGGGGGTCAGTTCACCCCGGCCCTTGCTTGGCCATTCGGGAAAACCCTGAATTTTTTTATTTTTCACATATGATAGAATTTGCAGATTCTGAATTTATATTTGCAATCAGAGACCCCAAATTATATCGGAGGGATGTACAAGGTGAATTAACTAGGCCCAAAATAGAGGGCTTTTTATTTTCCTTGGACCCCTGTAATTTCTTGGAGACATAACATTCTTCATTGGCTCTACATCCTCCCCCCAGTGGGAGGTATAATGCCCTCCTAGATACCTTGGGGGGAAAACAAGGTTATAATCTCTTCTATTGGATTGGTTGGCCTGGTTGAGCTGTCAGACTTGGAGATACTGATTGGTTGTTTGGGAGGCCAGATTTTGAGGAGCAAAAGGGACCCCCAATGAAGGTTAAGAATGTTATGGAGGCCGAGCAAGAGGCCAACCAATCCACCCAGCCCAAATTAGCTAGGAGAGATGGACAAGGTAAATTATTCAAGTCCCTAATAGGGGGATTTTTATTTTACTTGCACCCCTGGAATTAATTGGAGTCTGGCCCTATCCTCAAACTTGGGGACTGCGCAGTAACTGTTCATTGTGATTTACTCAGTATATTCTAATCATCTAGAGATGCAAACATTTCATTGGTAATTCAAGTCATGTCTGTAATCATTTTTTTTATTTTTTATTGTTGGATTTGAGTTGGAACAAGCTTATATTATGTTTGGTTACCACACTAATTGATTTGAAAATGCTATTAGCTTATTGGTTTTAATCTTGATTGATGAACATTTTAACCAAGAGCATAGATATCAATAGGTCTGTTTTTCATTTTTTATGAAATGCCAATAAGGCACTATAAAATGTTATAGTGATGCTCCAAATTTCAGCATTCATCCACATACTAGATAGAAAATAACACATTTGCACATATCACATGTCTATAACTTTGTTTTCAACCACAATTTGAAGAATTCATCAAAGATTTTTTTGAAGTTACATGGCAAAAAACTTTACAAATTGTTTCCATTCTTTAATAGCCAAATTATTTGTTTTTGGTGCAATATGGTGCTAGAAAGCCAAGAAAAAACACCAGATAATAAATATCATTCAAAGAAAGGATCTCTACAAACATAGTTGGTAAATAAATTCATCAAGAGTAAAAATTTATACTATTTTTAAACAAAGTAGTGTGGTTAACACTAAATTTCATTATTAGAGTTTGAAAAATAAGTTTAAAGCCCAAAGTAGCTCCTGCGTGGTGGGCAAAATAGAAGAAGTAAAATTCAGATTGACTGGATGATGAGCAAGCTCATGTCTTTAGGTGTAACTCCTTTGTGTGTCCTTTCCTCAGGCAATGAGTATTATTTCGTCTAATTTCTCACCCATTCCACCAATACTCTTGATTCATGCCGGGTTTTAACAGGTCTAAAAACCTTTTCAATGGGCTTGGGCTCTAAGGTATGTGTACCTGTAATCATCACTTATTGCTGCTCAACAAAAAAACTGATTGCAATTTGGATGAAGGAATAATGTGTGTTTTAGCATTTAGAGGAGTTGGTGTTCTACACTAAAAGTAGTAAACTTTGGATCCTAAAACAAAGAAATAATCACCTTCAAAGTTTATCTCAGTAGAACATTGATAATTGATAGTAGGGTCACCTATAAATCAAATACATACATGCTAAAAAAAAAATAGTGAGCACCCATACTGTGAATTCAAAACATGATAGTTGTTCAATAACTTCTTCAAATGGCTTCATTTACAGACAATTTACTATCAATATATTTCTTGGACATTCAAGTAAGATTATAGTGATGGCCCCGTGTGAGTTTTATCCATGAGTGTCCACATTTTGTTGCCATGCTCGAAGACCATATTTGTTGTCCATCAAAATTGTGTTGAGGCATTACTTTTGGATAATTCTTCGATCAGTAAGTCTTTGTGTACTTCATTTTAATTTTGTAAACCACTTGGAAATCACTTTTCTTAAAACAAATCCCACGGTACTGATGTTTTGTCTAGAAATTGAATGTAGAAGAATCACTATTTTAAATCCAATCAAAAATCAAACTTATTGAATTACCAAAGACTTGGACGAGAAACATAAACCAAACCAATGGTCATGTGCACTAAACCAATGTAGGCATGAACCGCAAGTCTTCATCATGCTATGTACCAAAAAGATGTCATTAGACTTGGCTGGGCTGCCCCCTAGTGAAAAATTCTTTGCCGTCCAATACAAAAAGGGAAAATTAAAGTACCCTATCTATGGTCAATCTCAGTGGAGCAATAGGAAATCAAAATTAATCAATGCCATCGGATGTGGATGGAATAAATTATAACCCTTCCATCTATCGTTGATTTGTAAAAAAATCAAGAGCCCTTGGATATTAGGTGCCGCCCGCTTGACGATCAACACTGTTGAGTTTAAAATAAGGTAGCTTATCTAGGGTTTAGTTTACACACAATCATAAAGTTTGGCTAGCAATGAGTTGGAAACTTTGCTAGATGTGCAAGGTTTTGGTGCGTTTGTTTGGGCTTCATGGTGATTGGTTTGTGCCAGTCTTTGCTTCAATGTGATCTGTTTCCTGTTTTTGTCACTTGGGGTATTGATCGGCCGTATATCACTTCTACACCTCGTGTCCTAAAGGGGAATAAGAGTCTTCATGTGGGCAGCAATGTTGCAATACGAAAGTCTTCATGGTGTAGCAACATCACCATGGGATTATCGATTGGCTTTGAAAATACTTCAAGTTTGCTTGCACTGTGTGTTGAACTTGGGCAATGTTGGTACACCGTCAAAGTAGATGTTCTATTCATTAACTGAGGTCAATTTTTTTAGGCAAGTTGAAAATGTTGCAGACTCACAATGCACAATTACTAGATTTCAAGCTCCTGTGACTCAAAGTAAAATTCCTTGTCATGTTGAAATTGTAGATTCTAAGTCTGCATTGAAGCAAACATTCAAGAAAATTATTGCCTTGAAAAAACTCCACGGAATAAACCTCCTCTACACTTCAAGGAGTTGGATTGAGAGTTGGATGTCAGTGTCACTATCTCAATTCTCAAATGGATAGAGTCAACATCTCCGCAAACCTATTGGGAAAAATGGAGGAGTTCATTGTAAAAAAAGAGCATTTCTAGACTTTGTACTAGTAAAAGAGGTGGTGTTCTCTCTAGGTTGCACTTGCAAATGGTGTGCCGCCTTCTAACCTTCTCAGCAGCTGTGGTTAATAAATGCGTAAAAACATATTTTGGATGGGATAAGTGGCTTGTTGCTCCCATTGGCCACCATGTTCTTACAAAAACACTCCGTAATGTTGGAGTGCATACATTCATTGGAATGTTGGGCTATTGCGTAAAGAACAAAGGCGAAGAACATTTTAAATGTGTGCACCGAAATGTGACGCCTGAGCAAATTAGTAAAGACATTGAAGAGTACATCAATTATGATACTCCTTTTGCAAAGAAAGAATTGTTTTAACTCACACAAACCTCATTGAGATGGCTGCCACATATTATAGGTACAAGTTGAAGAAATATTTGGGAAGTACTCTTGTTGGTACTTTTCTTCCTATGCTCTGGACGGAACAATATATACACTTAGCATCTTGGATTCTACTTGTTTGTCAAGGTGGCATGGAATACACCAGGGCTTCATTACTTTGGAAGTGTATAATGAATCCAGGTGTTATTGAAATGGATGACGTTACACAAATTTTTTTCCAGCACACTAATCTTGGTACATGACTGGTTGATTTGGCTCGCCAATAGTTTGCAACAAATTTGAACGAGGTGCAAGAAGGTGCAGATCATGATTATGTGCTAAAAAGGAATACCTCTAGTATTTTCTTTTGATGACAATTCTCCAACTTTTTGTATCGAATGCATATTTTTTCCGTACCTCACTAAGTATCGGTACCTCATTGAAAAATGTTATGGCTACTTATTTTGATGGTTTGTTTATGATACTGCAAATATTGTTCTAAATGACACACAACCTGACTAAAACAACATCATTGTCATCAACGGCAGGCAAGATGCAAATTTAACACTTGCACACTTGCCTAAGTCTAGTCTCAATGTGGATGATTGAACAACAACAACACCCATGTTCATACCGGTGTTTGCTGGTGACCATGATATAAATAACATTTTTGTAGTACTCCCTCCGTCCCAAAATAAATCCGGGATTTCCAAATATACTTGTCCCAAATTAAATTCGAAATTGGCTCTTCACAACTTGATGGACAACAATTAAAGCTAGTTTGAGTTCCCTGAAGTGAAACAATCCATAGTTCTACACTCCAAAGACTATATAGCAATTGGATCATTGTGAACGGAACCAAAATGCAACCCTCTAGCCAACCAAAGGTAAAAAATTCAACCCAAAATTATACAAAAACTGCTACTAATAAATTTGTTGTTGAGAATTTTTTGGAGTTGAATCAAAAGACACTATTGGAATTGAATAGAAAGGATGTCAATGGATGTCACTGCACCAACATTGCTCGGAGAATGATAAAAATCAATACCACTGGAGCAGTTCCAAAATCAACAAAAAAAATTCAATTTCATTGCTTGTTTTCAACATGCACAACTTAATTGTTAACTTCCATTCTTTCGCACCTAATGGAACTTAGTAAAACCTGCAATAACTACGTGAGCTCCTAAAAATAGGAACAATTCTTGTGCTAATTTAGCCATTTCCAAGTAAACCTATATTTATTACGGGACAAAGGTAGTATAAAATGTGGCATTGCAACGCTTGTGGTTTTTTGAATCAAAAATTGTGAAGCTTTTTTTTTTACATAGGTGTACATGAGTGTCCCTTAGTCCTTAGTCACAACTTTTTGGTATGATCAAGTAATACACACCCAATAGAGAAATGGCTTGTGTATTCATGTATTGGATAAATTTAACCACCACCATGTTTAATGCAAAAGTTTAACTGCTAATGCTTAAATGACACATTTACACCACCATGTATCATAACTTTTGGTTTCTGCAAATTTAACTTCTCTCACTATGCCTATGCACCCAAAAGATGTAATTTGATTACATCTTTTGGCTTATAACTCTTATAACTGACTTATATTGACTTAATTCCTATAATAATACATGACAAAGTAATAAAACGTGAGCATCAATCAAGTAAGAGCAACTTAGGTTATTTGATAAAAAATTTACATTTACATTTTTTTACTATGATCACAAAATTCAATGAATGCTTAGACTAGTAGACTTGAATCTCCTTAAGATCACCTTGTCCAATTTTCGATTTTCTGCCAAATTGTAGGTAATGAACATTCTAATGTCAAACGCACTTGTCTTCCACTATGAGAGTTGCAATATTAGAATTATTTGGATACAATTGTGATAACATGGATTTGAGCAATATTTGTATGGAAGGTTTTCAACTAACTTCCTTACATTTCAAAGAGTCATGGACTTCTACTCACTAGCTTCATTCAACATTGTGTTGTCATCATGTAACAAAACTCCATGTAATCACATACAAAATGAAYATCCCCACTCTAAAAGACACTCTTTCTACTCCCACTATCATAGTTGTGTTATAAAAAACTTTTATGCAATTGATAAGGGCACAATTGTTTAAAACCAACTTCATCAGATTTCAAGCTCACATTTCAATAGATGTCACTTTTTCATTCAAAGTAACAAAAGTCCATATAATCACTCCATATAAGCATCTTAGGTCCCTAGCTATGTGTRATTATGCAAAACAATCAAGAGCATAGCCCAACATTCTTAAACCTTGAACAACGCGATAGATGTTTCGCATCCAATGAATGACAGAGAATCAAATTGTACAGCACAGAAGTGCAACTATTCATTCATAGAATTAGGAGTGATCTAGGGTTAAGGAGCAGCTTCAAGACCTTCACAAACATTCCAAATTCATACTCCAATCCCACTAAAAGCTTCCCAAATTCCTCCTACAAAGATTGTAAATCAACTTGATTGAGGCTATTAGGTGGATTGAGGGAGTGTTGCACAGTTAGCCTTCAACTCACCTCAAATGGGAAGAACCAAAAAACTAAAGAAAATTGACCACTCATTGTCATTGAGCATCATGCCTACTGGGCAATTCCCATAGTGAATGTCAAAATATTGATTGATTTTTTTGGTAGCAATCTAGTATAGGAGAGGGTTGTTTAGGATTAGGGTTTTGGGTAGTCATTTGCCATAGAGAAAATGTTGTCAATGAGTGCTTAACGACTTGAGAAGACAGATGATGAGGTTGAAGCAATGGACGTTTGCATGTTGGCTTGCTTTCCATCGGAAGCAATGGATTCCAATGATGGTTGCTTTCACTCTTGCACATTCTCAACACTTTGTGTTGTAAAATTGTTTTTCCTATATTCTACAAATAAAAATGTTGAAGGATGTATTTTCTAGGACATATTCTCGGACATAGAATTCTGTTCCCATAAATACATCCTTCAACTTTTTAATTTGTAGAAAATAGAAAAAACACTTTCTAGCAAAACTAAAAATTGGCCATTGGAAGGACTTTTTGAAGATTTGTATTGACTAAAACATTGAGGTCAAAACCATCTCTAATGTTTAGAAGTGTGTGTGCAAGGGGGCCTATTTGGACAAACGTGGAAGATACAAAACAATGTATATTTAGATGCCCTCTGCTTATTAGGAAAATATACATTAGAAATTTTAGCTAAAAATTACTAATTTAAAACACTCAATAATGTAAGAAAATCCTAAATGTCAAAGAGTGACCTTGAGTGTGACAAATAACAAAATTGAATTTTAAATAGAAAATGATTTTTATAAATTTCTAAAAAAGGAGGGATACAATTACCATCAAAAAATCTAAAAATACGTTTTTATAGTTTTGGCATTGGATTCATAATTCTAAAGTCATAATTAAAGAGTAGGAAGCTTATTCAAGAGGTGACAATAAACTTTAGAGGTTTGGGCGAACCATGATGGAAACACCTAAAACAGTCAATATTAGCAATTTAACACTACTAGGAGTGCCTTTCTTGAAAATAATATGTTTAGAGTATGAACAATTAAAAATCACAAATATGCAAAAAAAAAAAAATTGGGGTATAGCATAAAATTTCTATGAATTTTTTTCAAAGTGGAAGCTCACTAGACCACTAGTAGCATCATATGGTTGAATCAAAAACCGCAATATATTAAAATCAACAGTCAAATTGATCACAATAAAATAAACATTGTGATGGAAGTTTAGGGACACTTAACCCATTAAAGACTGGTCGACCACTTTTGGGTTGATATTGACACTTTTTCATTGATAGCCAGAGATTTAGAATGAATTTGGATACGGATAAAAGGCAATTGGTGTGGAGAATTGTAAATCAAATGCATTGGGACAAGAATCAAGACAATCTATGCTAGCATGTGGTTTAGGGATTGAAAAAACTAATGAAATTTGGGCTGAAAAATACAAAAATCTTCCGAAAAGGGAACTTTGGATTGCCACAAAATTTATTGTAGAGGCCCAATCATTCATGCCAATTTAGTGGCATGGTCAAATCTCTGGAAAGCATCAAAATTTGATATTTTTTCCACATTTAATTAGAAACTAGAGAATGTCTTGCTCTCCCCCAAATCAACCACGGTCCTTAATGGGTTAAAGGAAAATCTATTGTGCGTGAATAAATATAAGGATGGTTTCAAGTGTTTCTAGTTTAAGCTGAAGACAGGACCACCCATTCATGACCTATAGGGGGGTATTTTCAACCAAGGCTGGAACAAATTTCCAACCAAAGCTTTGAACTTATTTTTTTTTCCTTTCCAAGTTTGGGACTAGTAAGCTCAATCATGACACATGTCTTGAATTAGTGAGCAAGAAAGTAGTTCTTGAATGATTGGACTTGGAAGACTGTGAATATTAGACACTCCCTTAGGCTTCTAAAATTCATAGTAATTTTAGTTTGAGCAATAAAATTACAAATTTTTTGGCAATTCCCATTAGTTCTATCTTTGCACCCCCAAATGCATTTTCTTTGCCTTGCACTACTCTAGATCATGTCCATAATTACTTATTTGATCAATTATGAATCATGGCTTCTCTATACCGGTAATCCTAGTTTCCAAAACTCTTGCAAAAGTAAGCATCACAGGTTTGGCACTTTCAAACACGCCCTTCAAGATTTGAAATGTCATGCACATGGCACACCATTGTTTAATTGTTGTGTGCCGGTGAGTGCGTCATCATGACATTGTTTACTGCCTCGAGGGCTTCGCCAACATGAAGGTATAATTTTATGAAGATACCTCTTTGCTTTGACTTCAATTATATTTTGATGGCTCATATTGGCCAAGACTTCCTACGCTATAGTATTGTGTAAAGGAACTTCCAATTGCAATGCGGGAGGAGTCTTTGGATTCGAGGGAGCAAAATGGGACCCCAAAACATTGCTTAATAACGTTATGCACTACTTTCCTCATGTGTGGGGAGTGTGGGGAGTGTGGGGAGTGTGGGGAGTGTGGGTGACTGTTTACAGATTACAGAACACAAACAACTGAAGCTGGAATTCTTTGCTGGGAGAAGCTCCAAAGTTCATACGGTCGTGTGGATACAGTAAGCATACTGAAATTATTGATAGTGAAGGTGTCAGTCCCAGATTCTGTCCGTCAGTGCATCAATAAGTTGGGCAATTTAATTGATCAGTCTTTCCATCAGAAAAAAGATACCGACAACAGGTGTATGACTGTATGTCTCTTTAGAGGATGGGCATGTGGCACTAAGGGTAGTCTGCTCTTAAAGCGCCCATGCTCTTAAAGCGATCATGATATAGAGGTACATTTTGCTTTCTTAAATGTTCCAACAGTGTACATTTCAGGAGGTGGTCGCTTTTAGTGACTACTGCATTACAACTTCAAAAATTTGTAACTAATTCCCTGAAAGTCCATAAAAGATGAAACAACTTGGGTTAGATGTCAATTCCTTTTTTCTTCCTATGAAAATTTAGTGAAAATTGTTTCAAGGAGTTTAGCTTGCCTAGAAATGCAATCAGCTCTTAAATGGTCACTTTAAGAGCAGTCTACCTTATATGAAAAAGTAAGTTTCATGTGGGTGCTTGGATGTCAATCAAAACAAGAGACTGGCTAGGCTACAGACACTTGAGAGTCCATGTACTAGTCCATGTACTAGTCCATGTACCATTGACTCCTCACTCCTCACATTTATCATATGGTCCTTATCAAATATCCTCACATGCAACATAACAATATCTACAATCATGTGAAATGTAAGGGTTTGAGCATGGCTCGTATAATTAAAATGCATTTTTTTTGGGTGGGTCTTATTAAAAGTCATTAGGGGAATTTAGGTTCTCTTGAATGCATTTTGCAGACACCCTATGGATAAACAATGAATTATTATAAAGAGCTCAAATTAGGTGTATCAAAGCTTAGAGCATTCCCACCTGTCCTACAAAACGGATGACCTCTTAAGAGGCCTTGCTTGTAGGCCATGGGCGGCCTCCAAAACAAGTAGCTTTTCCACACACATTATCAACATAGAGATGATTCTATGAAAAGAAATTTTATGCCAAAAAAAGTTTTTTTCAATTCTTGGGAGGGTGGCAAAGTTGAAAGTAGTGAAATTCACCTTTACAACTACATGTTGGTAGATTTCATATTGCTCTTTTTGTGTAAATCTTTTGGTTTTGAAATTTGGTACACGTATCATCAACATAGACATGATCTTGTGTAAAAAATCTCATGACAAAAAAAAAGAATTCCCAAACCTTGGGAGGGTGGCAAAGTTGACAGTAGTGAAATCTTTCTTGCAACTATAGATGTTGGTAGATTTTGAATATCATTTTTTCTATAAATCTTTTTTCAATGAAATTTGTCACACGTGTTACAAACATTGAGATGAACTTGTAAAAAAAATTCATTGAAAAAACCCAATTTTTCAGCCCTCAGAACGGTGCCAAAGTTGACAGCCTGAATTTTTTTTCACTGCTGGGTCAAAAATTCGTAAGATTTCGTTACCTAACTGTACAATACAAATTTCAGATGACTCAGACTACAGTACTGCTGTGCTAGAGATGACTGAAGAGTAACTGAGCAATTCTTCACCAAAGCACTGCTTTTTCATCATGCCTCCCATCTGACAACAAGACGCTGGAAATTTTGGGGATTACTGAAAACCTGACTTGCAGAGCAGGATAAGAAAGTAATCAGACGAGATCGAGAGTTGGAATTGTCAGTAAGTAGTTGAGTAAGTAGTTGAGTAGAGCAGCTCTTTCCTTCTAACATACTAACTTAACCCTTAAGGGACGGACCTATCACCGCAGGGAGAGGCTGGGTGCGAAATGTAGTGCTTGACCAAGGGGAAAAACACTATTCCCGCACATGTTTAGCTTTGAAAAAATTGTACAAACCAATACCTGATGCTATCCATTCAAAAATTGCGAGAAGGACAACGTGTCACAAAACACTTTCATGCGAAAATCTTTACTATCTTCTTAGTATTAGGGCTATCTAAAAATATGGAAACAATTAAAGACATTAAATTTGACTTCCCATGATGATTGACATATGTGTGATCACTTTTGCAAAAAGAACAGATGAAAATTGGCGACTATCCACTCAGCAGATGATTTTTTTGTCATCCAAAGGACGCAAAACGTCTGCGCCGTCCTTCAAGAGTTAAACATCAGAATGTGTGGTTGATTTTGACTAGGGATGATCTTCTGGAAACAGAAAATAATGTAAGTCTTGGCATGCCCTTCGTCATGTGGATAGGCCAATGTGCAAGTGAACCCATCTTGGCCTTGTCTGCAACTCTTCCTTAATTGAGGCCTTCATCACCTCGATACATGTTAACCTTTAAACGACGCCGAGGACGTTTTGTGTCCGATGAATGGCAAAGAATCTTTCCTTGTAGGATAGAAATGCAATCATTCATCCTTGGTATTAGGGGTGGAAAGGTGAAATCTTTTCTAGTACTTTGACTTCCAATGAATATATTTAGCTTTTTCAAAGGAAATGATGTCACACGGTATCAAAATGCATGGTTTCCACGGCCACCGGTCTGTCCTTCAAGGGTTAACAATCTTAAGCTGAAGTCAATGTCCCCAGGAGGTCTTGTCTATTGTGCAGTAAGTGAAGTTGTGCAATTGTTATTTGTTAACCCTCTTAGGATTAGCAAAAATAGAAAGTTCACTTTGATATAACACTCAAGTATATAAACTTCCAAAATACATTTCTCCATTGATTCAAAAAGTGAGCCATGGTTTCATCTTTCTAATGTTATGTTTSRCTACCATTTTTGACGCTTCCAARTTCAATCATTTRAATCTAATGARTATGGGAGCAGTCACTWTTAGCAYTTGGGGGTTAACAAATTCGATTACTTGGAGTTAAATTTCAAGAGTGGATCTGTGGTGAGCAATGTCCTAGTCACACGAGCAGGTGCTGTTTACACAGACAACTCTCAGTTCAGAAAACACTTCTAGATAGAGATCCAAGAAAATTACTTCTTGAGATCAGTATCATATAATTATGGCTTCACAATGGAAGATCTACAACATGAACACTATTGGTTGTGGATGACTCCAGCCCTGGATGACCTACATCCTCGTACACACTCCGGTTTGAATTTGGAAGACTAACCGGCAGTGCACTTTCTTCATTCTGTGGTGTTAGGCACTTCTCTCTTTCAGGACAGCATGGGTATAAACTTGCGTACTGTAGTGTCCAAAGCTCTTTTATACCTGTGTGTGCGTAACACTAACAGGACCTGTTAGTGCTATGAGTTTTGGTAGCTAAGGTGTACTCTAACGCCAGCATGGTGTAGAGGGATGTAAGGCTGATATATATTTAGTATAATATATGATTGTCCTGCTACATATGATATATGTGTACTTGTCGATTTGCATGAAGTCCTGAGCGTTGTGTCAGTCTAGTATAGTGACTGCCTCTTTTGACAAAACACTATGCACCCTATGTCACTATGCACCCAAACGACTCCTTCCAATTTTTTTAAATTAAATTTATTATCCCCTACCCCCTATTAGATTTTTTATTTTAATTAATTATTTTTTGTTCTGCACTCCCCACCCCCTCCTATTTGTAATTGTGAGGGAGGTGAGGAGCTACAAACAATATGGGATATCCTGTTATCCCATATTGTATCCCGTATCCCTTATCGCATCCCATATCCATATCCGTACCCCCATATATTCGTCTCTATATTTCGTATCCATACCCTCCAGTACTCGTATCCATATCCGTCTGCTGTATCCATATTGTATTCTAGATGTTGATTGGACGGTTGAGATTAAATCTCACAAGATCAACGACTTCTAGTTTTTTGAGAAATCAACAGCAATTTCAAAGGTAAGCATTTAAAAAATAATAATAATCAACTGTCTGAAAGTTTTTTGAAAAGGGGGGGGGTTGGCAACTAATGCAAACCAGGTGTTGTACGCCTCTTTTCAGGGGATAGTATGTCTATGCTATAAATGACCGCAGCAGCTAGCCACATTGCGCTAAACGGATTTACCTCTCTGTGGTTGAGTTCAGTAATTGTTTCTTGAACTCGTTGAACTCGTTTAAGGTTTAATTTTTTTAGGGTTTAGGAATCATCTTCGTGCAGAAACTCAACCTAATGATGCTCCTTCCCCATGTTGAACGACTGTTTCACTGTTTTCTAAACTGTGCAACAGATTCGTGATTCATAATACGACACGTACGGCTTTCCAACATTGCAAGCTAAGATTCAATTACAACTTGAACATGCTCTGATAGAGATGATCGACATGGCGGTGCAAGCTTTCATTCTAATGTACATGCCAGGGAACAGGAAAATGACCAAGTTAATTTGATTTAGGAAGGTACATGCAGCAACACAGATCGGTTGTTGCCAAGAGTGAATCGTTGGGTTGAGCTTAACGACCAGAGTAAACCCAATGTGAGGAAGAGACCGTGGCGATGGACGCCTGGATATTCGCTTGCTCCCCGACCGAAGCATCGGAGGTCGGCAGAGTAGATTGGGATGATCCTTGCCCAGCATCCTGGTCGCTGTCAGAAGTCAAAGCTGTTGAAACCGAACGTATCATCGCCACTTGAGCCAACCTTCGCCTAAAGTAACGTGCATCAGGTCTGCTAGTTGGCAAAGGCGGCAGAGACATCTCCATAGTCTCGGAGGCCTGCAGCCACTGGGAAACGAGTCGCATGGATGGTCGATCTTCGGGATTCGGGTGACAGCACAAAAGGCCCAAGTGAAGCAGATTCGTCACCATCTTCTGGTCTTCCATTGCCGCATTGGAAATGTGCCTGGCCAAGGGGTGCAAATCAACCATTTCCTCGGAAACCAACAATCCCGACGCCTCTTGCATCTCGATTCCACAATACGGATCTGCGTCCGGAGGTGGAAAGGTCCCAAGTTTTGGATCCGCGGACAAAAGAATACTACCCGTTTCATGTGCATGCCATATCCTGTCCACTAATGCACCATCCTCTCGCTCAATGGCAACCGGCCTCATCCCACACATCACTTCAAGCATCAGGGCGCCGAAGCTGTACACGTCCGATTCCTTGGTGGCTCTCCCTGTGACTGGCAGCTCTGGGGCCATGTAGCCCAAAGTCCCTGCCATCATGGTCGTCTTCTCCATCTTCTGGTGGTCGATGAGGCGAGCAAGTCCAAAGTCTCCCAAGTACGCATTCATGTCTTCATCCAACAAGACATTGCTCGACTTGATGTCGCGATGCAACACACATTGCGTGCATTTCTCGTGCAAGTATGCTAGCGCTGCGGCGACCCTACCGAATGTAAAAGTCATTCCATCTCCATGAACGTTTCCATATTCAGCAGAGTTTAGACCTACGATGGAGAATGTGAAGCTGGTGTTGAAAGAAGCCACTGCACCGGATGCGGCATCCTTCATCCTCACCCTGTCTTCGTAGTGCAACCTCGCGCAACTAGAGRTTCCCAGCGAATATCCCCCCGAGTTCAGAATAAATGACCCTCGAGCTTCAAAATATTGAACGTCTTCCACCATTGAGAAACTTTGTGGAGAGCTGAAGGGGAGGTAGCTGAAATTGGTGTTTTGAGCTTCCGCAAGGACGTAACTGCCATGGATCATACACACTGTTAGAAGTAGGAGAGCAGTTTTCCGATGATCGAACAACCCCATCATTCTCGATCAATCCAATCTGAAGATCGGCGCTCGAGGAGCAGGAAACTTCTTACGTGCTCACGATTGTATATGCTATCGACCTCGTGATGGCCAGAATATCGAGTGTACTGATGAGTAAATCTGCAAGGCTCGAACTGAGGAGCTTTCGTTGAATCGTGACGTTTACAAATTGCAATTGGTCCCAGACACGGGCCGGGATGGCAAGCATGCCAATGAACAAGTCAATTTCATTCCTGGACCGCGACCAAGCACGGTTTGCGCGAGGTGAAGGGTTCGTGCTTGGTGACTGGGATGTCTACGGTTCTACGTCAGTGAAGCTGCACTTTCTAGATCATGTATCGGGGTATTTGTAGCTGTTAGTATTCGATCTTTGGGGTCTGCTAGCAGAGTTGGAGACCGCCTGACTACGGATCCCCAATGCAACGTAAGCCAAAAGTAGTCATGGCAGCAGCACCGGATGGAACTCCTGGGAGCGGGCGAACTCGGCTGTGAGAAAGTTTAGCTATCTGGGCAGGAAAGCAATCGAGAAAGCAATCAAGAAATTTGAAGTGGATGAATTTGGGAAGTTAGGGTTTACAAGTTTGAGGCGGGGAGATACCGAAACATGCACACCGTAGACTACCGAGAATACCATACCATCAAGGCTCTGTTCTCCAGGAAGAGGAAGCACACTAAGACCGACTAATACATGGATGTCAATCCCGGTAAGCACTGCAGCGTGAACGCTCTTTTAAAAAAAACTCGGATAATCCGGCATGATGCACGATTTTCACCTAGTCGAAATCAGTCTGGGCACGATCATATGTATCGATAATTTAGTGCCTGGCACGATTAATATTCTCACGTGGGAAATAATTTTTTAATCTGAAATACCAGGATTAAGTCAATGATATGAGAAAGATAAGGAGTTTTGTTGTGCGGGTTCCCACAATATTCGTTGGTCAGCTTGTGTTCCATTGGAATCACCTCATTGATGAGCTCTGCTCTACCGGTCGTGCCTCGCAAGTATGACGATGTGTATGTAGACGTTGTGCAACTTGGTTTCAATATATTCAATCATTCTGGTGATTTCATGATCACCAATTGACTGCCTGCAATTCAATGCTGTCTGCTATATGCGCGGATATGGAAGACTTCTATTTTGACTTGTAATGTCCTGGTTAGCCGATTGTAGAGGATACTAAACTCTTCCGGCCTATTATCGTTTCAGTAGTAAATTTTAATATTTTCTGTTCAAAATGTTCGCGGCTGCTTGTAGCGCATGAAAATGCAGTGGGTGGTTTAGGGTTCGCATAATTTAGTTGAAGAATGTCCGAAAATTGTGTTCATTTTAGTCTTGAACTACAAACTTTCTTTTCTTTCACTCTCATGTATTGCCTTAATTCTAAAACGGCTGTTGTGATCTGTATTCTGATGTTTTGGTTGAAGCAGAAAACGTATCGATTACTATTCTTGAACTTGGAAACCCTAGCTTCCTGGTAGTTCCGACCATGACTGTTCTAAAAGACACGAAAAAAGAATGTGAGATCAGCTCCCAATTCTTGGCAACCCTGGCCTTTGAATTTGTTATTGTTGCTGAGCAGATAGGAAGAAAAGAGTGAGAATTAATGTTGATTTGCAGCTATTAATCACTAGGAGTTACTCAAACTCCGCAGATTTGGTCCCTGAGTTCCGTTCACTTCCTGACTACTTGACCATCCATGTGCCAAGTTCTAGAGGCTATGTCTGTAAGGAAATTTCTGTCACGTAGTACTTTTCCTGTCATCAAGCAAAACTGAAGTTCTCTAGAGGCTGTAGCACTAGTGAATTAATACAGGGAGCTAAGAGTCTTGAAGACAACATGGCTATTGAGTTTCTGCTAATGACCGACCAATCTTACGGACAACCTCGACATTATTCAAGGTTGGATGCCGGRGTTTACGTAGCAGTGGAGATACTTTGCTGTTTCGAATGCACACTGAAGTTTCCAAGTGAGGAATCCTGGGTAACCGCATTAGTCTGTGTTGATCTTCTGTTGCAAGATTCTTGGTCTCGGAAGAGGAACTTGTTGAACCTCACTAGGTTGTTACTTGCTACAAGGAGTCAAGAGTGAAGCTAATGAGCCACACAAATGGGGTTCCCTTCCATCGTAATTTTTACCCACTCAGGTGTAAACAAATGTGACAGGTAGTTTTCAAAACTCTTTTTCTTATAAAGATCTCAAACAAGATGCAGAAATGCACACACTTGCAACAGTGTTAAAAACTTAATTGAGTTTTCAGCTATACGACACACAGGCACTGGAATTTTGTGGGTTTACTTGGTGCCACGTATTTAAGAGAGAGAAGCTGCAGTTTTCGACCTAATCTTCAATGTTCTGGTTTGATCCTCAATCAACAATTGCAACTAACTCTTAAACTTCTTATGTTCATCAACTCCTAAACTTCTTAGCTACACAAGCTCATAGAATGAAAGGGCAAATTATTCACCTATAGTGTCAATTCAAAATTACCTTCCCTCCACACAATGCCAACATGCTTGCCAGTCTATATATAACTTAAATTATAGGTGGTCTGTTAAAGTCGTTCATAAATTTAATCAGTTTCCACAAAACCCCTGTCGACCAATACCAGGTACTAATAACAACCCTCTAAATTTCTTTCTGCAACCTAGCATGGGTACTTCTTCAATACAACCCAAGTGTTAACCCAAAAGGCCAAAACAGACACCCCAAGACTCGTACTTATGTACTGTCACGATGTTATGYACTGTAACGTCTRCTTACAAGATAGAGCCTCCTCTTGTACAATCGAGAGAGCAAAGCCACCTAGGTACTCTTAAGAGGATTACAGTTTAGAATGCGTTGCTTGTATGTGCTTGAGAGGTTGCTACCCAACCGTAGTTGCAAGCATTGTAAGCAATCTTATAAAGCGAGCAGCAGTTCACGTCAAGTTCTTCGGATTAGGGTTCCGTAGCAATGGGTTAGGATGAAGAGATCGTGGCGATGGACGCCTGGATACTCGCTTGCTCCTTGACCGAAGCATCGGAGGCCGGCAGAGTAGATTGGGATGATCCTTGCCCAGCATCCTCGACGTTGWCAGAAGTCAAAGACGTTGAAACCCAATGTATCATTGCCATTTGTGAGAATCCAGGCCGAGAATACCACGCTTGCGGTTTACATCTTGGCAAAGGCGGCAGAGACATCTCCATAGTCTCGGAGGCCTGCAGCCACTGGGACACGAGTCGCATGGATGGTCGATCTTCGGGATTCGGGTGACAGCACAAAAGGCCCAAGTGAAGCAGATTCGTCACCATCTTCTGGTCTTCCATTGCCGCATTGGAAATGTGCCTCGTCAAGGGGTGCAAATCAACCATTTCCTCGGAAACCAACAAGCCCGACGCCTCTTGCATCTCGATTCCACCATACGGATCTGCGTCCGGAGGTGGAAAGGTCCCAAGTTTTGGATCCGCCAACAGCAGAATACTGCCCGTTTCATGTGCATACCATATCCTGTCCACTAATGCGCCATCCCCTCGCTGAATGGCGCTCATGTCAAGCGGTCGCATCCCACACAGCACTTCGAGCATCARGACGCCGAAGCTGTACACGTCCGTTTCCTTGGTGGCTCTCCCTGTGGATGGCATCTCGGGGGCCATGTAGCCCAAAGTCCCTGCCATCATGGTCGTCTTCTCCATCTTTTCGTGGTCAATGAGACGAGCAAGTCCAAAATCTCCCAAGTACGCATTCATGTCTTCATCCAACAAGACGTTGCTCGATTTAATGTCGCGATGCAACACACATTGCTTGCATTCCTCGTGCAAGTATGCTAGCGCTGCGGCGACCCCACTAAGAATGGAGTGGCGCAGCATCAGGGGAAGGGACTCCGCCGAGCGCAAAAGTGATGGCCGAGCCTTCGCGTTTCGTTCAGTAAAATGGAAGAGCCACTCATCCAAGCCGCCGTTGCACATGAAGTCATACACAAGCATCAGCTGCTCCTCCTCCTGGCACCATCCTCGCAGTTGCAACAAATTCCTGTGCCGAATCTGGCTAAGGCTGGCGGCTTCTGCATGGAAGCCCTCCTCACCGTGCTTGTTCTCATGTCGCATCCGTTTCACTGCTACCAGGGCACCGGAGGGGAGAACCCCTTTGTACACCGCTCCAAATCCACCGCTTCCAAGCCTTTCACTTCTGCTGAAGTTCTTGGTCGCCTTGCTGAGCTCTTTGTACGTGAACACGCGCGGCACAAGGTTCTGGTTCACGAAATTAAACTTGGTACCGTGTTTGGTGTGAGATGCTCTCCTCCACCGCTTTGCAATTACTATCCCTGCCAGCAGCAGCACTGCACCAACTCCAACACAGACTCCGGCAATGACACCGGGCTTCCTTCCACTTGAGGAGTTGGTACCCRAGTTTGTCGGAGCAACCAGTTCAGGCAGTCCAGAGGTAGCAAACTGCCAAGATTGAATCTGGTGTACCTCTTCAACCGAGGAACTTCCGGTAAAGCCAACGTACATGTATTCATCCAAGAGGGCTTTTAAGGGCAGAGTTGCCTTGATGACAGGTTTAAGCGGTTTGGGAACGTTGTTGGTCAAGGAGCCATTCGCAAAATACACGGCAAGTTTCTGGGAAGGACTATCATAATCGATCCACGCAGTGAACGAGCCACCGTTGACAAGATATGTGCAATTGACTAGCTTGCCTCCACAGAGATTGTACGACCATGTCGAGTTCACGCTGTTAACGTCGATTCCGATATGGTTGTCGCTAGAGTCATTGTACTCAGGATTTCGGAAGGTGTCGAACTCTACGGCAAAGACTTGATTGGACGACTGACCATTACTGGCCGCTTTCACGAGGCATAAATATCCACTCTTGTCCCCCACAAGAGTGTCATTGTTCGTTCCGAATGTAAAAGTCATTCCATCTGCATGGATGAATCCATAAGCATTATACCAGTAGTTCAAACCTATGATGGAGAATGTGAAGCTGGTGTTGAAAGAAGCCACTGCACCAGATGCGGCGTCCTTCATCCTCACTCTGTCCCTGTAGTACAACCTCGCGCAACTTGTGTCAATTCCCAGCGACTGTGCCATTGAGTTCAACAGAAATGAAGTGCTGTCTGCATAGTATTGAACATCGCCCACCGTCGAGAAATTGTCTGGMGACGGGATGGGGAGGTAGCTGAAATTGGTGTTTTGAGCTTCCGCAAGGATGTAACTGCCATGGATCATGCACACTGTTAGAAGTAGGAGAGCAGTTGTAAGGTTATCAAACAACCCCATCATTCTCGAATCTCGATCAATCGAATCTTAATATTGGCGCTCGAGGAGCAGGAAATTTCTTGCGTGCTCACGATTGTATATGCTATCGACCTCGTGGTGGCCATAAGATCGAGTCTACTGATGAGCACCAAGCATAGTTCACTTCCATTGCAAATTCTTGCAACAAATCAATTAGGAGAAGGGTTTGTGCTTGGTGACTGGGATGTCTACGGTTCTACGTCAGTGAAGCTGCACATTCTAAATCATGTATCGGGGTATCTGTAGCTGTTAGTATTCGATCTTTTGGGGGTCTGCTAGCAGAGTTGGAGACCGCCTGACTACGGATCCTCAATGCAACGTAAACCAAAAGTAGTCATGGTAGCAGCACCGGATGGAACTCCTGGGAGCGGGTCAACTTGGCTGTGAGACTCAGCTATCTGGGAAGCTAGAGTTTACAACTTTATAGCTGGGATGCACCGGGAAAATACCGAATTCAAACATGCACACCGTAGACTACCGAGAATATACAACTGCCATCAAGGCTCTGTTCTCCAGGAAGAGCAAGGACACTAAGGCCGACTAATGCATGGATGTCAATCCCGTTGAGCGCTGAAACGTGAACGCTCTTCTAAAAAAAACTTGGTTAATCCTTCATGATGCACGATTTTCACCTAGTCAAAAATAATCGGCCTGGRCAAGATATACATCGATAATCGTGCCTGGCACGATTAATATTCTTCAAGCGGTAAATTATTATTTTTATCTGAAATTATCCGATATACATTTCACTGGCTCACTCCGTTGCTTAATCCTAAAAGCTCTGAACTGGGTTTTCAAGCCAAAACTCACTTAAATTAAGCAGGCCAGAAAAAGTGCTATCTTCGACCAAATTCCAAAATGTCTGAAATGTCAAAGGCAAGTTTGCTTCAGGGAGAGCTAGCAGGGGACAGGGGTGCAAATATTTTACAAATGAGGGCACAATCGTCCACCATCTGCCCTTCAGAAGCCCGTGAGCTTGCTTTTCTTTTTTTTATTCTTAGGGTTTTGCTCTGGTGAGTCTGGTCCTTTCTACTGCAAGTAACGTTAAAACCGTGATTGGAAATGAATTGGGAAGTGTTTCAACTCTATACACTAGGAGCAGCTGTTGAATCATAAAAGTACGGTGAACTTCAATTTGTACGTGCTAAGGGTGGACTTTGTGCTCCACAGGTAGCACGTCTACTGGCATTGGATGGCCGTATCGACGTCACAGAGGTGAAAACAAAAGCTGAAGTTTTATTGGTAAATGCTATAATTATTCTTAGGTTTGAGGAGAAACAGTAGGATCATTTATTCCTTGGAGTCATGAATTGCAGCTGCTTCTTTTATTTCCAACGTGCGACCTTGCTGAAGGGTTGCTAATGGAAATTGATATTACTAAATTATACATTGTGGCGACATGGCTCTCCTTGGTGGGAGTCCGATGTATTACTGTGTAATACCTTAGCAAGTGTGACCTGAATTCTTGAAGATCTGGTTACCTTTCATGTCTTTCAAGTCCTCTTTTGACAGGTTTTTGAATTACCAGTGTACACTATCCATGTCTGAGTGTATAGACAGAATATATATTGTCTGTGTATCAGTGTTCTTGGACTAGCAAGTTGAAGAGCCACGTGTTTTCATAAGTATTTTATTATTGTGTATGGTAAGCTATCTGGAGTCCTGCGGTAACAGACTTATCATTCCCAAGTTAATAGTTCCAAAATGTTCTCTCTCTGAAATTTCAAGTGTTACATTCATGAAACGAGCTCCTGACACCTTCGGCAAGGATCTCTTGTAAGCTGGGATGCACCGGGGAGACACCAATGAACAGAAAACATGCATAGGTACTCCAAACCAAGGACAAACATGTGCCATGACAGAATTAGTTGTGAATGGACTATGGAGGAATTGATGATTGGAAACCAAGAACTAATGCTTGGATAATAATCCCAACGTATCCTGAATTTCGAACACTCTGACTATTGAATGCTGATGGGGTAGTGGTTGGTAATGGGTGTCTTCACTGTAGTGCAATGTGTTTTTTGGAGCATTAAGTTAGGACTTAGGAGGTTCTAATAATGTTGAGGCTCTAAAATCGCCCACCTCTTCAAATTGTACACTATTTGTACATGTTGCTTATTTGTAGCCTTTAGCTATGTGTACGATTTTAGAGCCCTATGCCATTTCAACGTCAAAATTTCATAACTAATTCCATAAAGCTCCAAAAAATATGAAACCAATTGGATTAGATGCCAATTCCACTTGTCTTCCAAGGAAAATTTACTAAAAAATATTTCAAGAAGTTTGTCCTCCCCAAAATTCAATTTCAGCTCTTCAATGAGCAATTTATGGACCTCCTACCTTACTTGCCACATTCAAGCCTCCACATGGCAATTTTGGAGGGACTTAGTCTAACAGGCTCAAACGTGTCAGAGTTGATGAAATTTCACCAAAAAAGACAAGCACTGCTGCAATTTCTTGGTGCTTGTGTGGAGTTGTTGATGCATAGCAGAATTTCCTGACAGAAGAGCAGTTTATTGATGCAAGCTTGTGTAGGTTTTGTTCAAGATCAATTTTTGAATTAAGCTTAAGTAGTTTTCCAGTCTTCAACATTTTGTAGTGATAATTTATGACAATGTTCTCATGGCCCTCATAAAACTAGTTGTGCTCTTTTTGTTCACACAAAGCTTTCTTAAATTCACGTTCTGGATGATGAACAAATTTCTTCAGGCCCAAGTGTCTTTTGTCCAAGTAGTATCTCATTCATCCAATCATAATGCTTGGATGCCAAGTATGCTTGGATGTCAGGTATGCTTGGATGTCAGGTATGCTTGGATGTCAAGTATGCTTGGATACTTCACAATGGGGTGTCTTTTGTCCTAGTCTCTCAAATGCCACCAATACGTTCAGTTTCAGCGGCTATGAATTCTGACAACGTCTGGCCAGGATGCTGGGCAAGGATCATCCCAAGCTACTCTGCCAACCTCTGATGCTTCAGTCCGTAGGCCGGGGGATCGGAGCATGCGAGTATCTCCATCGCCACGATATATTTCCTCATCACGTTGGGTTTGTTCTGGTCTCTAAGCAAAATTATTATCAATCCAGTGATGAATTGAATTCGATCTGCGTTGCTGTACCTTGATGACTTTAGCTTAGTCGATTGCGTATGCTATTTGAATCAAAGCTTGCACCTCCGTTCTTATCCTCTCAATCAGCTAGGGCATGTTCATGCAGTAATTCCTSGTAAGTTCCCTTGTCGTTTCATTTTGTTGCCGTTTCTGCACACACTTATATGATAACAATCTCATAAGTTCTTGAAACTCGAGAAGCAATTTCTGAGCTCAAAGCAGACTGAGAGTCCATCTGAGTGCATAATGGTTGCTCCTGTGACTAAAACATTGCTCACCATCACTGGGAACTTTGGATCGTGTAGCCTGGAGGGCTAGACAACTGTGGGGGAGGGCTAGAGCTTTGAATTCCAGGCCCAATGACTCGCATTGACTTCAACAAGAAGCAATTCAGTCCCAACTAGACACCAAGCCTAGCCCTGACTAGTGGTACAAAAATGGGGCTAGTGGTACAAAAATTCTAGCCCCCCGCCCATTTCACACAATGCTAAGGAGGGCTAGAATGGGGGCTAGACCACCACAATGTAGCCCYGGCTATGACGTCCAAAGTTTCCAGTGGCATAGATCCCTGCCTGAAATTAACTCCAAGTACCTGTAATTGAATAGTTAACCCCCAACTACGTACTCAGATACAAAAAAAAGGGATACCTATGGTTACACAGAAGTTCAACCTCACAGTGATCATGTCAAATCCGCACCTCTTCATATGAATGATGAGGATGAGTACGTGAAACGAACAGACCCGGAACTGATAAATGTTGAACTCAGCGTGCCCGCCTACAGACAATTCGTACATATTTCTTTGAGAAAAAAACTTCAAGGGCTTCCAGACTTAGATGCTTGACATACAATTTCAGCTTCCTGAAGATGGAGATTCCCATGCTTGACCTCAACCAATTTCCGCTGAAGCCTATACACTCAGTAGAAATGTCAATGGAAATGGAGGAATCCGCATCTATCTAGCCCAAGTCCAACTAGAGTATTCTCGATCAAGACAGTTATGTAGTCAATTCGAGCAAGTGGATTCTGCCGACGAAAACCATACCAAGAGACTTGGATTGCCAATACTCTTCATCACACAATGTGCCCAAAAGAGGCGTCCCACCACCTGGTTTGCATTAGTCCCCCCTTCTCTCCAAAAAATCACAGGCCATTGATTTTTTTTTTAAATTACCTCCCCCCCCCTCCTTGCCGTTGATCTTGATATGGATATTAATACTAGGATACAAATATTGGGATATGGATACTAATACTAGGATACAAATATGAAATATTGGGATACATATATTGGAATACAAATACTAGGATACCATATGGATACGGATATGGAAAAAATACCAAAACAAATTAACCCATATCGATTGTCATGTAAGTTCTGTTTCCAAAAATACAAGAGTGGGGGGAGGTACTCGGCTTTCCGAATTGTTTTCACATTGGATTATTTTTCATACCCCTCAATAAAATTGGAGGAGTTATGAAAAATAATCCAATCTCAAACTTTTGGGTACATTGTTTTACACAATGTACCAAAAAATGGCAGTAACTGCCTACCACAAACCCAAGCAGACTGTCAAGGGAAGAAGCAATTTATAAGCCAAACACTGCCAGCAGCATTTGGAATGAAGAGTTGATGGTCCTGCCATTTTCTTTCAGAACTTTCCAAAAAGTTGTCACCAAGCAGCTCCTCGTGTTGAAAGCAGAGGAATTGGCTACGCGTCATTACGTTATCCCAACAAATACATCAACTTCATATTCAATAACACAAGGTTTGACTTCAAACATTGACTGAGGTCAATGTTCCGCGAGCTTATATTCCAATGATCACATTCCCATAACATTCTTCACTGGCCCTTGGTCATCCCCCCAGCTGGAGGTATAATGCCCTCCTAGATACTTGGGGGGAGAAACAAGGTTATAATTCATAGGCCGGCAGGTTGGAAGAGAGTGGGTGTCAGACTGACAATGAGTCTCATTGGTTTGGGGGGGGCCAGATTTTGAGGAGCAAAAGGGACCCCCCCAATGAAGGTTAAGAATGTTATGAGTGCATATCTTATTTAGTAACTTAAAGGAGAAAAAGATTTCACCAACACGGGCAAATCGTGAATTCAAAGGGGTAAAAGAGTCTGGCCAGGGTGAACTGACCCCCTCATTGCCCCTTTATTTACCCTTGGAGAAATCACTGAAATTCTTTTATCTGCCACGTATCACAAAATTTGCATATTCAAAATTCATATTTTCAATCAGAGGCCCCAAATTAGCCAGGGGAGGTGAAAAAATACAAAATTGACGCAGCACAAAATAGGGGACAAATTTTACATTTACCTTGTGACAAGGGCAATGAGAGGGTCAGTTCACCCTCGCCATGAAAGTCTCTTGAGGAGAGGAAGGACACGGGTGATTTTCTACCCCAAAAATTCCGTCACACATCAAAAGAATAGTTTTAATACTGAAAGAACACGTCGAAGACCCGTTTTACTTAAACCTATTGTAGTAGTATAGAATAATCCGGTATTTTTCCAGAGAGCATATCAAATGACATGTACGCAGAGCGTTAAATCGTGCCTACGAACTGGGCCCCGCAGGCTAGATTTACCGCTAGGGAAAACGCAACAATGTTTTATTTTATGCAAAAAAAAAATTTTGCAATTTCTGAATTCATATTTGCAATCATAGACCCCAAATTAGCGAGGGGGGCTATAGAACATACCCTAGTGACGGCTCAATCTGGGGGGCTTTTATTTACTTTTACCCTTTTACCCTCAAACATTACCCTGCCGGTAATAGTTTTGTTGGCACGATTTAACGCTCTGCGACATGTACATCTTGACAGAAACGCGTCAATTAAACTAGTTGAGGTTCTCAGTAGCTTGTCGAAAGTCATTGAGGAGTGTCAGGCGGGTGCTGGAGACTCTGAACTCTGAAGCCATTATTGAGAGAAAAAGATTATGTACTTCCACCACTTACATGCAACTGATTTCTCAACGTGCCGCAGCAAGGACTCCAGGGCTGACGTTAAGACCAGCAGGCCCGACAGTCGGTATTTTTTTGGTTTTTGGACAAATGGTTTGGTGGCCTTCCTTTCAAGAGCTTTTAAGTTGTGTGGCTCCGTCACTTGTAGGGCTTTAAGTAAAAGAGGCCAATTTAGAGTATGTAATTTTGAATATGTAATTTTTGTATGCAATTTTTGTATGTATTGGCTTTGTATGACAAATGAAATGAGGTTTACGAAGCATTGTGGCATTAGTGTACACGGCCATGATTTCTGTCTGGCATTTTTTCACTCATTTACCCTCTTTTTTTTCTATAGGCTTGAAGCTAGCCTCTAGGACCAATTGCAATTTGTGGGAGTCACGATTCAAAGAGAGAAATTCAGTTGGAGCCTTTCAGATTTTCTCTTCAGCAGGCTCGATCTTCTGGTCACCACAAGCGCGAGGTAGATAGCTTACAGAATCGCGAGCACACAAGAAAATTTCCTGCTCCTCGTGCGCCAATCTTCAGATTCGATAGACCGAGGACGATGGGGTTGTATGATCATCTTCAAATCAGGCTTCTACTTCTCACAGTGTACATGATCCATGGCAGTTATATCCTTGTGGAGGCTCAAAACACCAAATTCAGTTACCTTAACTTCAGCTCCGTGGACGATTTCACACCGGCGGGCGATATTCTACACTCTGAAGAAACCAAGTCATTTCTGTTGAATCCGGAGTCACAGTTGGAGCGATATAGCAGTTGCGGGAGGTTGAACTACAAGGACAAGGTGAGGATGAAGGATCCCGCATCTGGAGCGGTGGCTTCTTTCAACACCAACTTCACATTCTCCATCAAAGGTACTGTGGATAGTACAAATGGATTTCAACGTGGAGATGGAATGACTTTTACATTCGGTAGGGACAACAGCAAAGTTATGGGGGATGTGGGCTGGGGCGGTGGGTTATGCCTCCCGACTAACAATACGCAACTCTTTGCCGTAGAGTTTGACACCTTCCGAAATCATGCACACAATGACACTAGCGACAACCATATCGGGGTCGACGTTAACAACGTGACCTCGATACGGTCGTACAATCTTTGTGGAGGCACGCAAGTCAGTTGCACATATCTTGTCACCGATAGCTCCTTCACAGCGTGGATCGATTATGATAGTCCTTACCAGAAGCTTGCCGTGTATTTTGCGAATGGCTCCTTGACCAACAACGTTACCAAACCGCTGAACCCTGTCATCAACGAAGCTTTAAACTTAACCGACCTCTTGGATGAATACATGTACGTTGGCTTTACCGGAAGTACCGGAAACAACACGGAGCTTCACCGGGTTCACAGTTGGCAGTTTGCAACCTCTGGACTGCCTGAAGTGCCGGGAGTGGTTGCTCCGACCAACCCCAGTACCAACTCACCAAGAGGAAGAAAGGGCGGTATCATTGCTGGGGCCTGTGCTGGAGTAGGTGCAGTGCTGCTGCTGGCAGGGATAGTAATAGCAAAGCGGCGGAGGAGAGTTTCTCACACCGAGCAAGGTACGAAGTTTAATCTCGTGGACGAAAACCTTGTGCCGCGCGCTTTCACGCACAAAGAGCTCAGCAAGGCGACCAAGAACTTCAGCAGAAGTGAAAGGCTTGGAAGCGGTGGATTTGGAGAGGTGTACAAAGGGGTTCTCCCCTCCGGTGCCCTGGTAGCAGTGAAACGGATGCAACATGAGAGCAAGCTCGGCCAGGAGGGTTTCCAAGCAGAAACCGCCAGCCTCAGCCAGATTCGGCACAGGAATTTGTTGCAGCTGCGAGGATGGTGCCACGAGGAGGAGCAGCTGATGCTTGTGTATAACTTCATGTGCAACGGTGGCTTGGATGAGTGGCTCTTCCAATTTCCTGAACGAAATGCCAAGGCTCCGTCATTACATTTGCACTTAGCGGAGTCCCTTCCCCTGATGCTGCGCCACTCCATTCTCAGTGGGGTCGCCGCAGCGCTCGCATACTTGCATGAGGATTGCAAGCAATGCGTGTTGCATCGCGACATCAAGTCCAGCAACGTCTTGTTGGATGAAGACATGAACGCGTATTTGGGAGACTTCGGACTGGCCCGTCTCATTGACCACGAAAAGATGGAGAAGACGACCATGATGGCAGGAACTTTGGGCTACATGGCCCCGGAGATGCCAGTCACAGGGAGAGCCTCCAAGGAAACGGACGTGTACAGCTTCGGAGTCCTGATGCTTGAAGTGGTCTGTGGGATGCGGCCGTTTGACCGAGGGGATGGCGCATTAGTGGACAGGATATGGCACGCACATGAAGCGGGTAACATTCTTCTGCTGGTGGATCCAAAACTTGGAGCACTTCCACCTCCGGATGCAGAYCCATATGGCGGACTCGAGATACAAGAGGGGTCAAGCTTGTTGGTTTCCATGGAAATGGTGGACGTGAACCCKTCGGCGAGGCTCAGTTCTATTGCGGCAGTGGGAGACCAGAAGATGGTGACGAATCTGCTTCACTTGGGCCTTTTGTGCTGTCACCCTAATCCTGAAGATCGACCATCCATGCGACTCGTGTCCCAGTGGTTGCAGGCTTCTGAAAGTATGGAGATTTCGATACCTCCTTTGCCAGCATGCAGGCCTGATGCACGTTACTTTGGGCGAAGGTTGTTTCCAATGGAAATGGTGTCTTCTGGGTTTTCGTCTCTGAATTCTGACGGTGCCCAGTATTCTGGGCAAAGATCATCCCAATCTACTCTGCTTACCTCGGATGCCTCGGCTGGGGAGCATGCGAGTAGTCAAGCGTCCATCGCCAGGATCTCTTCCTCACATTGGGTTCACTCTGGTCGTTAAGCTCAATCCAGTGATTCATTCTTGGCAACAACCGATCTGTGATTGCTGCATGTACCTTCATAAATCAAACTTGGTCATTTTCCTGTTCCCTGGCATGCACGTTTGAGTGAAAGCTTGCACCGCCATGTCSATCATCTCTATCAGAGCATGTTCATGTTGTAATTGAATCTTAGCTTGCAATGTTGGAAAGCCATACGTGTCGTATTATGAATCACGAATCTGTTGCACTTAGTAATAAGTCGTTCGACACAGTCTAGACTTGGCGAAGGAGCATGCACCATTAAGAACTGCAACGCCAATGTCGTTGAAAAGGGGCAATTCCAACGCCGAATTATAAATTTTGTGTACAAGAAGGTCTAAAATTTAGGACAGGTATGGATTTACGAGTCAGAACAGGTGTTCTGGAGGTTGCCAAAGTAGTGGAATACTGCCACTGTTAAAAGGAAATTGAAGCTATTGCACAACCGCGCAAGAGGCATGACCACCCTCATCATGATTCACTCCAGCTTAAGGCGGTTTACCCGAAGTGAGATGATCACTAGTAAGTTAAGACCTTTTGGCTACATTGCAGTGAGAGTTGTAGACGAACTCAAGATCGCTTCACCAGCAAGCACATCGAGCTATCCACATGAACCACACGACTCTACCGTGATCCCAAAGTTTTCATAGATCTCCTTGTCAAATCGGGGGGTAGCAAGATGAAGCAGCAGTGTTAGACGGTGTGGAATCATTCACTGCTTTACCCTAAAATCATCTCAAGAACAGCAGTAGTCTGAGTCATATGAAATTTCTTTCACACATCATCCCTTGATCTATCAGGCTAGTTCTTGAAAGCCCGGATTAGATGCTCTGTGAAAGCAATGCAAAAATGGCTAATCAGGGTTACACAGAWCTACAACCTCACAGTRATGTCAAATCCGCACCTCTTCACATGAATGATGAGGATGRKTWCGTGAGAAGACCCGGAACTGATAAAGCAGCTCAAATTTTGAACGCAGCGTGCCCGCCTATGGACGATTCCTATTTCTTTGAGAAAATGGCTTCATGGGTTTCCAGAGGTTAATGACTGAAATAAAATTTATTTCAGCTTCAGATGGAGTTTCACATGCTCAATCCATCTTGACCTCTGAAACCGATGTCCGCTGAAGCCTATACACTCAGTAGAAATGTCAATGGAAATGGAGGAATCGGAATCTAGCTAGCCCAAGTTCATGTAGAGCACTCTCAGTCAAGTAATGTGGTCAATTCGAGCACGTGGATTCTGCCAACGATAACCATGCCAAGTGACTTGGATTACTGATACTCTTCATCACAAATTAACCCAACCATGACAGTCAGGGGAAGAAGCAATTTATAAGCCAAACACTGCCAGCAGCATTGGACTGTTACCKGTGGAACTCAAAGTCGATCGTCCTGCCATTTCTTTCAGAGCTTTCCTGACAGTTGTCACAAAGCAGCTCTCAGTGTTCAAATTTGTTCATTACTTTTGATTAGAGGTTTGAAATCTCAATTGGTTTTTTGGAGATGAAACTTAACTTAATTTACCAACTTTTTTTAGTTCTAAGCTTTCTGAAAAAAGTTATTCAACTWTGCCTAAATGAGGTCTGAAATTCTACTTCAAATACAATTTCTGCTTTAATTTGACTTAACCATGTTCCTACTAATTCTAATTTACATATCCCACAGTGTTTTTTCTACCTACTACTACCCCATAGGTATATAAAGAGTTGTCCTCAAAGTTTTGTAGTGATAATCTATGACAATGTTCTCATGACCCTCTTAAAACTAGTTGTGCTCTATTTGTTCACACAAAGCGTTCTGAAATTCACATTTTGGATGATGAAMAAAATTCTTCACGATCGAGTGTCTTTTGTCCAAGTAGTATCTCATTCATCCAATCGTAATGCTTGAACTTAAATAGTAAATAATTAAATTAAATTAAAAACTTTTAGATTGGACAATTTGATAAAATTCAAGTAAATCTCTTGTACTAAAATTGCAAACTATCACGATCATGTCTGTCACGTTTTCTTTCGCACAATGTCTCATCCATTTGCTCCAAAACACAATCCCAGATTCATGTGTCTAAACTCTGATGAGCTGCTTTTATTATTAATTTTCAGCGCTGTGAAGTCATTCAAAAAATGTTTGATCACTCACACTCCTTCCTGGCTTGCAAAGCTTATAAGTTGAGTTACTGTCTGTAGAATATAAATAAATGCTTTGCAGATTTTGAAGAGTACAGGTAATAGATCCTCAAAACCTATCTATCAAAAGTACTACTGACTAAGGTGACTAAGGTGGAAGCACCCAAAACGTCAATACAAGCAATTCAGCATAGTTGGAGGCATTTTTCCTAAAAATTATATTTTTGTAGTATTAGTGAGTGAAAATCATGAATATTCAAGAAGAAAATTAGACTTTTTGGATGTTGTATGTAATTTCTATGATTTTTCAAAGCGTCGGCTTCCTAGACCAATGAAACTGTCCCATAGGCACATCCAAATCTAAACTTCTGCGAAAATTATTTGTCAACAAATCAAAGTTAATCATATGTCCTTGTGTGTTAGCTAGTCAGAATTAAACATTTGGAGGAGACATTCACTGAAGTCTAGGGACACAATTGGGTGAGTCTAGGGCAGGCCCATCATTAGGAATAGCCGAACAGGTGCGGTAATGGGTAATTGCAAGAAACACTTGTACTATTTGTTGCGTTTTGGAACAGTACTCATAAACTTTTCTTGAGTACTTTAAAAGTAGAAAACTAATTTTTAAAATTTCTTAAAAATATAGTCAATGTATACATCTTAAAGATGAAGATAACCACCAAAGGAAATTCATAGAAAAATTCTCTAACTATGAGAACTAAAAAAGTGCCAAATCTCATGAAATAGGTGTTTTGATGTGAAAATTACTCAAAAATAGTAAAAATAAGTAAATTCAAAAAATAAAAAGAGGCCATTTGTAACAACTTTATGGAGATGGTTATCCACCAAAAAACCCACCAACATAATTATTTATATGTTTCAAAATGCAACATGTATACAACACTCTTTAGACCAATATAGAACACACTTGGAACATGATTTTGAAAATCCCTCTTCTAGAAAGGTGTATTTTTATTAGACGAACTAGCCTACCAAATTTCAGAATCTAATTCTTCAAAAAACGTAGTAGTTAGGTACTAAAAACCTCCAAATTGGCAAGTGTGACATTGAATTGGGATCTATTTTTGGATAGTAAATTATTTTTGAAAATTACAAAAAAAAGATAGGCAAGGTCCATAGTAGTCATGAGTACCTACCCTATTAATCTTGATTCATTTGGAGCCAAAACAAAAAAGTTATGGCCAAAAATCAGATGAGCACGCAACGTGTGACTCAAAATAGGACAGATGTTTCTTGCAAACACCCTAATGGGTGCTCCCACCTTAACGTATTGGATTCCTGGAAGCTTCAAACAAGCCTCACACATAATTGACACAAAATGGGTCCCAAACTTTTTGATCAAAGTTATGGATTGAATGGCGGCCCAAGTAAGTTGCATTCAAAGAAAATTGTGCCAAAAGTTTAAGTTGGTGGTAATTGATGTAAGAAAAAGCACCCATGACATGAAAACTTTGGCCCAGTTCGAGCCTTGCAGATGTAAATGAATCGCAAGCGTGGAATTCCCGGCCTGGATTCTCTCAAATGCCAATGGACTAAGTAACCTTTGAGCCGCCGGGAGGCGACGATGAAAAGTCTTGTAATTGTAGCTTTTATGGATGAATATATGGATGAATATTGTATGATTACAATCAAATTATCCTGCTCGTGGATGAAATACGTTCAACCAGGCATGTTTGATCACATTCATTTGGGTTTATTTTGGTCGCCAAGCACGCACATCACAATTATTAATCCAGTGATGAATTGAATTCGATCTGTGTTGCTGTACCTTGATGACTTTAGCTTAGTCGATTGCATACAACCACTTGAATCAAAGCTTGCACCTCCGTTCTTATCCTCTCAATCAGCTAGGGCATGTTCATGCAGTAATTCTTCGTAAATTCCCTTGTCGTTCCATTTTCGTTGCCGTTTCTGCACACACTTATATGATAACAATCTCATAAGTTCTTGAAACTCAAGAAGCAATTTCTGAACTCAAAACAGACTGAGAGTCCATCTAAGTGCATAATGGTGACTAAAACATTGCTCACCATACGCTGGAAACGTTGGACGTCATAGCCGGGGCTACATTGGGGTGGTCTAGCTCCCATTCTAGCCCTCCTTAGCACTGTGTGAAAAGGGCGGGGGGGGGGGGGGCTAAATTTTTTGTACCACTAGCCCTACTTTTGTACCACTAGCCAAGGCTACGCTTGATGTCTAGTTGGGATTGAATTGCTTCTTGTTGAAGTCAATGCGAGTCATGGGGCTGGAGTTCAAAGCTCTAGCCCCTCACAGTTGTCTAGCCCGGAGGGCTAGACGATCCAAAGTTCCCAGTGCATAGATCCCTGCTTGAAATTAACTCCAAGTACCGGTAATCGAATAGTTAACCCTTAAAGGACGGACCTATCACCGCTGGCAAACCCCAGGTGCAATATGTAGTGCTTGACTGAGGGAAAAAAACACTGTTCATACACATGTTTAGCTTTGGAAAAATTGTACAAACCAATATCTCATGCTACCCATTCAAAAATTGAGAGAAGGGCTTTGTGGCACAAAACACTTTCATGTGAAAATCTTTACTATCTTCATAGAATTAGGGCTACCTAAAAATATGGAAGCAATTAATGACACTAAATTTGACTTCCGATGATGATTGACATATCTGTGGTCACTTTCAAAAAAAGAACGGATGAAAACGGATGAAAATTAGTGAGTGTCCACCCACTAGATGAGATTTTTGTCATCCAAAGGACAAAAACGTCCTCTGCGTCGTTCAAGGGTTAACTCCCAAGTACTCAAATACAAAAAAACAAGGATATCTATGGTTACACAGAACTAAAACCTCAAACAGTGATGTCAAATCCGCACCTCTTCACATGAACGATGATTTCGTGAGACGAACAGACCCGGAACTGATAAAGTAGCTCAAATCACTACTAGAATAAGGGAGGGTTAGCAACGTTTTCTAGCAACGTTTCTGGTGCTTTTAGGAATAAAGCAACGTTTGCCTCAACAAAAGCAACGTTTGGCAAGAGTCAATTTTTTGAGCAACGTCTTAGCAACGTCTGAGCAATGTTAGTGAGAGAACTGCCAAGGATTAAGATCCCAATGAGTTCCCATCTTCATTCTTTGTTGAGGACATTATCCCATAAGCATTGTGCTTGGTGAGACTTCCATGAAGTATAATATGCTTGTCTCCCTCCAACAATATTACAACACACAGAGTGCATGCTATATTGTATATTATATACAGTATAGTATAAATACTGTATACAATATAGTATAAATACTGTATATAATATAGTATAAATATTGTTCAGTATGGTTAACATATTGTATATAGTATATTGATGTTTCATTGGTCTAAAATATTAAATATCTAAATTGACAAATCATTGGGAACAAATGTTCCCCAACAAGGGAACAAGTAAATTAACATGAGAACTCAAGTTCACTTGTTCCCATGTAAGTAGCAAACGTTGCAAGAAGCAGGTACCAAGGCGTTGCTTCACCTGAACAACGTCTCCAATCAAGCTTAAAACAATGTTTAGAGGTCCCTCCAAGATTACTTTTCTAGTGTATTGAGCAATGTCAATGGTGATGCAGAGGGTACCAAATTCTAGTAGTGAATGTTAAACTCAGCGTGCCCGCCTACCGACAATTCGTAGGTATTTCTTTGAGAAAAAAACTTCAAGGGCTTCCAGACCTAGATGCTTGATATAAAATTTCAGATGAAGATGAAGATTCCCATGCTTGACCTCAACCGCTTTCCGCTGAAGCCTATACACTCAGTAGAAATGTCAACGTCAATGGAGGAATCGGCATCTAGCTAGCCCAAGTTCAACTAGACAGTTTAAGACAGTTCGATCAAGACAGTTATGTAGTCAATTGGAGCACGTGGATTCTGCCGACGAAAACCATGCCAAGAGACTTGGATTACCGATACTCTTCATCACAAACCCAACCAGACGCGGTCAAGGGAAGAAGCAATTTATAAGCCAATGAAACACTGCCAGCAGCATTTGGAATGAAGAGCCAATTTCTTTCAGAACTTTCCAAAAAGTTGTCACCAAGCAGCTCGAAGTGTTGAAAGTAGAGAAACTGGCTACGCGTCATTAGGTTATCCCAACGAATACATCAACTTCATATTCAATAACACAAGGTTTGACTTCAAACATTAACGGAGGTCAATATTCCGAGAGCTTATATATACCAATGATCACATGATTGCATAATTACGTTATCTAGTAACCTAAAGGAGAAGAAGATTTCAACCAGCACTAGAAAATCGTGAATCCAGAGGGGTTGGAAGTCGCTGAGGACAGGAAGATTATGACAGGACGCGGGTGATTTTACACCCAAAAAAATCCGTCACTTATCCCAAAGAATGGTTTTAACCCCTAAAGGATCAATTGTCTGTTCAACGTACGCAAAAAATCTTGGGTAGGTTCCTACGAAGTCATTTTTGGTCAGATGTTCATGAAATTTGGACACAATGTGTACCCATAAACCCCCTTCCCAAAAATCTAATTTTTTTTCCAATCGGGTGCTTGGATTAGAACTTATGCTACCCTGAACTTTGCGGGCAGCTTAGGCAGCTTTGGGCAGCATGTGCAAAACTCTTCCTATGGTTTTGAAATTCGGCAAGTATGTAGCTTACATGATAGAAGATGCAAATGTAAAAAAAAATAACCATGTTTAGTGTAAAAATCTCATTCTAGAAGGAATTAAAGTTTCTAGGCCCCGTCGGGCAAGGTTGAAAAAAATCTCTTTCACCTACCTTCAAACGCTATAATCTTTCAATCCATGCGGTCAAAGTTTCTGAAATTTTTTCCACACATTCCTAGTACAATCTTATATGGCTGAATTTTGAAAAAAAAAACATTTAAGTGTCAGTTTTTGACAATTTCTGCCCAAAATGTCCCTCGGTCCTTTAGGGGTTAATACTGAAAGAACACGTCAAACACCCGTTTTTCTTAAATCTACTGTAGTAGTATAGAATATGATCCGGTATTTTTTCCAGAAGAGAACATAATATCAAATGACATGTACTAGTACCTGCTCTTGACAGATACGCGTCAATTAAGAAATTCTAGTTGAGGTAGAARCTTGTCGAAAGTCATCAAGGAGTGTGAATCTCGAAAGGCGGGCGCTGGAGACTCTGAAGCCATTGAGAGAAAAAGATAATTTACTTCCACCACTCAGATGCAACTGATTTCTCAACGTGCCGCAGCAAGGACTCCACCATGTCTAGGACCAATTGCAATTTGTGGGAGTCACGATTCAAAGAGAGAAATTCAGTTGGAGCCTTTCAGATTTTCTCTTCAGCAGGCTCGATCTTCTGGTCAACACGAGCGCGAGGTAGATAGCTTACAGAATCGCGAGCACACAAGAAACTTTCCTGCTCCTCGTGCGCCAATCTTCAGATTCGATAGACCGAGGACGATGGGGTTGTATGATCATCTTCAAATCAGGCTTCTACTTCTCACAGTGTACATGATCCTTGACAGTTATATCCTTGTGGAGGCTCAAAACACCAATTTCAGTTACCTTAATTTCAGCTCCTCAGAAAATTTCACAACGGCGGGCGATGTTCTACACTATGACCAAACCAAGTCATTTCTGTTGAATTCGGGGGGACAGTCGCAGGGAGATGGCAGTTGCGGGAGGTTGAACTACAACGACAGGGTGAGGATGAGGGATGCCGCATCTGGAGCGGTGGCTTCTTTCAACACCAGCTTCACATTCTCCATCACAGGTACTGTGGATAGTGKAAATGGATATCAACATGGAGATGGAATGACTTTTACATTCGGTAGGGACAACAGCAAAGTTATGGGGGATGTGGGCGGGGGCGGATGGTTCTGCCTCCCGACTAACAATACTCAGCTCTTTGCCGTAGAGTTTGACACCTTCCGAAATCCTGAATACAATGACTCTAGCGACAACCATATCGGGGTCGACGTTAACAACGTGACCTCGATACGGTCGTACAATCTTTGTGGAGGCACGCAAGTCAATTGCACATATCTTGTCGACGGTAGCTCCTTCACTGCGTGGATCGATTATGATAGTCCTTCCCAGAAGCTTGCCGTGTATTTTGCGAATGGCTCCTTGACCAGCAACGTTCTCAAACCGCAGAAGCCAGTCATCGAGGAAGCTCTGCCCTTAGAAGCCCTTTTGGATGAATACATGTACGTTGGCTTTACCGGAAGTACCGGATCCTACACGGAGGTTCACCGGGTTCATAGTTGGCAGTTTGCAACCTATGGACTACCTGACGTGGTTGCTCCGGCAAACCCCGGTACCGACTCCTCAAGTAGAAGAAAGGCCGGTGTCATTGGTGGGGCCTGTGCTGGAGTAGGTGCAGTGCTGCTGCTGGCAGGGATAGTAATTGCAAAGCGGTGGAGGAGAGCTTCTCACAACAAGGAAGGTGCAAAGTTTAATCTTGTGGACGAAAACCTTGTGCCGCGCGCTTTCACGTACAAAGAGCTCAGCAAGGCGACCAAGAACTTCAGCAAAAGCGAAATGCTTGGAAGCGGTGGATTTGGAGCGGTGTACAAAGGGGTTCTCGCCTCCGGTGCCCTGGTAGCAGTGAAACGGATGCGACATGAGAACAAGCACGGTGAGGAGGGTTTCCAAGCAGAAACCGCCAGCCTCAGCCAGATTCGGCACAGGAATTTGTTGCAGCTGCGAGGATGGTGCCACGAGGAGGAGCAGCTGATGCTTGTGTATAACTTCATGTGCAACGGCGGCTTGGATGAGTGGCTCTTCCAATTTCCTGAACGAAATGCCAAGGCTCCGTCATTACATTTGCCCTTGGTGGAGTTCCTTCCTCTCCTGCTGCGCCACTCCATTCTCAGTGGGGTCGCCTGAAGGCTATTGAATGTTACGTATGATAGAGGGACCCATTACTACCCGGTGCCCCATCACCCATCAATAGGGTGTTGTATTTCCCACCCTTGTAAGTTGGGATGCACTGGGGCGACACCAATCGACAGAAATATGCATAGGTACTCTAAACCAAGAACATTTGTTGTGACAAGAATAGAAGAATTGATGACGAGAAACCAAGAACTGATGCTTGGATAATAATCCCAACGTATCCTGAATTTCAAACACTCTATTGAATGCTGATGGGGTAGTGGAATGGGTGTCTACACTTTAGTGGAATGGGTGTCTACACTTTAGTGCAATGTGTTTTTTTGGATGTGTTTTTTTGGACCAGTAAGCTAAGAGGTTCTAATAATGCTGACGCTCTAAAATTGCCCACCTCTTCAAATGTACACTATTTGTACATTTGCTTATTTGTAGCCTTTAGTAAAGTGCAAACAGTGTACATTTTAGGAGCTAAGCAATTTTAGAGCCCTATGCCATTTCAACTTCAAAGTTGCACAACTAATTCCACAAAGCTCCAAAAAMTATGAAACCAATTGGATTATTGTATTAGATGCCAATTCCACTTGTCTTTCAAGGAAAATTTACTAAAAAATATTTCAAGAAGTTTGTCCTCCCCAAAATTCAATTTCAGCTCTTCAATGAGCAATTTATRGACCTCCTACCTTACTTGCCACATTCAAGCCTCCACATGGCAATTTTGGAGGGACTTAATCTAACAGGCTCAAACGTGTCAGAGTTGATGAAATTTCACCCAAAAAAACAAGCARTGCTGCAATCCTATCCTTGAGTTGGCTGTTGTGTGGAGTTGTTGATGCATAGCTGAATTTTTTGGCAGAAGAGCAATTTATTGATGCAAGCTTGTGTAGGTTTTGTTCGAGATGAATTTTTGAATTAACCCCTCAACGCCCAAGGGGCTCAAAAGTGGCCTCACACAATCTGGCAGTCCACTTTGAAGCGCTCTAACTTTTGCTTCCATTGTCCGATTTCAATGAAACTTGTTGGAAAAGTTGCACATACTAGTCTAGTTTCTATGGTAAAATTTTCAGATCAATTCAAGACGTATGGAGTTTGTAAAGGTCATTCGAAGTTCTCAGGTTCAATTTTGGTTCAGCACACTCCATTGTGAAGGCTTCAACTTTGGGGGATTGTATCTTTTTCATCAAATGTTTTTTTTCAATAAAATTTGTTGGGTTTTGTTCCCATAAAGATCTAGTTATTGTGGTAAAAGTTTCATGCCAATCCAAGTTCTTTCGAATGCTTGGGAGCAATTCAAAGTTCAAAATCCAGAAATTTTTGCATTTCAATGAACTTCGGCGAGTCATAACTTCTTTGTATATGATCCTTTTTCAATAATTTTTGTTGGAAAAGTTGCACTTACTAATCTAGTTTGTGTGGTTAAATCTATCTAAGATTCATCTAAGATGTTATGAGTGACTGAGAGGCATTTTTGTAGAAGGAGGTTCAACCACAAATGTGTTTTTTTGCTACTTTTTTCACTGTTTTTTGACATTTCAAATTCATTTTGCAGACACAATGAGTCATTTTTATGATATTTTTTTTCACCAAAGTGTTTACATTTTGGTTTTGAATCACTTTGTAGTTTAAAGTTTTGTAGTGATAATCTATGACAATGTTCTCATGACCCTCTTAAAACTAGTTGTGCTCTATTTGTTCACACAAAGCGTTCTGAAATTCACATTTTGGATGATGAAMAAAATTCTTCACGATCGAGTGTCTTTTGTCCAAGTAGTATCTCATTCATCCAATCGTAATGCTTGAACTTAAATAGTAAATAATTAAATTAAATTAAAAACTTTTAGATTGGACAATTTGATAAAATTCAAGTAAATCTCTTGTGCTAAAATTGCAAACTATCACGATCATGTCTGTCACGTTTTCATTCTCACAATGTCTCATCCATTTGCTCCAAAACACAATCCCAGATTCATGTGTCTAAACTCTGATGAGCTGCTTTATTAATTTTCAGCTCTGTGAAGTCACTTCAAAAAATGTTTGATCACTCACACTCCTTCCTGGCTTGCAAAGCTTATAAGTAAGTTGAGTTACTGTCTGTAGAATATAAATAAATGCTTTGCAGATTTTGAAGAGTACAGGTAATAGATCCTCAAAACCTATCTATCAAAAGTTCTACTGACTAACGTATTGGATTCCTGGAAGTTCCAAACAAGCCTCACACGTAATGACGTAACTGAAGCGAAATGGGTCCCAAACTTTTTTATCAAAGTTATGGATCAAATGATGGGGCCCATGTATGTTACGTTYRAAGAAATTGTGCCAAAAGTTCAAGTTGGTGGTAATTGATGTAAGAATAGGAGCATTCACACTGCTACTTGGACTACTACTCATGAAGTCAAGGCCACTATTCATGCCACCATTATTGCTTGTCCAGTGAGGTGTTGGAGTGGTGAGATCTCAACACTGAATCTTGAATTGGAGGAGACAAAAAGGGAGCCCAGACACTTCTATTCTATTCTAGTGGAGAATCAATAGTGTGGTAGAAAACATAGCCCCTACCCAGCCATTTGCTTTSTGGCCATCTCTTCCATGCCATAGTGCAGATGCTCTTACATGGGTGGGTTTATTGGTTGTTCAGTTCATTTGATGCAAGGCTACCACAATCTCAATAGAGCCCATTCTTGTACTATACAATACAATAGTACATTACCCACCAAATTACCAATAAGTTTACATTTAGAGCATTGAATTCAATGTAAAAACAAAGTGCATAAAGTGGAGGCTTGATAAGCTCTCATTTAAAGGATGGTCTGCCTTTTCATGTGCTTTCTTGGATGGGAATATTTTTAGCTCATTTTTCAAACAAAGAGAAGTAGATACATAGTACAATAACACAAGTGGCTTCATATTTTTTGAAGCATTATTGAATTAATCATGAATTTTCAAACAAGTTGTGTTGTAGGCACCTATTTATGACTCTAGGTCTTTCATAAACCATTCACATGCAACTTGTAAAAAGACATGGGGTGATGGGAAAAGCAAGGAGAATGATTGGCACTTGCAATAAATAACATTTTTTTTCTTGATCCATTCAATGACTATAGAAGTCAATTTAAGGATCACCTCAATCCATTTCAAAGCTAATTATAGGGGTGGTTCTTCATGCCTAAGCAATTTTCAAGCCTCCTACCTTCCCTCCAATTTTGAATTGCCACCACATGCTCAAAAATAATCCAAATCACAAACCATAATATGCATTGGAGAGATACTTAACTCTATTTTAGCGATGTATCAAACATTTACAAAAACTTGTGAAATTATACTGAATATAATATTTCATGACAAACTATCTACCATCTACTGCTACCACCATTAGCGTTGATTACAGCCTTGATATAGTTAGGCATGCTATTGTAGAGAACTAGTCAATCTTCTCCATAGACACTTTTTTCCATGTCCTTTTAATGGTTTTGACTAATTCTTCTCTATTTTGCAATATCACCTCATTTGAAATGGTGTCTTTCACAATCTTCTATAGATTTTTGATGGGGTTTAAGTCATGAGAGTTTACGGGGCATGTAAACTTTCTCATGCCACCAGAGGCCGCACCCGCTTGCCTCCAATCACTTGACACCTTGCTACCGTATAGTGCACCAAAGTGCCATCTTCCATGAGTAAAAGTGTCTTAGGGTGATTAATTGTGGAGAATGTAGGAGCCACTCAATTGATTTTCATAGACTACATCAACAAAGTCCCTATCTCTTTGCCTATATGGTGGCAATATAACGAGAAGACATTTATTGATATTGTGAACGCATTACCACACCCCATTCCATCATTGATGAATGATCAAATTTAAAAGATGGTGCTAAGAAATCCAAAGAGAAATGTTTGTATGACTTTTGCCATATCTTCATTTGCCTTGATCTATTTTGGGTTAGAAATGAAGATTTTTGTCCTTCTATATTACTCATTCTTCTAGTCACATCTAGCCTTCATAGCTCTAAAGCACACCGTTCACCACGAGTGCAGTTGCTTGTTACAATCAAGAACATCTACAATCTGACACAATATTTTTTTATTTCTAAAAGTGCACCTACTCACTAAAGCATACAGACAATGTATCTACAAGCTACCACATTGGTGGGCCCAAGCATAATTTGTATTAGAGATGTTGAAGCTCTCTATATGAAACTCTAGTTGACAAAAGCCTGAATTGTGTTTGAGCAAGACTGCAAGGAACATTGATGTTGCTTCACAGTGTTAGAAGCTACAAACAYAACTTGAACAAAAATAAAAGCAATTTTTTTTCTCAAACATGTGGCTAGAATTAGCATCTAAATGACAGATAGTATGTGGTTAACCCCTCATCGCCTAAGGGGACCAAAAGTGTCCTCACATGGTCTGGCAGTCAAATTTGAAGCACTTTATCTTTTTCATCTACCGTCCAACTTCAATAAAACTTGTTGGAAAATTTGAGCATACTATTCTAGTTTGGGTGGTATAATTTTTAGATCAATACAAGATGTTCTGATTTTTTTAAAGCCATTAGAAGTTCACAAGTTCAATTTGGATTCACCAAACTACCCTTTCATGGCTGCAACTTTGGGGCTTGTATATTTGTCATCCAATGTTTGTTTGCAATAAAATTTGTTGGGTTATGTTTTTATTAAATTCTAGTTATTGTGGTAAAAGTTTCATGTCAATCCAAGTTGTTATGAATGTGTGGGAGGGTCATTGCAAGAAACACCGGTCCTATTCTCCGTCACAAATAGTGTTGCACTCTTGTAATCTTCAATAATTTTTGAAGCATAAATCCCAATAAACTTGAAATTTTTATTGGAGATGCCTAATTTGATGATAATTATAAATTTTATTTTTCAAAAAATTTAAAAAATAAATTTACATTTAAAAATCATTTTTGCTAATTTATAACACTTTGAGATTTAGAGGTTTTCACTACGTTGTGAGTCACTAAATTTAATGATTTGGAGCTGAAATTTTCATGGTCTGTTAACATAGTAGAAAAGCATAGACCTAACAAAGGGAATCTAAAAATTTATTATTTTATGTCCTCCACATGAGTGCAAAGAGCACTCCCATTGCGCACAATTTCAAAACATTAATGATTGTTCTGAGACCATTTTTTTGGTGAAATCTCATCATCATCAACTCTTTCCAAATGGCAATTTTTATTTTTTGAAAAAAATTCTTTTCCTATTTTTACAAATTAAAATGTCAAAGTACCTATTTTCATGAGATTTTGTACTTTTCTGGTTCACCTAGTTAGAAAACATTTCTATGCTTTTACTAAGGTACCTTCTTCTTAAAGGTATGTACATTAAACACATTTTTCATATTTTTTTAAAATTGTTTTTCTAATTTTATAGTACTCCCAAAAAATCATGAGTACTGTAGCCAAAGTCTCCAAAAAACGGTAGGTGTTTCTTGCAATGACCCGGGAGCAATTTTAAATTCAAAATCCAGATATTTTTGGACTACAATAAACTTTGTTTTCTTATTTCTTCTTCATAAAGTGTCTTTTCTATATTTTTTTCTTAAAAAAGTTGCACATACTAGTCAAGTAATTGTTTTTAAATTTTCATATCAATCCAAGAATTTAGAAGTGACTAAGAAGCATTTTAGTAGAGGGAAGTTTAGCCATAGATGTGTTTTTTTGCAACTTTTTTCACTGTTTTTGTCCATTTCAAAACAATTTTGCAAACACAATGAGTTAGTTGAATGATATTTTGTTTCACCAATGTATTTGTATGCTCGTTTTGAATCACTTTACAGTTTACAATTTTTTCATTTGAGTAGGTTTCAAAACCAAATTTCACCTCTAAATGTGTTTCTAGGAAAATTTTAGCATCTTCTTTCAACACTAAAACATTGTAATCTTGCAATCCATGTTGCCAAATGACTCCAAATTTGATTTATGCCATGCACAACACGCACTACAAGATTATATGGTTGAGATTCTCCTACCGTAGTGACATGTAGACTTATAGCACTTGAAAAGCGAAGATGCTTGTAGACAAGTTTAGGCCATAGGCGATGAGGGGTTAAGTGGTTCTTTAACACACTCTAGGTGGTAGTTTCATGAAGTTTGCAGATCTGAAGTGCTAGATAGGATTAATCAAAGTTGCTCTTCGTTTTAAAGTTTGGCATTCAAAGTTTGAATTTTAAATATAAACTTGTTGGTGGATAGTATACAATACAAAATGGTTGTCACTCATTATTTATAGTATAAGGAGAGGCAAGCTATTTTTTCAATAAACAAGAAGTTGTTCATTTTGCTTCCAACTCCACATTTTCAATTTCAAAATTCAAGTGACTACAAACTAAATTCTCTCACTAGAAGAATAGTGCCACTTCTAACCACTCATTGTAATGAAAAAAAGATATAAAATTTGGTGGTGGCCTAAAACAATGAGCTTGGTCACATAATCCAAAACTTTGAGGATTGAAAAAAGTAACACACTTGCTTCTAGTGTCTTCTAGTGTGTTTTGCCTAAAGTCAAGTTTTGAAACATATTGTAGTTCTTATATTCATTTCTTTTAATACACACTAAAAGAAACCCGTGTTTTTTTTTATACAGGATTTTAGCATTGAGATGTTGAGTCTGACATTTTTCTATGTCTGCGCGGATATAAAAAATAATTGCGTTGAGTTGGACATGCCAAAAACACGTTATGTCAAGGTAAAAACATTCGATGTTTTCCCTTAGTCATCAAAAAAAACATTGGTCAACAGGGATTCAAGATTTCAACATGTTGCTACCAACTAAGATAAGAAAAGCCAGCGTGGTACTTTTTTCATCCATTACCCGTCCATGACATGTCATCCGACGTGTCATGCCATGTGGCAATCCAAAAATTGGCTGATGTGGCATCTAGAGATGCTAACGTGGCAATGCTTTGTAGCAACCTCTTTGATCATTTAGGAAATGTAGGGTTGTTCTCAAAGACATCAATGTAGACATGGTAACATCCTAATAAATATTTTTTAGGACAACTTTGTGTTTTTCATGATGTTCACCTCTAATATACATTGTAATTTGAGACATCAACCTTGGCATGAATGACTTCTTCTTGGATGTATTAGGTTGTCATATTGCATTTGGGGATGTTTTTCAAAATATTTAATTTTTATTCTTTCAACAAGATTTTGACATTCAGAACGGTTGCGTGCCTTTGCAGACGACTCTTGAAATGTCTTTAACGATAGTGGTGGACAAAATGATGTTTGTGCTAACATTACTTTGATAGAAAGAAGCATCATGATTAACGTCTACATGGACAGGCGAATGTCTACAATGTACAAATATTGGCAAAACCTACTGTCCAACGCAACATAGGCGGCTTGACATCCTTTGTCTATGCGTTTTGTGTCAACCATGCTTGTGGACGTTTTTTACGACATCACAATGTTTGGTGTGATGTTTGTATGAAGCCTCACTACATGTTGACATTTTTTACAACAGCACAACGTTTACGCAACATAGGCGGCTTGACATCCTTTGTTTATGCGTTTTGTGTCAACCATGCTTGTGGACGTTTTTTACGACATCACAATGTTTGGTGTGATGTTTGTATGAAGCATCACTACATGTTGACATTTTTTACAACAGCACAACGTTTAGTGTGGTGACTATTTGAAGTGTACCTACATATCAAATGCAAATATAATTTTGATGATAACATGTTCTATACAATACACCATACAAAATACAAAATACACAATGCAAAATACACCATGTTTGGCTTTGAAAGCCACTTACCTTGTAGTATGAGGAGATGAGAGGATGAGTGCTTTATACAGGTTGCAAGGTAGGGGGTGAGACAAACGATGTGGGACATGTAAAATGCAGGAATTGTGCTTCACATAGAATTTCAGACCGCATTTAAGCATAGTAGAGTAACTTTTTTCAAAGAACTCAAAACTAAGAAAAGTTGGTAAATAGATCTAAGTTTCATCTCCAAAAAACCGTTTGAGATTTCAAGCCTTGAATCAAAAGTTATAAACAAATTTCAGAAAGTGATTGAAATGAACATTTTTTTTACGTTTTCTTTGACATTTTCTTTGACATTAACTGACATCCTCTCAAACTTTAATCTGTCCTTGTTATGTATGTTGTACATCAAAATGGGTTGTAAAGAAAATGAATGTATTCAAGTGTATTAAATGCAAATTGAATTATTTATTTCTATTGTTTCTAGAAACACTGAAGTTATAAAAAACGTCGTAGAAGACATGCCTTTCTTTGTTATATTGCCATAAAAAATGTCTCAACAAAGAAGTTGATGCTATTCACAACATTCATACAAAGACATGTATTAATTAAATTATGTAGAACATGATTATAGCCTATATCTTCTAAATCAAGGTGTAAAGTTGTTTTTTAGTTGTTAAGCACTATCATGCAAAAAGTGCTTCTCTTATTTCTAACTAATGCACTAGTTCTTCTTTTTATAAAAATTTCAACAATAGATTTTTTATACATCTTGGACAAAAAAGTGCACTTGAATATTATAAAAAGAAGCMAAATATTTCAAAGTATATGAGGATGAAATTAGAGAGTTTAGCAACATGACTATTACAAAAGTAGTTTTCAAACACCATGAACCATTAACAAGTACACCTTGTTGAATAATTGTAGTAATGCGGGCCAAAGGTTTGGTAGACGGACAAGTATGGCTTCATGTAGAATATCATCATGGAAACATGTTTAGACCTGTGCATCATAGTCAAATTTGTTTTGCCAATGTTATGGCAAAGTAGAGCTCATCTTCATTCCATATGGTACATGGTCTGCTGAATTTTGAACAAAGACACTTCATTCTCTTGAGACTTGTAGATCATACATGAATCCTTTTAAATGACGTGATGATTCTAGTGAACGCATCTAAATGGACGCATTGTGAAAAACATTTTCAGCCTTTATAGACTTAAAGATGAACATTAAAAATTCTCTTGTCCTACAAGAGATTTGTTTTCATGTGGAGGACTGGTCATGAAATTGAAAGAAGTAGAAGTCAGTCAATTTTTTTTCATGTGTAGCAGCACTTGCCTTTATCTTCATTCCAATTTCTTTTGATGTGTATGAGATTCCAAAAATTAGAAGTCTTTACAATTTTCTTTTTCTTTCCATGTCTATTCCCTTGAATTCATGGTCTTTCCATTTTGATTTTGCTTGAAGTACATTTAAAGAACTAAAAGCCATTCTTTATTCTTTTTCATGTTCATTCTTAAGTGAACTTATTCTAGCCTTGTTTCATTTTTTCTTCTTTGAAGTTTGAAATAAGTAGAAGCCAATTCTTATATTCATTCATGTTCATTCCCTTTTGAGTTCATCCTCTAACCAAGTTTTTTAGGCTTGTACAAGTGTTAAAGAAGTATAAGGCTTTATGTTAGGCCTGAGGCCGGATGGAAGGTTGGCCGGATCAATTTGCCATCAATCCGGCCCTAGTTTTTCCATTCGACCCCAATTAATGTAAAGTCCTTGGGTCGGATTCTAGGGCCCAATTTCCAATTCATGTGCTCTTGGATTTTGTCAATGCCCAATTAAAAAAATTAAAATCATACGTGTTTATGTTTTTCTTCCTTTCTCTAATAAAAAATCAAATAAAAGTTTTTTTGTTTTTTTACTTTTTACTTTTTTATTTTCTTTCCTATTTATTTTATTTCAAAAATAATTAATTTTTTTATTGATAAATTATTATTATTATCTTTCTTCCTATTTTTTGTATTTAAAAAATAGAAAAATAAATTACTTTATTTTGGGGGGGGAATTTTTCCTAGTCCTTTCTAAATTTTATACATAGTGTTTTTTTTTATTTTTTCAAATCCATATTTAAATGAAAACATACTTCATACTTCATACTTTCATCATCTAAATGTAGATCCTACAAGAAACCCATGTTTCTCTGGATGCTGGGTTTCAACATTGAGATGCTGAGTTTGATGTCCTACTACGTCCAACGAGACGTCCAAAAAATTCTAAAAAATGAAGTTGAGGACACTTGATATATCTGTAGACGTCTAATAGATGCACTACGCTGTCCATGTTAGTGTTTTCCATGATAAAATCTGTACCTTCTGACATCCATTTGGTAACAGAGATAGTGATTATGGATGCTAACCGGGAGTTGTTGACGTCGTGTATGTGGAGAACGTTGTCCATGGGCAAGAATTTTTGGCATGTTTGTATAGAATGCTTCGTGTGCGCTCAATAGATGAACACTTGGTTCATAGGAAAACTGCATTTCATTACATCTCTCTATACCCAGAAATTAAAGAATGATGTCATGGCAATTTTCAACGTACATTTTGTGCACAACTGTGTTTCATGTTCTACTGCACATTTGSATCCACTGTCCTACATGTAATTGGGATTAGGGCCTATGAAACCCAGAAAAGAGACGCGCAAAGAATAAAATATTTTATGACCCTCGTCAGTATGTGTAGCACACATGGAAGCACTCGCTCTGTTGTGGCACGTTGCATTCCCCAAAGTAGAGGTCATGTCCTCTTCAGGTGGACATTGCTGCAAACATGTTCCCTGGCTTGAAAGATGTTAGGTTGTTCAATTTTATGTTGCAGAGACCACGGGAGTCGGGGGGTGCACTTTTTTTTGTCAATTAGAAATCATGAGCAAGCAAAACTTTGGACCTCCTATATTATATCCTAAAACTTAAACAAAAGAAAAAAAAATAGGAATAGATTTTTCTACTTTGAAAGTTTATGTTTTGAGTTATTGATATTTTTATTTGTTAATAATAATTAGTTACAAATTTTGAAGTAATTAGATACACCATAAAGGTAAAAAATAACTTTGACACCCTTATATTATATCCTAAAAAATTGTTTAAAAAAGAAACAAAAAATTCCTAAAAATAATTCTCTATTGAAAACTCAATTTGGGATGAATATTTATGCATTGGTCATCTAACTGTGTTCTCAATTAATATTTGAGTTGAAAAACATGTCATTTTAGTTCATTTTCAACCTCTTCTAGAAATCATTTCATATTTTATTTGAGTTGGAAATTTTGGCAATAGAATCCTATAGTCATTATCAAACAATATTTAAAATTCGAGGTTGAAATTATCATTTATTAGAAACTAGTTGGTCGCTCATGGTTTCTAATTGGAAAAAATGAGTGCACCTCCCGTACTTGAGACCCGTAGATCATATATGAATCCTTTTAAATGACATAACCATTCCGGTATTCTTTTCGACGTGAACACATCTAAATGGACGCGTTCTGAAAACCATTTTTAGCCTTTATAGACATAAAGATGATCATTAAAATTCTCTCGTCCTACAAAAAGATTTGTTTTCATGTGTAGGATTGGTCATGAAAGCAAAAGAAATAGAAGTCATTCAAGTCCTAAAGAGATTTGTTTTCATGTGTAGCCGCACTTGCCTTCATCTTCATTCCAATTTCTTTTGATGTGTATAAGATTCTAAAATTGGAAGTCTTTAGAATTCTTTTTTCGTTCCATGCCCATTTCCACTTGAATTCATACTGTTTCCATTTTGATTTTGCTAGAAGTACATTTAAAGAACTAAAAGCCATTCTTTATTTTTTTTCATGTTCATTTCGACGTGAGCTTATCCTAGCTTTGTTTCATTTTTTTTCTCTGGAGTTTGAAATAAGTAGAAGCCATTTCTTATATTCATCCATGTTCATTTCTTTTTGAGTTCATCCTCTTTCCGAGTTTTTTAAGCTTGTAGAAGTATAAGTCACCCTAAAAACTTTTTCCATGTAGGACATCTAAAAAATCCAAATTCATAGTTTAGCTTTTTTTAAATATTGTAGCTAATGAATTAAAAGTCTTTCTTTCGTTTATTATTCCAAAATGGCTTAATCTGGCAATGTTTGGGCAAATTGAAGTACCCAAGGCACAAAGATTTTGTACAGTAGCATATGTAGGTACTTAAATTGACAACACCTTTATCACTGCAATTGCTAATTCAACAACAAAACAAAGCTTTGTTTTAGACTAAAGGCTATGACTGGTTAGGACGTCATTTGTTTTGCAATAAAGCGGCAAGCATTGTCGGGTAGAGAGGAGCACGGTTGGGGAACACACGGGGTGACTGGTTGCTAGTTGTTGACTGTTGACAAGGATGTATTGAAAACTCGACTCTTCACTTGAATCTTCACTTGAATCTTCTATCGGCCTACCATGTGGTGGATTTATAGGAAAAAAGCCAAGGGTGTGTGATAAAAAACAAGTCCTGAGACCGGTGAAACGGGACGTCCAATCTATGAGCTGACCGTCCAAAAGATTGACTCCTAACACTATAAGAAATCCATGTTTTGAGGGATGTTTTCACTATTTTCTTGACGCATTTTTGTGGACATAAAATAAAACAGCCCATGTTTTTATGTCAACAGTGATGCTCAATAATGCATTTGGATATATTATTGAGCATCATTGTTGACATAAAAACATGGGCTATTTTATTTAATGTCCACAAAAATGCGTCAAGAAAAATAGTGAAAACATCCCCCAAAACACGGGTTTCTTATAGTGTAAACTTCAAACCTATGGTGATCAGGAAGCGCCTTTCACCAATGGGAACTACATAAAAGTGACCATATGGGTGATCAATCCCTACTTCGTCGTCAACAAATACAAAATGGGGCTAATAACTGTCATATTAAATGACTACATAGTCCGCAACAGGGTTTACAATGCAAAGTTGAAATAACAACTAGTCTCTAAAATCGGATGGAAAAAACAAGCTACAAGCCACAACACAGTGAACACACGAGTCTTCAATCTTTTTGCCTCATGAGTCTCAAATCTTTAATCTTCAATCTTGAAATTTTCTTTCATTCACAAACTTAAGGAATCTTCAATAAAGTTTAAGAAAAACTAAATCTCATACTAATTGCAACCTTCAATCTAGTGCCACAAGTGCTCTAAGAATCCAAGTGCTAGTAGTTTAGCAATTTGAAAAGCTAAAAATACAATCTAAACACTATTCAAATTTCAACTCAATCTAGTTTATTGTCCAAAAGTTATTGGAGAGCAAAGTCTTAGCCTTCTCTTTTGGAAGGCAACAGTCCTCTCTTGCCACAAAATCCTATAACTTCTTCAATTTTTATCCAAAATCCAAGTACTATACCTTTTTAGAAAGTTGATTTTACAAAATAACTTCTCTTAAAATTTCAAACCATTCTAAATTATTGTCCAAAGGTTATATACAAGAGATGTCACGGCTTCAACTTTGGAAGGTAGTTTATCTACAACTATTTGAGAATCACTATTTATTATTGTAGAGCTTCAATTACTTCAAATAATACGTCTGTAGATAGCTAAGAAATATTTCTCTAATGCCTGAAAATCTTAAAGAGAAAAACACAAACCACAAACTTTGGTGGTCGCCAGAATCTTTGCCCCTCTTCGTCGAGTGACAACAAACCTTCTTCCACTGACACGCTTATAACTTTTATCTTACAACTCCAAATCAAGCAAAAGATGTCTCTTTGGAAGCGCAAAATTAAAAGGAAGAAACCCTCAAATTTTCATTTCAAAATATTTATTACAACAACAACTATGGCCAAACAAACTTTTGGCTTCTCCACACATACTTCCTAAACTCCCATAACACACAAACAACAATTACCACCTCTAAAACTCAAGATAGAAGATGCTGACCTACTTTCTAGACCCCTAAAGTAGGAGGAATCAACCCGTGATACATTACATGGACCTCTTTACCTCCAATTGGCCTCTTAGGAAACAACCAAAGGCAAGTTCCTATTCAATTTCTCAAGTCAATGAACTTTAAAGGTTTAAACTTGTAGGCAATTAACTTTTACTCTTTTATCTTACAACTTCTAATAAGCAAACAAAACATTAGAATTTTAAATTAGCTAAAGATTTCCAATTCAAATTAAACGGAAGCAAAAACTAAAGTCGAAAAAGAGTGCTATTGCATCTACGAGAATTTGAGGATGTGCCTGATAGCATTAGCCATGTACGGTGATTGCAAGAAAGGGTGGTACTATTTCCCGTCACAATTGAAGTGACCTTGTTAATTTGCGGTATAACTTTTGAAGCACAAGTCCAATGAATATGAAATTTTTATTGAACATGTCTAACTTTATGGTAATCAGATCCTATATTTTTTAGAAATAAAAAAAAATCAGTTTATATTTAAAAACTATTTCTGTTAATTTGTTACACTTTGAGGTTTAGGGGTTTTCACTACGTTCCAAGTCCCCAAATTTAATGATATGGAGTTGAAACTTTCATGATATATTTGAATAGTACAAAATCAAGTATCTACCAAAGGAAATTTGAAAATATTCTATTTTATGTCCTCCACATGAGTACAAACAACACTCTGATTGCACGCCATTTTTGAACTTCGAAGATGGTTCTTAGATCATTTTTTTGGTGAAATCTCATTACCATCAACTCTTCCCAAGTGGCCAATTTTTAGTTTAAAAAAATATATTTTTCTATTTTTTGTAAATTAAAATGTGAAATTACAATGACAACAACTAGTTTCATGAAATTTTGCACTTTCTAGTTCTCCTACTTAGAGAATTTTTCTATGGTTTTCCTTCCTAGAATACCTTCTTTGTAAAGTTTCATACATAAAACATATTTTTCATTATTTTTGAAAATTGTTTTTCTAATTTTAAAGTACTCCCAAAGAAAAAAATGAGTATTGTAAAAAACGCTATGCAAATCGCACGTCCTTTCTTGCAACAACCCAGTAATCCGCACGTTTGGCCTTTGTTAGAAGATTCACTAGCTCTTTCAATCAATGTTGATGGCTAATGCCTTTTCCATCTGGCTTCATCATTCAAAAATACCGATCTTCATTAAACCCTCGTAACTCGCTTCAAATGTCACATTTTACGTGTCTTGCTCAACACATCCTACTTGAAATAGAATCACCAAAGCATGAGTGTTTTTTTATCAAGATTGTCATGCCAACCTTGCTCCAGACGAGGTGTCTTTAGGGGGTGAAAGAACCCAACTTCATCTCGTGGATGGAAAGGCAATGATGAAGAAATCGCTGACTAAGATGGTTGATTTGGTCAACTTGAAGCCATTCGAGGTTTCGGCTTAAAGCTTTCTCCTCTATATTCTTAGAACCTCTCCAAAATACAAATAAATATATATTTTAAATGATGTACAATACGATAGCGTATCTGCATCTTGGTGAAAAAAAAAAGACAAAAATGATAACTCAATGCATTTCACAAGGATAAAACAATTGCGTTTTTTTGTTCTAATATTTGTACCAGTAGGTGRAATATGCTTACACCAAGTCTCAAATGTCTTCTATTAGATATGCGTCAACATGGTACAAGCAACAAACTACGTTTGTCATTGCACGTGAGTGGAAACTTCATTTCCAATTACTTGTCAATTCGGGCATAACAACGTACAGACTGTGGAAGTAGAGGACATTTTGACGTCTACTACATTACAGGACATGCACTAGTGAAAGCTTTCTTGACATCCTCTAACACATAGCAATGAACATGAGTTGGAGGCTTCATGTCTATATGTTCTTTGTAGGAACAACAAAAAGTGCACATGCGTAGGGGTTGTGTTGGATGGAGGATGCTTTCTACTGATACAAGTGTGGTCTACTCTTGCAAAAACAAGATAGACGTAAATACGTAATGTAGTCCTCTCCTTTTTGCAATTTTAAAAATCAATCGCTATCGTGAAAAGACATGTTCCAACCATTCAGCACAAAATATTAATGCAAGTCCTAGACACAAGTTATTTAGCAAATATTACTAAAAGCACGTCTTTTCAATACGCATTTTCTAATTGAAAATTGCACTTAAAGCACCCCATTCTCTTGTAGTGTACATAGACGCCAAGATGACTACGGCATGTGTGAGTAAATAGCAGAAAAACTTGATTGAAGAGACATAAATATATTTTTTTTGACAACCAATGTCTATCAATAATAATTTAGTGAATCTTAAAGATAATTGTAGGACTGTCACAATTTAAAACATATGGACTATTTTTAGTACATAAACACCTAAAAATGTTTTGTGGGTGATTGCAAGAAACTACTATGTGCTGCGTTTAGAATATTACTCATAAATTTTCTGGACTACTTTAAAAATAAAACTAATTTTTAAAATTTCTTAAAAATATAGTCAATGTATACACCTTTAAAACAAAGATAACCACCAAAGGGAATTCATAGAAAAATTCTCTAACTATGAGAACTGAAAAAGTGCCAAATCTAAAAAAAAATAGGTATTTTGATGTGAAAATTACTTGAAAGTAGTAAAAATAAGTAAATTCAAAAAATACAAAATTTCCATTTGTAAGAACTTTCTAAAGATGGTTATCCACCAAAATAATTATTTATATGTTTCAATGCAACATGTATACAACAATCTTTAGACCAATATAAAACACACTTGGAACATGATTTTGGAAATCCCTCTTTTGGAAAGATGTATTTGTATTAGAAGAACTAGCCTATCAAATTTCACAATGTAATTCTTCAAAAAAACATAGTGGTTAGGTACTAAAAACCTCCAAATTGGCAAGTGTGACATTGAATCATGCTCTATATTTGGACAATAAGTTATTTTTGAAAATTACAAAAAAATCATGCAAGGTTTATAGTAGTCAGGAGTACCTTCCCTATAAATCTTGAGTAATTTGGAGCCGAAACACAGAAGTTATAGCCAAAAATCAGATCAGCACGCAATGTGTGACAAAATAAGACAAGTGTTTCTTGGAATCACCCTTATAGTGACTAATGGAAGACTAAATGAAAACATTCTTTACCTAAGAATGCATTCTTTGGTGCCAATACCATTGTATTTGTATATGGTATGGACTTTTGTAGAGAAAAAATTAGGTTTAGTATTAGAAAGTCATTTTCTTATGGATTAAATTTTTTTTAATTTTCTTTTCTTTTCTTTTGCATAATATATTTGAAGTTCTAAGTGGGCATATTTTTCAATCAATCGCTTATGAAGTCTATCTTTAGATATGTATATATAAAGTTATAAAGGCTCTCTTTAAACGACTTTCCTTTGTTAATTAGTGAATCAACCTTGGGTATTAGGGTGATTGCATGAAAGACTAGTACTATTTTGCACTCACACTTGAAATGACGAAGTTATCATCCACTATAACTTTTGAAGCATGAATCCAATTAACTTGAAATTTTTATCGGAAATTTCCATCTTAATAGCAATCAAATTACTTATTTTTCGGAAATTTCTAAAAATCATTTTATATTTAAATTTAAATTTAGCTAATTTGTTACACTTTGTATTATAGGGGTTTTTAGTACTAGGGAGTATCCAAAACTCGGGAGAAGGCTATCTGTAAGAAGTTCTAGGCATGTTTTTGGAAAATGTTCAAGGTTTGCTTACTAGAGGACCATGTCATTTGCATCAAAGTTTCAATTAATTGCATTCTTTTGTATCCAAAAAAGAAAAATGTAATGGCAACTTTCTTTGTACATTTCATGCACAACTATATTCATATTCCATTGTATGTGTGCATCCATTGTGCTACATGTAATTGAAAACGGGGCCTATGAAACCCACAAAGGAGACAAGTGAATAATAAGGTAGTTCATGATAATTTTTACTATGTGTAGCATACATGGAAGCACTGGCTCTTGTCCTTGCATGTTGCCTTCAACAAAATAGAGGTCATGTCTTAGTCATGTGGACATCGCTGCAGGCATGTTCTCCAACTTGGAAGACGTTAAGTTGTTCAATCCAATGTCGCAAAAAACACAATGGACAGCATGCACTATGAAGTCATAGTCGCTAGAAAGAAAACGAAAATCTCCAGGAAAGCCATGTCTTAAAAAACATCTACGCATCTAAGATGACGTCCAGAAAAATATCAGCAAATGTGACTTCAGTTGACCCAAAATGCTGGCGTGGCATGCCACGTCAGCTTCTAATATCCACCTCAGATAATTTCCATGTCATCCCGCCACATCATATGCCATGTCAGCATTTTCATTGCCCAACCCTCCCCGCTGCCTTTTTTTCACCTTGGGCAATCATTTTACCACAGACCGTTGTAACTTTCTGTCAATTACCTTTAGATAAAATTGACCAAGGATGCAGACGTGGCGAAGACGTCATTCCAAGGCATTCTCAAAAACATCGTTCTGTTCAAAGTGATGTCTCCGAAAGTATCCCTGTTTTGAATAGCACCACCATGTCTAAACTCAAATTCACCCTATTTTGAGAGCATTCGAGCAAAATCCACATTTTGTTGCCTCCACCCACATGACATTCCAACGTCTGATGGGCGGACAATGTCATCCTTGGACGTCCGACGTTTTGGGTCAAAAATAAATAAAAATGGTTTTTCATAGTGATATCACCTTAGTGAGTGCCTAAAACATAAATACAAATTACACTTTGGAAAACCATAGTCAAGTACAATAACTTCCAAAACATGTTTTTTGCTATTTGTAAATAGAGAACATGTTTTCTTTATTCAATCCATTTGTGTATTTTTGCTATCTTTCACTAGAAGAAATCCATGTTTTTTATGACACATTTTTTTTTATGTCTACTTGTTTTTATTTTAACAATGACATCAAGATGTTATCTATAACATCAAATGTAACATAAAACAAGTAGACATCAAAAAATGTGCCATAAAAAACATAGGGTTGGGTCATTGCAAGAAAAACTTGCTATTTTGTGTACACTATTGCCACAATACTCATGATTTTTTGGGAATACTTTAAAATTAAAAAAACAATTTAAAAAAAATATGAAAAATGTGTTTAATGTACATACCTTTAAAAAGAAGGCACCTTAGTAAAAGCATAGAAATGTTTTCTAACTAGGTGAACCAGAAAAGTGCAAAATCTCATGAAAATAGGTACTTTGACATTTTAATTTGTAAAAAATAGGAAAAGAAATTTTTTCAAAAATTAAAAATTGGACATTTGGGAAGAGTTGATGGTGATAAGATTTCACCAAAAAGATGGTCTTAGAACCATCATCAATGTTTCAAAATTGCACGCAATGGGAGTTCTACTTGCATTCATGTGGAGGGCATAAAATAATAAATTTTTAGATTCCCTATGGTAGGTCTATGCTTTTCTACTATGTTAATAGACCATGAAAATTTCAGCTCCAAATCATTAAATTTGGGGACTCTTAACTTAGTGAAAACTTCTAAACCTCAAAGTGTGACAATTAGAAAAAATGATTTATAAATGTAAATTTTTTTTAAAATTCTTTGAAAATAAAGGATATAATTATCATCAAGTTAGGCATCTTCAATAAAAATTTCAAGTTTATGGGGTTTATGCTTCAAAAGTTATTGAAGATTACAAGAGAACCACATTATTTGTGACGGAGAATAGTACGGGTGTTTCTTGCAATGACCTGGTTACTCTAGTGTTTCTTGAAGCTTCCTTAATGTTTAAATTTTAACTTATATAAGTATCTTTATTAGAAAAATAGTCTATGTATACCATAAAAAATGACCCCACGCAAGAAGATCAACAATTAAACTCCTTTAAAAATGAAACTCTTGTAAACTTTAGAAAGCCAAATGGAACTTGGAATGATGACTGTTTTGACTATGCTCTACTACAAAACCCGTTGCTTTTCAATTTCTCATTCTTTAAAATAGCAACAAACTGTGGGGTGAGTAAAAGAAGTGACTAATAACAAACTTTGGGGCCTACTTGGCTACTAATGTTAAATCATTTTAAATGAGAAACAATGCACCGAGTCTCCTGAATGAAAAATGACAGGATTTGCTTCCACCACCAATCAACCAAGTCCCCAATTGAAAGATATTAGTTTTATGTCTTTCAAGTCATTTTTGAGTGCAAGATAGGAACACCCAATGGCGTCTCTATACCCAATGATGTCAACTTCTATATATGGTAGTCATTTCATAACTTAAAAATAGATAGACTATAGATAGCTTATTTTTATTTGACCTACATGATAAGCTATCTATAGTATTCCTACATTTATGCTCTAAAATCAATGCCTTACATAAAATATGATGCAATTAGGTACACTGACGCCATTGGGTGTTCCTACCTTGTAAGTGACCCCAAATTCTTGGTACATACTTCTCTCTCTCTCTCTCTCTTTCTCTCTCTCTCTCTACATGCATGCATGCATGGGAGAGATGGACGGATGGTTTGAATTGATGTGCAAACAAACGTTGCAGTTTTCGAGATTTAATTGACATTCCTGTAATTCAATTCAYGATTACATGAGTATATTCAATTGGTGCAAGACACAAGATTTGTTTCTTGTTGCATAGATCAGGATTCTAACATGGAATGTTCACAACAATGAAACAATGCAGGACGTTAAATTGTCCATTCGAAGGTGGGCCCGCCTGACGTGGAGCTCGGGCTGGATCACAGGCCCGGCCACGCCCCGCAGTCTGGCTAGCCCACCTCCAATGCTGACACTCCCGACTTGGCAGGCCAGCACCTAACGCGCCCATGTGCTTGGCTTGGCAGAATCCCTGGCTTGGCTTGGCTCAGGACCCGGCCAAGCATGTACGTCCAGGACAGCGATAGTCCAGGACATCCACCATGACGAAATTGAGTAAGAAGACCACTGCGCAGGACTTCAATTTTAGGTTTTACGGCGGCGGATTAGGTTTTTTTTTTTTTTTAAAACTATGAACTAATTAACATATCCGACATTGTTTGTCTTACCTCCTACCACTCCATGAGTATATAAAGAGTTGTCTCTTCAATTCAAAACACAAATCACAAAACACAAATCACAAAACACAAAACACAAAATACAAAACACAAATCACAAATCACAAATTACAAAACACAAACCACAAAAAGTTGAAATAATTTTTTCAAGTTTTATTAAAAACAACTTGTGGTGCAATTCAAACAACATATTTTAATGTTTCATATTTGAACATATTTCTAACTTTTAAAGCTGCAGAACACAAATGGGCACTTAAATGTTTCAAAATATTATTTTCAATATATTTCAAAGTGTAGAGTTGCACAATACAAATGGACTCTTGAATGTTTTAAAAGTTATCAAAATTTTCATTTGGAAGGGAGGTCTATTTTGTACTCTGTAACATTTAAATACTTAAATGTCCATTTCTGTTTTGCAACTCCCATTTGTGTTCTGCAGCTTTAAAAGTTAGAAATATGTTGAAATATGAAACTTTGAAATATATTGTTTGAATTGCATCACAAGTTGTTTTTAATAAAACTTGAAAAAATTATTTCAACTTTTTGTAATTTGTGTTTTGTGATTTGTGTTTTGAATTGAAGAGACAACTCTTTATATACTCATGGAGTGGTAGGAGGTAAGACAAACAATGTCAAATATGTTAATTAGTTCATAGTTTAAAAAAAAAAAAACCCTAATCCGTCGCCCTAAAACCTAAAATTGAAGTCCTGCACAATGGTCTTCTTACTCAGTTTCGTCATGGTGGATGTCCTGTACTATCGTTGTCCTGGACGTACGTGCTTGGCCGGGTCCTGAGCCAAGCCAAGCCAGGGATTCTGCCAGGCCAAGCACATGGGCGCGTTAGGTGCTGGCCTGCCAAGTTGGGGAGTGTCAGCATTGGAGGTGGGCTAACCAGACTGCGGGGGTGTGGCCGGGCCTATGATCCAGCCCAGGCTCCACGTCAGGCAGGCCCACCTTTGAATGGACGATTTAACGTCCAAACCTGTTGAAACAATTGTTTACTTCATCAGTGGAAACTAAATAATCAAATTGAAATATTTAAATCTTTAAAAAAAAACTATAGTCCTAGTAAAAAATATGATCAAGGAAGGTGATATTCTAATTCTCTACTGATATCAATTTTTGTTATGTTGGTTTTGTTTAGAGATAAGGAAATTGTGACCTTCAATAGAACAAAGTTTTAAATTTAGGACTCTTTGAAATAGATTTAGGTTTTATAGCCTCCAATTTAAAATGAACCAAAGTCGTGAAATTTTTCTTTTTTAAATGAAGTTTGTGTTTATTATAATAGAATACACCAAATTGCTAGTAGTATCAATCAATGAATCTATTTATACCAAGATTTAGTCATGGAGAATTTTCATAAAATGGCGCCATGATTCTGCAACTTTGACATTTTTAATAGTTTAGACCGCACAATCTTAAATCAATACTTGTCTTAGTTGTCGCTTTTACGGTTTAAACTTTAGACCTGACAATCTGAAATCTACACCTGTCCTAAATGTCACTTTTATGATTTAGACTATGCTGTCTAAACATGGCGTATGAAATATGCCATTTTAATGAAATTCCTTGCAGTCCCATTTGTACAAAGCTTAGTTTTAATCCTAATTACACAAATTTCAAATTACAAAAGAAATTTGGGAATAAGGTTGAGTTCTCCATGTGTCCATGCAACAAAAGGCAACTTTTACTTGAAGAATGGATTCTAAAGACTATCACAATGATTTTCCTCTTATTTTAATGATTGCATGGYCCAACTCTATCCCTAGCCCATTGCCAGACGTCCCAAGGTTACAAATTCTGCCGAGTAGCGTCCATTATTTTTCAAGGCCACTTTCTCCTACAAACTTGTAACCTTTTCCTTGACAGTTGGCTAAATATTCAACACTTGACTATTTGAAGTGGCAAATCATTGTGCCCTCTTCTAAAAAATTGATTGTGGGAACCACTCAGGAATGCAGAATAAATGTTTAATTTGCATGAAGTCAAAGAATTTCTACGAGATATGCAACTAGTAGTGACAGTTGTTTCGTGCAATACGTCTCTGTGCAAAAATTCCTGCTAATGCTGCTTCTCGTATAGGTGCTGCTGCCTTGATTACTTCCGGCTTACGTACGTCTCCATCTCTGCAGAGATCGAATACAGCTTCCTCGGAATCCCCGGACACATGATCAATGTAGAAAGTGCAGCTCCACTACTGTAGTATTTTCAACACCCAAAGAAAATCCGTCACACCTCCAAATAAAGGTTTTAAAAAGTTAACAACTGTAGTTAAAAGGCCCGTTTTTCTTAAACCGCCTGTAGGAGTATAGAATATCTGATATTTTTCCAGAGAACATATCAAATGATCGACATGTACAACTTGACAAATATGCGTCTGCTCAAAGAATTCTAGTTGAGGTACTCATTAGCTTCTCGAAAGTCATCAAGGAGTGTGAATCTCAACAGGCACTGGAGACTCCGAAGCCATGGAGAGAAAAATTATATACTTCCACCACTTAGATAAATGCAACTGATGATTTGTCGACTCGCCGCAGCAAGGACTCCAGGGCTGACGTCAGGACCAGCACTCCAGCAGGCCCGACCCCTCAAAAGTAATTTCGATTCTTGCTGTGCATTGCATTCGAGGTTTAGGTCGGCAATCATGTAACAGATCATAAGAATTGAAACGTCGTCAAAGGAAGACAAGCTCGTCGAGAAATGCACATTCAATCAGACGGCAAGCACATGCAGTGGCAAAACTTGTAAACCTTCTGAGGCACTTACTTAGCATGTTGATGAGAGATAATTAATTAGCGCTTATCAGTAATCAACCTTTCATGAACGACACATAAATCTTGCTCTGGATTTCAAAGGAAACGGCAAACACAGAGTCAGATCCACATGTCATGTTTATCACAGAGCTCTGATCTCTAGTGAAAATCGCAGAAAAAACTCAAGTGCCCACTCCAATCAACGGCAAGAGTTTCCTCAAGAATAATTAGCGGAGGTTTGTGAAAATTTAAAATTTATCGTGGAAACTCAAAATTTTATTTGTGAGAATTTGAAATTATTGTGAAGTTTTGAATTAAAAGTGGCGGAAATCCATATCTAATACAAAAATTAGTTAAAAAGATTTGACAAAGATGTATGTTGTAGTGTAGAACATCATGGTGCATATCAAATTTTGACATCATTCTAAAAATTAGAAAATCAACACTACATTGCAATTAGAATCCAAAGTTCAAATTGCAATAAAATATTGAAATTGAAACTTTTTCAAATACTCGATTGAAGTACAAACTCGACTTGCTCAAGTTTATTTCAATAGTTGAACTTAGTTTATAAAAAGATCATTTTGGGGGGCTAGAATTTGGAGAGAGAAAAGAGCAAAAAGTGCCAAAATACACTACATGGTGATCCATGGATTTGCCATTTCTTTATGTAGGAAAGTCAAAAAACACCACAAGGAAAGAATGTCTAATACCATTCAAACGTTTATTCATTTAGAAACGAGTTCAAGCAACTAGCTCCAAAATTTGGCTTGAAAAAATTTGGTTAATCTTTAAAGAACCATGGGGTCCATCTATACAATCCGTATTTAGTCTTCTATTTCTTCAATTGTGGTTACATATGTGAATTGTGATTCATTGTTATTTAAATACTATCATGATCATTAAACTATTTTGTATTAAAAAATATTTGGTCAATGTTTTTTTGATCAAATACCACCAAATTCATAATATACTATATGGTTGCAAAGGACTTCTTGTTCCTTTAAGGGTTAAATAAGATAACATGTATAGCCACAATCAATTTATGGCTATTCAAATTTATGGCAAATTTCATTAAAATGGAAATATTCCGCTAGATTCTATTTAGTTTACAATCTTTTTAATGAATTTCTAATGTGATATTTTCTCCAAAATTTAGTGTATTTGAGGCTCATATCCAAGAGGCATCAAGGCTTCAACACTAAAAGATCTATATTTGCTAATTACACAATTGCACAAAATCTTAAATAAAAAAATCATAAAAATTCATTTTCAAAATTATTTTTCAATGCTAAAAATAGCCTTCAACAAAAAATTGTCTCAAAAAAACTACAGAGAATATTAAATTGGTAAGGTTGAAAAAACATCAAAGTTTTAACAATWCCAAAATATGTGCCGTGAACATTTAGGGAATAAGCCCAAATTCTTGGTTTGAAGATTTAAAAAACAATGTGCATTTATGAGGTGGAAGGATGGTTTGATGTTGATATGCAAACAAATATAATATTAATTACTGAAAAGGGGGCAAGGTCCTTTTTGCATCCTTGAAAAATAGCATCATGTAGTGAATAAACTTGTCTTATATGGCTCTTGAACCATCCCAAATTCTTATTAAATTAACTGCTAACTAAGTTAGTATCTCCCAAATTTCTAATAAAACACAATACCTTGTCAACATGGAAAGGATTAATGTCTAGTTATACAATGTTATGAATGCTGTGGCAATTTTTGAGATTGAATTGACATTCTTGTAATTCAACTTACTATTACACAAATTTATTCAATTGGTGCAAGACACAATAAGTTTTGTTTCCTCTTGCAGTTTTCTACTAGGATCATGATTCTAACATGGATATTGACAAGGCAAACAATTGTTTACTAAGTCATGAATGGAAATTAAATAATCAAATTGACATATATTTACATATGATTATTTGAAAAAAATTGTACACTATGTGCAAAACATGAGCTACTTCAAGTAAGTTAGTGTTCTAATTCTATACTATTGCTGATATTTGTTATGTTGATTCTATTTAGGAAACAAAAATTCTGACCTTCTGAATTGTTCAAAGCTCTAAAAGTTAGGACRATTTGAAATAGATTTAGGCTTTTTGGCCTCCATCCTATCAATCTATGAAACCAAGGTCTAGTCCCATTTGTACAAAGCTTATTTATAATCATAATGATACAAATTTCAAGTACAAAACATATTTAGGAATAAGGTTGAGGTGTCCATGTGTCCATGCAACAAAACGTAATTTTTACTGAAATGTTGTATGATCGATTTGACTATCACATGAATTTTCCTCATCTTTCTGTGATTGCRTTGGGCCCAACTCTTTTCCTACAGTAGCCCATTGCCAGATTTCCCTTACAAATTCTTCCCAGTTGTGAAAATTTCCAAATGCCACTTTCGCCTRYACGCAACCTTTCCTTGTTGACTGAATTTTGCGGAACACCTGAATATTTGAAGTGACAAAACATTCTGCCTCTTCTCACTGTGGGAAGAGGGAACCACTCAAAAAATGCAGAAGAGGGAAGAGGGTTTTTGCTATGACAATACTACGGGTACTACGAGTACTGTGCCTACTATTAAGGTAGTGTGCTCTTAAAGTGTCACTTTACCAGCTGGTCGGCCTTTTTCATAGGTTTCCAGTGACAAAAATATTTTTAACTTATTTTTCAGAGAAAGAAAAATAGATCTGAAATTCAACACAAGTGGTTTCATAATTTTCCAAGCAAATTTGAATTACTTATGAATTTCAAAGCTTCAGGCCAAAGGTACCTATTTGTGACCCATAGATGTCCCAAAATCTGTCCTCTTGCATCTTGTAAAGAGATGTGCAGAAATCGAGGTCGATGATTCGCTCTTGCATTTAAAAAATCAATTTTTACTTGATTCACTCAACATCTACAGTGGTCCATTTAAAGACCACATGGTCTCCATTCTATATCTAACCTAGAGACGATCTGAAGGAGAGGGTCGCAATTACAGCATACTACCTTACAGGGTTAGAAGATGAAACATGGGTCATCGATTGAAAATGAGATGTGCCAATGGAACGACACATTGCCACTTCACAGTTGATGATTTGTGCATTTAGGGTTTAAAGTATAGGGTTTAGATAATGTCCATGTAGGATTTTTTCATCCGTAGTGGGCCACCACCACTACTATGCAGTACTTAGTATAACGCTGGAGTACTATCATCCGGCAAAGATTGTCTTTTCTGTTGAAAAATGCATGTTGTCATTTCCATTTAAAAAAATTAGAAGACCATTTTTGAAAATTAAGCAAAAAAGTGATCATTCTTAGGAACTTTGTGTAGAGGACAATTCCCAAGGAAAATACTGAATTTGCATGTTCTATTGCTCAGAAATACATGCTAAATGAAGCACACTTTATGGCAATATAGAAGGCATGAGAAGCATTGGTTTGCAAATCCCTCATGAGAAGTTGTATGTTCATTAGGAGAACAACCCTAAAAAACCTCAGGTCCAGCTTCATTACCTTGGGTATTCAAAAGTACTCAAAACTCATAAAAACGCGAGTGTGACATATTATGGAAATTGCACATGACCCCCTGAAATCATTCCAAAAAAATTGAAAAAATTTAAGGATGTTGGAAACTGGAAGAGGAACCTTCATTTTGAATTTTGTGTTGATTGGACCATTTTTGCATTACTTATGCTACAAACCGACTTCAACTTCCAACGTGTGACGGAAAATAGTACAAGTGTTTCATGCAATGACCCAAGAATGATACGGAATATGTATAGAGTCAAATTTTTTTTTGATATACAGGAGATTATAATCTCCAACCTTATATGCAACTTGTAGTGCCAGTTGCTTCGTGCAATTGCCCATGAGAAAACGTCTTTTGGCAAAAAGTCATGCTAACGCTGCTTGTCGGGAGTAACATCCATGCATTAGCACTTCCTTGCACTTGCTGGACAACTGGGTCCGTAATGGCACTGTATTCTAACCAGGGACTTCCCCACCAGGGACTTCCCCATCCCTATCCCTATTCCAGTTCTTCATCAAAAAATATAGGGATGGGGAAGCCACTTCCCACCCATGCTTCCCCAAATCTATACTTTATACTAATTCTAGGCAAGTGAAGTCAACATGCACTTGTAAATATAGTAAAAAGGGAAAAGTAATAGTCCAAGGCCAAGTCATGACAATTTGGAGATACAGGATGCTGGTGGGGAGGAGTTCTTGCCTATCCGGATGAAAACCATCCGGTTTGGGAATAGGGAAGTCCCTGGTGGGGATGCTCTAAGTAGTCTAACAGCATCCCCACAAGGGGAGTTCCCTATCCCTATCTGGATGAAATTCATTCGGATAGGGAAGACCCCCTTCCCACCAGCATCCCCTATCTCTAAAATTTGGGGAATTGGGAGGCCCAATTCCCTAAATTGGTTGGAGGATAGGGATTAGGGAATTGGGAAATGGTAAACCCTATTTTTGAATTTACTATTGTTGCATGATGTGTGCTCCCATGACTTGGCGTTGGACTATTACTTTTCCCTTGTTACTAAATTTACAAGTGCATCTTGACTTTACCTTGCCTAGATTTAGTATAAAGTATTGATTTGGGGAAGCATGGGTGGGAAGCGGCTTCCCCATCCCTATATTTTTGAGTGAAGAATGGGGATAGGGATAGGGATGGGGAAGAGGCTGGTGGGGATGGGGAAGCTTATAATACCTGTGCATGTCTCTGTTGCTTGGTATTTCCCTACTTACAAAGTTGTGAACCCTCACTGGCATCCCAAATATCATCCACTTCAGATTCCTTCATCAGTTTCTCAATTGCTTTCAATTCCGGCCCAGATAGCTGAACTCTCTCACAGCCGAGTTCGCCCGCTCACAGGAGTTCCATCAGATGCGGCTGCCACGATTACTTCTGGCTTACGTTGCATTCAGTTGAGGATCCATAGCCGGGCGGTCTCCGTCTCTGCTAGCAGAGCCACGCAGTTCGAATACAGSYACCTCGGAATCCCCCGATGCACGATCTAGAAATTGCAGCTTCACGAGTGTAGACATCCCATTTACCAAGCACGAAGCCTTCGCCGTGCACCAACTGATTTGTTGCAAGAATTTGCAATKGAAATTATGAACTATGCTTGGTGCACGGTCCAGGAATGAAATTGACTTGGTCATTGGCATACTTAGTACACCATGTCTAGGACCAATTGCAATTTGTGGGAGTCACGATTCAAAGAGAGAAATTCAGTTGGAGCCTTTCAGATTTTCTCTTCAGCAGGCTCGATCTTCTGGTCACCACAAGCGCGAGGTAGATAGCTTACAGAATCGCGAGCACACAAGAAAATTTCCTGCTCCTCGTGCGCCAATCTTCAGATTCGATAGACCGAGGACGATGGGGTTGTATGATCATCTTCAAATCAGGCTTCTACTTCTCACAGTGTACATGATCCATGGCAGTTATATCCTTGTGGAGGCTCAAAACACCAATTTCAGTTACCTTAACTTCAGCTCCGAGGACGATTTCACACCGGCGGGCGATATTCAATACTATGAAGAGAACTTTCTGTTGAATTCGGGGGGACAGTCGCAGGGAGATGGCAGTTGCGGGAGGTTGAACTACAAGGACAAGGTGAGGATGAAGGATGCCGCATCTGGAGCGGTGGCTTCTTTCAACACCAGCTTCACATTCTCCATCAAAGGTACTGTGGATAGTACAAATGGATATCAACGTGGAGATGGAATGACTTTTACATTCGGTAGGAACAACAGCAAAGTTATGGAGGATGTGGGCGGGGGCGGTTGGTTATGCCTCCCGACTAGCGATACTCAGGTCTTTGCAGTAGAGTTTGACACCTTCCGAAATCCTGAACACAGTGACCCTAGCGACAACCATATCGGGGTCGACGTTAACAGCGTGAACTCGACATTCTCGCACAATCTCTGTGGAGGAAAGCTAGTCAGTTGCACATATCTTGTCAACGATAGCTCCTTCACAGCGTGGATCGATTATGATAGTCCTTACCAGAAGCTTGCCGTGTATTTTGCAAATGGCTCCTTGACCAACAACGTTCTCAAACCGCTGAACCCTGTCATCAACGAAGCTTTAAACTTAACCGACCTCTTGGATGAATACATGTACGTTGGCTTCACCGGAAGTACCGGATTCTACACGGAGGTTCACCGGGTTCACAGTTGGCAGTTTGCAACCTCTGGACTGCATGAAGTGGTTGCTCCGATTAACCCCGGTACCGACTCCCCAAGAGGAAGAAAGGGCGGTGTCATTGCTGGGGCCTGTGCTGGAGTTGGTGCAGTGCTGTTGCTGGCAGGAATAGTAATAGCAAAGCGGCGGAGGAGAGCTTCTCACACCAAGCAAGGTACGAAGTTTAATCTCGTGGACGAAAACCTTGTGCCGCGCGCTTTCACGTACAAAGAGCTCAGCAAGGCGACCAAGAACTTCAGCAGAAGTGAAAGGCTTGGAAGCGGTGGATTCGGAGAGGTGTACAAAGGGGTTCTCCCCTCCGGTGCCCTGGTAGCAGTGAAACGGATGCGGCATGAGAACAAGCTCGGCCAGGAGGGTTTCCAAGCAGAAACCGCCAGCCTCAGCCAGATTCGGCACAGGAATTTGTTGCAGCTGCGAGGATGGTGCCACGAGGAGGAGCAGTTGATGCTTGTGTATAACTTCATGTGCAACGGCGGCTTGGATGAGTGGCTCTTCCAATTTCCTGAACGAAATGCGAAGGCTCCGTCATTACATTTGCACTTAGCGGAGTCCCTTCCACTCCTGCTGCGCCACTCCATTCTCAGTGGGGTCGCCGCAGCGCTAGCATACTTGCACGAGGAATGCAAGCAATGCGTGCTGCATCGGGACATCAAATCCAGCAACGTCTTGTTGGATGAAGACTTGAATGCGTACTTGGGAGATTTCGGACTGGCCCGTCTCATCGACCACGAAAAGATGGAGAAGACGACCATGATGGCAGGAACTTTCGGCTACATTGCCCCGGAGATGCCAGTCACAGGGAGAGCCTCCAAGGAAACGGACGTGTACAGCTTCGGAGTCCTGATGCTTGAAGTGGTCTGTGGGATGCGGCCGTTTGACCGAGGGGATGGCGCATTAGTGGACAGGATATGGCATGCACATGAAACGGGTAACATTCTTCTGCTGGTGGATTCAAAACTCGGGACATCTCCACCTCCGGATGCAGATGCATGCGGTGGAATCGAGATGCAAGAGGCGTCAGGCTTGCTGATTTCCGAGGAAATGGTTGATTTGAATCCCTTGACGAGGCACATTTCCAATGCGGCAATGGAGGACCAGAAGATGGTGACGAATCTGCTTCACTTGGGCCTTTTGTGCTGTCACCCTAATCCCGAAGATCGACCATCCATGCGACTCGTGTCCCAATGGTTGCAGGCTTCTGAGAGTACGGAGGTTTCGATACCTCCTTTGCCAGCATGCAGGCCTGATGCACGTTACTTTGGGCGAAGGTTGTCTCCAACGGAAACGGTATCATCTGCTTTTTTGTCTTTGAATTCTGACAGTGCTCAGGATGCTGGGCAAGGATCATCCCAATCTACTCTGCTTAACTCGGAGGCTTCGGTCGGGGAGCAAGCGAGTAGTCAGGCGTCCATCGCCACGATCTCTTCCTCACATTGGGTTTACTCTGGTCGCTGAGCTCAATCCAGTCATTCATTCTCGGCAACAACTAATCTGTTCTGCTGAGTGTACCTTCATAAATCAAACTTCGTCATATTGACAGGCATGTACATTAGAATGAAAGCTTGCACCTCCATGCAGATCATCTCTGTCGGAGCACGTTCATTTTGTAATTTAATCTTAGCTTGCAATGTTGGAAAGCCATACGTGTCGTATTATGAATCACGAATCTGTTGCACTTAGTAATAAGTCGTTCGACACAGTCCAGACTTGGCGAAGGAGCATGCACCATTAAGAACTGCAACGCCAATKTCGTTGAAAAGGGGCAATTCCAACGCCGAATTATAAATTTTGTGTACAAGAAGGTCTAAAATTTAGGACAGTAAAATTTAGGACAGGTATGGATTTACGAGTCAGAACAGGTGTTCTGGAGGTTGCCAAAGTAGTGGAATACTGCCACTGGTAAAAGGAAATTGAAGCTATTGCACAACCGCGCAAGAGGCATGACCACCCTCATCATGATTCACTCCAGCTTAAGGTGGTTTACCCGAAGTGAGATGATCACTCGGTGATTGCAAGGAACACTTCACGTTTTTGTCTCAAAAATGCAGTTTTTGGCCGTAGGACTCGCAGTATGAAGTCGTACTACAAGAACTATGTGTCAGCAGCGCGCCTATCTATGTACATCGTCGATTCTAGGTGCCTGCAAATCTACACCATCAATTGAGTACTATACAATACTATGCAGTACTATGGAGTGCTACAAAATACTACAGAAGCCATTGGGAGCAAGAAATAGCAAAAAAGGGGTCTATGGACCTATTCATTTTAAATAATTCAAAAAAAATTCGAAAAATTATTTTGCTAGAGAAGATTGCGCTCGCGTTGCACTAAAAAATTCATGTACGAAATTTTTTCCCTCTTCGTAGCCTTTGCACAAAGGAAGGTCACTTTGACCCCATGTGTGCAACCGACATATTGCTATTTTCATAAAAAAAATCATCGGGAGTCCTTTTAATGATAGTAGACCTCCAACATGTTCAATTTGTGGCTTCTAATTCACATTTTTGGGTCAAAAATAGGACTAAAAAACCCCCCAATGGCCAAGGTAGACATCCAATAGGGGGCAAATTAAAAATAGTAAACTAATTTTTTTAAATTTGAAAAAATTACTCAATGTCTAAAACTACCACATGTACCTTCAATTAAAGTTTCATCCTAAAAAAAAGAATGCAAAAGTTATGAGCAAAAAATTCCCCGTCCAAGGGCTAGGGGACAAAAAATGGGACAAGTGTTTCTTGCAATCACCCCACGAGTAAGACCTTTTGGCTACATTCCAGCTAGTGAGAGTTGTAGACAAGCTCAAGATCGCTTCACTAGCATGCAGATCGAGCTATCCACATGAACCATGGAGAGATTTTCGACCTAACCACACGACTCCACCTCAATCCCAAAATTGTCTCCTTGTCAGATCGAGAGGTAGCTACATGAAGCAGCAGTGTTAGACGGTGAGGAATGATTCACTGCTTTATCCTAAAATCATCTAAAGAACAGCAGTAGTCTGAGTCATCTGAAATTTATTTTACACATCATCCCTTGATCTACCAGGCTAGTAAGACCCGGGATTGATAAAGCAGCTCAAATTTTGAACGCAGTGTGCCCGCCTAAGCACGATTCATATTTCTTTTTGAGAAAATGGTTTCATGGGTTTCCAGAGGTTAATGACTGAAATAAAATTTATTTCAGCTTCAGATGAAGCTTCACATGCTCAATACATCTCAACTGATTTTCGGTGAAGCCTATACAGTAGAAATGTCAATGGAAATGGAGGAATCGGCATCTAGCTAGCCTAAGTTCATGTAGAGCGCTCTCGTTCAAGCAATGTAGTCACATTAGAGAAAATCTGGACTCTCTAGAAGGCCGCTAAGAAGTGCCGAAAGAGACCCGTTTCTTTTTATTTCGTATGGACAAAAAAAAATTCCCCTTTTGTTGTGGCCACCAAGTGTCATCACTCTAGTAGAGCAACCAAATGTCATAGCATTGGTATATGAGCACTTGCATTCTATTGGAGGAAATTGAAATATACTGTGTGCCAGTCAAAATATTCACACAAGGTGAATCTTTTTTTTTTTTTTGTCAGAGATGCTGTCCTTTCTATAGCTCCTTAGGGCCCAGGAAATAGAGTGGCTTGTATGCCACATTTAACTACTTTTGGACTTTTGAAAGTCCAAAATTAGTAATGGACATCGGGAGAAAAAAAATGAGTTACCGGGACATAAATAATGCAAAACATCATAAATCTATGTACAAATCATCGAGAGATTTGTAAAGACAGCGGAAGACCTGTGAAACCATCGGGAGATCTCCCGATGTTACAATCTAGAGATCTTTCGATGTAAAGTCCAAAATTCATTAAATAGTCCAAAAGTAGTTAAATATGGCATTTGTCAAACCGTGGTGGCCTTTTGGAGAGTCCAGAATTTCTCTAATGATTTGAGCACGTGGATTCTGCCAATGAAAACCATGCCGAGAGACTTGGATTACTGATACTCTTCATCACAAATTAACCCAACCATGACGGTCAAGGGAAGAAACAATTTATAAGCAAAACACTGCCAGCAGCATTGGACTGTTACCGGTGGAACTCAAAGTCGACGGTCCTGCCATTTCTTTCAGAAATATTCCAAACAGTTGTCACAAAGCAGCTCTCAGTGTTCAACGCAGAGAAATTGGCTACGCGCTAGCTATTAGATTTTCCCAATACCTCAACTAGTACATATTCAATATTAACAAAAAGACCTGTTTGACTTCACATAGTAACTGAAGTCAATATTCCGAGAGCTATCATTCCAATGATCACATTGCATATGTTATCTAGTAACCTAAAGGAGAAGAAGATTTCAACCTGCACAGGCAATTCGTGAATCCAAAGGGGTGAAAGTCTCTGAGGACAGAAAGAGTATGACAGGACACGTACGGGTGATTTTACCCAAAATCCGTCACACATCGAAAGAAAGGTTTTGAAAATTGAACATGTCAAAGATCCGGTTTCTTTAACTAACTGTAGTAGTATAGAAAATCCGGTATTTTTCCAGAGAGCATTTCAAATGACATGTACATCTTTACAGATACACGTCAAAAAATTCCAGTTGAGGTACAGTTAACTAACTTGTGGAGAATCACCACGGAGTGTGAATCTCAACAGGCACTGGAGACTTCTAACCACGGAGAGAGAAGATTATATATTAAGCTTACTTCCACTTAGATGCAACTGATGATTTGTCAACGTCCCGCAGCAAGGGCTCTAGGGCTGACGTCAGAACCAGCGTCCCCCAACTGAAAGTAATTTCGATTCTTGCTATGCAATGCATTCGAGGTTTAGGTCGGCAATCGTGTACCACATCATAAGAATTGAAACCTCGTCAAAGAAAGACGAACTCGTCGAGAAATGCACAATCATACGGCAAGCACGGTGGAACACTTGTAAATTTTTTGAAGTACTTAGCATGTTGATGAGAGATAATCAGCGCTTAACAGTAACTAGAACGGAGCCCCCGTTGCCCAACACAATATGATGAATAACATGAAAATGATGATTATATTTAATCAACACTTGATGTACTCAAATCGTAACCATCTAGTCAACAGAAATCGTAACCATCTGCATTTTGAGGCTCATCCGGTCAATTCTGCTGTCACGATGAGAATGTGCGCATGTGGCAACTCAATTGTCCAAGCATCTCCAACCACCACCCCAAACAATAACTTCTTCAAGAGATCATCTAGTAACTCCTTGAGCGTCATACCTCTTCTATTCAATTTCGTTGAGCATTTGAGACGCACAATGGTCTCTACTGATGCTGGTGATATAAAGTTTGGACCCATCTAAATTCCATTATCTTCACAATATGATCAATCAAATTAGTTAGTATATTAAACAAAATCTGCTTGGAATTTTGAGTTCAAAGTTATCCATGGCAACAACTACTTGCACAAAAACAACAATCTCAATTGTGCTAGCATTCTATAGATACAAAAATAAAACCTCTTGATCATGGCAATCTTTGCAATTGATTCATGACCCTCAATCCTATGGTAATTTCATCAATCAAGCTTGAGCCAAGGTGTTGCATGCAAAAACTCACCAAACATGCTTCAAATTGAAAAGGAAAGAAAACCTTTAGAATACAATTGAATCACTTGAATCTTTAGTGACCAATTTTCTAGTTTGTATCTACAATGTACCAAATATTAATGCCTCAATTGATTCTAACTAACTACTCCAGAATAGAGTCAATCCTCATTAAGCAACCAAATAGCAATGCCTCAATTCATTTAACTAATCACTTTAGCAAGTAGTCAGTGCAAAAAGTATGCACGCATAGGAAGTAAAGACATGGGAGCAATTAAAATAATTGAATGAAATAATAGGATGAAAACCTGACCATTTTTGTAACGACAAGTCGTCACAAGGGTAGTGACAGTCTGTATTTGATATAATAGATTAAACTTTCATGAGCAACACTAAGGTAGGTGAACCCAAATCCGATTGGTCCCCAATGCCTCTTAGTTAGGTCCTACAAAACATCTTAATATCATGCATTTGAGATGTTCTAATCAGGTAGTTCATGTACAAAATGGCGATGAGGTTGGGAGTGCTAATTTGATTGAATTAGCTAATGAGTTTCTATCATGTCAGAGTGGATTTGGTAGCAGAAGGGTTGGTGATGACACTTGTTTGCATTCACAAGTTACAAAACTCAATTTAATGACATTCTCTGATTTGGCAATGGCACATGGTGGTGGTGACACTTGTTTGCATTCACAAGTTACAAGGCTTGATTTATTGACATTCTCTAATTTGTCAATGGCACATCGGTGACTATTCCTCACTTCTATGTTGGGTGGAATAAGGTCTAATTTTGAATGCTTTATAGTTCACAACAATTAGTCTTGAATCAACAAAGGTAGGATGACACTATAGGTCTACGGCTGGTTGTAGGGACCTATAAGTCTTGACTTTGCACTTAAATAAATACTTCCCTATATTACTTTTTCTAATTTTTTTGATGTCGTCACATTGGGTCCTAAAAGACTAATCTTGCCAACATTTTATCCAATTCTCTAAAGTTCCTGTAAGTTCCTGTAGCACCCTATCCTCTTAAACAAATGGGTATGGGTTTGCCTACCTTAAAATCTTGCTTTGGATCGCTCCATAATGAAATAGCAATCATAAAGTCCAATCCACATGTTTATCACAAAGCTTTGATCTTTGGTGAAAATCTCAAAAAACAACAAGTTTCAATGAGAACTAGAAAATATGTAACAAAACTTGCATCAATTCATCAAGTTAACCCATGAGGATACTTCATGTGATTTTAATTAGCAATGTTAAGTAGTGCAAAAACAAGCATAAATAGCAGAAGCTGGAAACATGACAATCTGAAAACACAAGAGCGCACTCAAATCATTAGCAGAGGTTTGTGAAAATTTGAAAAAAAATTGTGAGAATAGGAATATATTGTGAATTTTTGAATAAAAAGTGGAAATTCATATCTAATATAAAGTTTAACTAAAAAATTGAATTTTTCTTCTTAGGTGGATGTTGTAGTGTAGAACATCATGGTTCAAATCCATTTATCATTAGAGGGGATTTGGGGGGGCTGGAGGGCCGTTTCAGCCCTGTTCCCTCCGCTGTTCCCCGGCAGCAGTGTCAGATTTTTTCGAAAAAAAAAAAAAAAAAAAAAAATTAGTCTTAAAATGCAAATCTAAGAAGAATTTTCTTTTTTTTTTTTTTTTTTTGAAAAAAAAAATGACGTGGCAGTCGTTTGGCCACGTCAGCCAGCTTCTGCGCAGGCTGCAAACGCTGCTGAATAGGCTGGGAACTCACAGGGAACTCACAGCCCTCCAGACATGGAGAAAAACATCTAATGTGTATCATTCTAAAATTAGAAAATCAACTCTCCATGGTTATAGGTCCAAAACTCAAATTGCGATAAATCTTGAATTTGAAATTTATTTCAAATACTCAATTCAAGTACAAACTAGACTTCCTCAAGTCCATTTGGATAGTTGGACTTAGATTCTAAAAAGATTATCTTTTTGGCTAGAATTTGAAGAGAGAGAGAGAGGAGCAAAAATTGCCAAATTACACTACATGGTGATCCACATGGGTTTGCCATTTATTTGTATGGGAAAGTCAAAAAATATCATAAGGAAAGAATGTCCAACACCATTCAAACATTCATTAATTTGAAAAGGATTTCAAGTAACTCCCTCCAAATTTGGATGAAAAAATTAAATTATTCATCCCAGACACCTCCCAATATCATCCAAACCAGGAGTTGCTAGCATTTTAGAGCTTTTTCAAGAATTGGATAGTAACAAAGTTTGCAATGATCTAGATTTAGAAAGGTGTTGAGTTGGAGTGCTTAGTGAATTCACTAGAAATGTTCATTTGCTGAAATTTAGAAAAAATCTCTATTTCTAAAGCCCTAAAACCAATTTCAAATACACCTAACACTGTAAAAAAATCAGGTTTTAGGTAACATTTTCAAATTTTTTATAACGAAGTTTAGGTGATGTAGAATGCAACAACCCCATGTTTTCATGTCAACATCGATGTAATGTTGAACATTTTGTTGATATAAAAACATGGGCTTGTTGCATTTGACATCACCTATAATCTGTTATAAAAAATTTGAAAACTTTAACTAAAATGCAGGCTTTTGATAGCGTAATTTCAAGTTCTTTAAAAATTCATATTTTATCCATATTATGTCCAAAAAATGCATTCCAAGAAAAATCTAATATCCCAAATGTCTTACAACCAAATCCAACAACAAAAATTGTAGTAAGTTTGATATTAGGAACCATGCCCAAAACTTTGTTTGCATGATTTCATGTAAGGTAGCAACACCCATAACCATCATTGTACCGAGGCTTGGACTATAGAATTCCCTTAAATTGTCTCCAAAATTACCTTGAAACCATCACCCATGCTTAATTGTGGTTGGTGGACTCTAGTTTTTTTAGATTGGAGTGCTAAAATCAAGGCAAATTCACTAGAGTGCGGTTTATGATGCCCTAGGAAGTTCTACTTTGAAAATTCATAGAAATTAGATACCTCATCCAAAATTCTATTTTTTTGTTTTGAAAATTCATGGGTTTCAAATTGTTAGACTAGAAAAACATGCCTCTAACTCTATTGAATTGCTTATTTTGATGGATACGGATGTTGCCCTTATTGTTGCACATTAGAAAATGTGAGGAAGTTTGAGTAGGATGTTACTGGGAAAGCAAGCCAATCAATGGGCTACATGAATTTGTGTGTTTGTAGTAAGTACTAAGTAGTGTAGCTTCTGACATCCAAGCACATGAAATTTACTTTTTCAAACAATGACACATGCACATCTGGAGACACCCATTATTGATATCATTAAATTTTTTTTTTTTTTTTTCTGTCTCCTTTTATTTTGACCCAAATGAAAAGATTGAATTTCATTGCAAAAGGCAAAATACAACGCCTGCCACATAACATTCAATAGCAGCAGTGCAAGCACCACTTGAGGGGTGAAAAGTTAGAGAGATTGGACCGTGCCATATGGCCCCAAGCCTTCTTCTTTGGAAAAGAAGTTGCAGATGGCTTCGGACACTCTGCAGGAGAAGAGGGGGCAGGAAAGGGTGGAATTTGCATGTGGATTGCCCCCCACATTTCGCCGCAGATATCTATCTCAGGCTCTTCTCTTTGTGGAAGAGCCCAGTGGATCCGTATTGAAGGCTTGCCGGGAGGCCACATTTCAGTATTGAATGTCTACGCCTCCAACAGTGTCAGAGAACGATGCGAGCTATGGGAAACCTTCACTGCTTCACTTCCAAGCGACTGTAGGTGGATAATGTGCGGGGATTGGAATTTTGTGGAAAGACAAACGAACAAATCTAACCTAAATGGCAGGATCATCTCGATTGGAGAAATGAGGGCCTTCTCACTACTCAAGAACCATCTGGCAGTTTCCGATCACTTTCCAGACAATGATAGAATCAAATACTCATGGAATAATAGGCGCAGAGATGGCCTGCGCTCCCTGGCTCACCTCGACCGATGTTACTCGTTCAAGTGGGTAGGAGCTGGGCCGTCACCAGTCACACACTACTCCATTAAGGGCGACAGCACCCATGCCGATCACCTCCCGGTGGTCAGCACAGTGCAACTACTCCCCTCAGCTCCCAAAAAATCCACGTACTCGATGAGTAACTTCTTCCTCAACGATCCCGAGGTGATGGCGGGCGTGCCCCGTATTTGGCACCAAAAGCCCAATCTAGACTTTACAGGGAAGTTAAAAAGGGTCACCAAATATTACAAAATGTTTTGTGTCCGCAAAGCAAAGGAGAGAAGGGAAGATGAGTCCTCTCTCCGAATGGAACTTGCCTTGTTGAATGAGGCCCTTCAAAGCGACCCTCAGAACACGGAGACTSAAATGAASCTAGCTGCCCTAACCGYCCAACTGKCAAACTTTGAGSAGCATGCGGTTGAAGGACAAAGARTAAGGAGCCGMGTGAAGTGGTTAAAGGTTGGCGACTCTTGCTCCAAGGAATTTTTCCAATCCTCCAAACCTCACTCTGGAGCGTCTCAAATCTCTGAACTAGAGGACGAACATGGCATCATTAGAACCGATCAGCCCAGCCTAGAGGCCATCAACTCAAGATTCTACTCCAAATTATATGCAGTGCCGCCTCGCACTACAGGCCAAGATGAAGCACTCACCCAACGTTAAGCGCTGTACGGGATAAACTCTCTCAAGCGATGAAGGAAGCTCTAGTCAAGTCCATTTCAGAGAAAGAACTTAGCGAAGCTCTCCAGGGATTGAGTTATGGCAAATCTCCAGGCCCGGACAGGATTACAGCAGAATTTTACAAGAAATTTTGGGACCTCATGAAAATTGATTACGTGGACATGGTAAACAAGGCCATCCAGAACCGCAAGTTTCCTGCTGGCATCACTAAAGGACTTATTACGCTCATCCACAAAAGCGGGGACCGAAGCAAGCTGTCGAACTGGAGTTCGATAACGCTTTTAAATGTTGCCTATAAAATTTTCGCAAAAGCGCTCCAAATCCGCCTTCAACCCATTCTCGTGGAGGTAATTGATCCAGACCAATTAGCTTTCCTCCCCCTCAGGTTCATTTTGGACAACATTATGTTAACTCATGAAACCATAGACTGGGCAGAGCACTCTAAGCAACCTCTAGTATTCCTCAAACTGGACTTCACAAAAGCCTTTGACACCGTAGATTGGAATTTCCTTTCAAAAGCCATGCTTGCCTTAGGTATCCCATCAGAATTTGTTACCATGTCAAACATGTTGCTTACGGATGCCGAGGCAACAGTGAAGATAAATGGACCCCAATCCCCAACCTTTCCGATTAGAAGAGGGGTGCGACAGGGTTGCCCCCTTGCACCGTACCTCTTCCTAATAGCGGCTGAATTCCTTAATGCGGTAATAAAGAGACGAATGGAGCTAGGGAATGTGAAGGGAATTACTCTTCCAGGAGGTTCCAAGCAACAAGCTATAGCTCAGTTTGCAGATGACACATCACTTACCATTCTAGGGGAGGAACTAATAGTTCGCAATACAGTGGACCTCATAGAGAAATTCTGCGATGCTTCAGGTCTCATCCTCAACTGGGCTAAATCAAGAGGCTACTGGAGTGGAGGAGCCACGACTCCCCGGCCCCCTTGGACCAATCTCCTCCAAATTGTTTGGGTACCTCAGGATGACGTGAGTAAGCTGCTAGGTACCCCATTCGGTATGAGCATCTCGTCAGGCACAGTGGACGAATTTCTGATGGAAAGGATCATTCGAAAACTACAATACTAGTCCACGGCAAAGATCAACTCTACAGGAGGAGGCATCATCGTTAATTGGGTACTTTTGGCCTCCGTCTTCTTCTTTGCCTCCATATGGGGAGGGACTCTAGCAGGGATAAAGAAAGTCACGTTTGTTACCATGAACTTCATGTGGTCAGGATCCCTCCACAGAGCAAGAACAAAAGTATCATGGATCCAATGTTGTCAAGCATACGAGGATGGAGGCATCAACACAATTAACCTTCCAGATGCTCTCACTGCCCTTATGGTTAAGTGGATAGTGAAAACCAATGAGCCTAGCTCTTCCAATCTTCACCTCCTCTTGAGACATAGACTTTCCCATTTCCAACCGTACGCTGGCGGCCGATGGTCACCCAGTATGGAATTCTTTAACGTACCCTACTTCCAGATGTACAAAGGCTCCACTGTGTGGAACAGAGTTGGCACATCGTGGAGGAAGCTATCTCATGAAACTGTGCATGTGCGTCCCACGACTCCCGAGGAGGTGGGTGCGGAGTCTTTCTGGTGGTCATCGTTTGTGCAGATCATCGGCCCAGGATTCTCCAAGGCTCGAGCAACCCAGCTACATCGTAGAGGGTTGAGAAAAATTCGGGATGCCTGGGCAGGTGATAGCCTAATCTCCCCAGGAGAAGCTAAGATACGCTTTGGACTACGTGACACCGAAGATCAAGCTTGGCAAGTGGCAACTAGGGCCCTGAAAGTTGAATGGGGCGCCCTTCTCACAGTCAACTTCCCCCATGTCAGTGAAGACGAGTGGATCAGGTGGTTTCTAGGCCCTCAAGACCAGATGCCGATTACAGTCATCCAAATCCCATGAGGAGGTGATACACATGTCGGTCCGCCTGCACAAGTCCGGCCCTTCCCTCAGGATGTTCCCGAATATGAGGTTCTGCCTTCCTCTCGCACTCTCCTCCCTATGCAAACCAATGGGCCCTCGCTGCACAATGGCACTCTGTGAGGTTACTTCCACCGCGTGAGAGTTTTGTCAACTCATAGAGGCCCTAAGAAAATTCAAATCCTTCTCTTCTATGGTCGTGTTGATTAGATGGAATGGAACCGCAGAAGCACGAATGGAACACCAACGGCCCGAACACCCCCTTCATGGAATAGACCTCCAAGATTGGCCGCACTCTGCTCAAACGAGGACACAAAGTCCCCAATCCTGTGACCACCAAATGGTCTGGTGCCCTCCTGGAGGATTTTTCACTTAGATGGAGAATTGTATGGCCAAAAGAAAGGACAAAGAAAGAAGTCGGCCTTCTATGGTTGATTTGGCACCGCGCTGTGGCAGTAAATCATTGGAAGGGAAGAATCGACGACACGGTTGACACTCGATGTCCAGTGTGCCCAAGGCGCTCAGAAGAGACGGTTCTTCACCGATTTTGGGAGTGCGCAGCTGCCCAGCTTGCTTGGCAGTGGGCGACGCACATCCTGAACACCTTGATCAATGGTAGTGAAGCGCAGGGCCCCTGGAGGCCTCTCTCTTGGAGGCAGGGAATTTTTTCTGTCAATATCCCTTGCAAATTCGACAAAGTGAAGAGGATTTGGCTCGAACTGCGCTCAGTGGTCCTCTGGTCTCTCTGGATTCAAAGGAATGATGCGATCTTCAACAATCAAAGCTGGCCAGCAATCAGAGTGCTCCAACACATTTGGAACGGGATGCTTGACTATGGCAGAGCTGAATGGGAATTCGTCCGCAAGCCGAAGAAACGCTCGATTCAAACTCAGCGGAAGCTTATGGCCATCTTTGAACAACGCAGGTGCAAGTTCGGGATCTTCGCACTGATGATTGACGGCCAGCCAAAGTAGACCAAAGAGGGTGCTTTCAACGGGTTTTTGTTTCAACCTCTGTGAAGTCGCTCGACGCACCCGGCTGGCTTCGCAGTGCTCAAGAGGCATGACCAGAGTGGCCTAAAGCTCCTCTGTCGTTTTGCCCTGGTTCGGTGTTTGTTTCCGGGTGGTCGTTGTGTCTGTTCGTCTGGGGGTTGGGTGTGCTCTTGCCCCTTTAGGCCGCTTGCGGCTGGTGGGTTTGTATTTTTATTCTCTTGCAATGAAATCCTGTTTCATTTGTGTCAAAAAAAAATAGCAGCAGTGCTATGTGCCCTCCCCCAACAAAATGGTGTGGAATATTTGAACACACCCATTTGCAACTATGGATCCATGCATGCATAAAAATTCATGATAATGTAAGAAGAAAAGAAGATGTCCAAAACTAATGCGCAGTGATGGAGCAACATTAACCCTGAAGCGTCCTGCTTCATCCCCAAAATTGACAACTTGAGAAAAATCATTATAAAATGCTATTTGGAAGCATAATTTGGAATTGGTATACAAATAAAATTTGTAGACTACGAGTTGTAGATTCCATTCGTACGGTTAGATTCACCAATGCTATCACCAATATTTTTTTATAAATTTTGCAAGGGAAATTTCAAAATTCCTTCAAAATTCGATAACAAGCAAATTTTTGGAGTAAAATTTGTTGGAAATCAATGGATTTGGAATGAGGTTCTTTTGACATGGTGTTTTTTTAAAATTTTTGTGCTCTTAAAATCTATGACCTCATTTTGGCAAATACAATTTTAAACTAAAGTCAATGCAATTTTGGCCTGGTCATCCACTTGACATACTTGCACATTGGTAATATTCGAAAAATATGTACTTTAGTAATACCAAATCCAACCCTTAGAACAACAACTTGCTATAGTATCTCCACAAATTAGAAGAACTTTCATCCAAGTAGTTAGGAGGATGAAACTGCAGTTTCAATCTGTTCATCGTCTAGTTTCTAGACGTCGACGCGCTTGAGGGTCAATAAGTTAGTCTTGTTTTAGAAATATCCATCTGACGCCCACAAAGCAATGGACAATCGGCTCCATCAACATTGTCTAATTCATAGCACGTGTTTAGTGTTTTCAACCCTGTATGTTCTGATAGATGACTTCACTATTAACTGTGGGAAAAGAGAATGCACCTATTGGTTGAATAACCGGAGAATTTTGGTGACTACCTTGGTCATGGGAGGCCACGTCCTTAGAAGGTTAACCCTTAACCTTTTAACGCCGGGTGGGTCACTGTGGAAATCATGAATTATGATATCATGAGAATCATTGGTTTAGAAAATTTCAAAAGCAAGCATTGGAAGTCAAAGTATTCTGGAAGATCTTCCCTTTTCACAATAAATTCCAAGGATGAATAGTTGCTCTTCTGTCGTACATAAAAAGATGCTCAATCATTCATCGACCAAAAAATGGCCTCTGCGTTCTTTATGGATTAAACTTATTCATAAATGGTAATATGAAAACGTCAACCCAACGGACTTATTTGTCGGGTCACCAAGCATTCAGATTTGKCATTCCAGATTGGGAATTTTGGGATGGAAGACGCCTGAAGAGATCGAGGGGAGGCAAACCTCCGTCTCTTCAAGCTAACTTAGTAAATATGATGTAGTGGCTTGAACTACACTAAATAGTGAAAGTAGGTTGTCTCTCACTAATTTCTCGACATTCCACACTATACGAATAACTATTGTTACCATACAAGAATGCACTACTTTTTGAATTAGTTATTGGTGTAGTTGGAACTCATGAACCTCCATGTATGCAAATGGAGGTATTTACAGAAATATTTGTTGACTTCGATGGCTTGTACAGTAACTTTCTTGGGGTAAGACAATCTAATTGTAAAGGCAACCTAATTTCACTATTTAGTGTAAAGAAATAGTCGGTAAGTTATCTTCTTTCTGACGGAAAGAAGCTTACCGCTTAAACAGCCCATTACGCATCCAGATGGCGTCCTACGTGGCAGGAAGGGTCCTTTCCTGGCGACGGTGCCCAGCTCCGGTAGTTAATTTCTCGTCCCCCTCCGTCCGTCCTTTCGAACTCATGATCGCCGTCAAGACACTTCACACGTCTTCTCGTTCCTGCCGGTCTAGCTTGTTGCTTCTTTCAGTTCTTTGATCTGTTGAAAACAGTCAAACTGAAACCACGAGTACGCCAGCCTTGTCTTGTCGTTAGACAGAAAACTTCAATCAGTTGCTAAGTTTTGAGAATATGAACGTGAACCATATATGGTTCATAGTGTTTTAAAGCGTTTTAATTAACAACTGATTTCCACTGGGAACTTTGGATCGTTTAGCCCTCCTAGACAACTATGGGAGAGGGCTAGACAGTTGTGGGGGCTAGAACTTTGAATTCCAGCCCCCATGACTCGCATTGACTTCAACAAAGAAGCAATTCAACCCCAAATAGACATCAAGCCTAGCCCTGGCTAGTGGTACAAAAGTGGGGCTAGTGGTACAAAAATTCTAGCCCCCGCCCTTTTCACACAATGCTACGGAGGGATAGAATGGGGGCTAGACCACCCCAATGTAGCCCCAGCCATGACATCCAAAGTTTCCAGTGTTGAGTGTTCACCCAGAATTGAGGATGCATATTGTGGCTCGTTAAAAGCTTTGCATTTTCAGTACCTTTCCATCAAGACATCACTCACACCATTTGGTTGAGAATTGAACTCTGAAATCTTAGTTTGAGTGCAACCCTTGATTAATTAAGTCATGTCCGGGTTATGTCATCTCTGGTTATCAGAACATTTTATAAACATCACTGTTCTGCAGGTTTAAGCACAATGAGATTATGTTTCAATTCTTTTGATCCTAGTGGTGATCAGAGTCTTACCGGTAAGAAATGCCATAACTAGGATTTGGACTCTTCATTTTTGGATCCAATGGATCGATTCCATGGTTGTGTGAAATTATTGCAGATGTGCGTTGTCCAAATGGTGCCCAAGAAGCATGGTCTGTACCTCTCCAAGTACTGAGGACGTTGTTTTGTTTTTAAGATTGGCATGATGAGGTTTGAAACTTTTTTTGAGTTTGTCAATGGGATTCCTTACAAGCTTTGTATCATAGTAGAGGCAACTCCTCTCCAAGTATCTCAAAACACGCACTCCGAGTTTTTGTACAATTAACCCCTAAATGCACAAATTGTGTTTTATGGCAACATAGCGATTTTGGGTAGCTCACTACGAATGGAGTTTTTATCATTTTGCTTTGAAGTTTTTAGAAAACATGTGCCTAAGGAGTAGCTTTAAGGCCCAACATTTTTTATAACCTTTAAACTACATAGTTAGAAAGTTATTATATGATATGTTGTTTTCATTGCTTGGCATGCAGTCCGGGCAACAAAAAAAACTTATTTTTCTAAAAATACAAATTTGAATTTGGTTCTTTAGAATTATATAWAAATTGAAAGCTTTGAATCATTCTATTTTGATCATTGAGTCAAAAGTTATGAGGAGTTTGAGTTTGGGGTAGTTTACGGGTAGTTATGAGAATCTCTATTCTACACAAAAGTTCAAAATCCATTTATTAATTCAATTTATAATATTTAAAAATAAAAAAATAAAAAAAATAGGTACAAATTGTTTATTACAACATTTTAACCATTGGGGTTGGCATTTTTCAATTCCATAAATAAATTTTTTACAATTTAGTATTATGAGTCATTTTCTACTTCTTTCTATTTACTATTTTTTTTACTATATGTTGTACAATTCCAAATGATTTGAAATTTTTCAAGCATGTAACCAACTTGCCTTGAAGAATGAATCCAAAGAGTAACCACCATTTTGGACATTTTTTGATACAAATGTGACTTTGTGAAATGCAGCTGCTTGTTTTTTCATAGGGCCAAAAAAATGATTTTTGCCAATTGAAACATTAATATCTTGCAATCTACATGTTGTAAAATTTTGAAAGTTTTTCCACATCTTTCAAACCAGAGTACTACAAAGATCCTACGGTTACATGTGTCAAAAAATAAATTCTAAAATTTGGTGCTTGTATTAGAAATGGTAGTTTTGGAACGTTTTTGGTGAAAACATAGTCAAAACCTTGTAGGGGTTAAAGTTTTACGAATGAACATAGTCACTATACTCAAACTCAGTACTATTAGGGGAAAAAAAAGTACAATTACACACACCGAATCCAGGAGACGCAGACACTCGGGCTTTGAGGAATAAAAATCACCAACCAAAACTTTGATATTATTGGGAAGGAACTGGTAAGTAACAACAAGTGCTTGAAATCCTAACGAATTCTTTACACAGTCTGGGGAGTCTTACAGATCAACCACCTAAAATTCAAAATTTTGTCAGACCAACTAATTGTTTGAAGCATGCTCTCGGCTAGGCCTTTTATAAATAGAGAATATTCTCTAAATTTCCTCTTAAATGATTGGATTTTTTCCTAAGATTTTCAAATCCATTCGGCAATTCCTAATTCCAACCGGCTAACTTGTAACTAAATGCCGGTACTCCCCGTACATTGATTCTTTATATTAGCGTTCGGGATTTTTTTTTAGTTTTACCAATTATTTTCCTTCAATTTCCAAATCGAACAGTTTTTTCAAGTATCAAGTCCGATTATTTTCTCTATTTTTAACTGAAAATATTAAATTTTATGAATTTTTCACCGATTTTTTTGCTGATGTTTTTTTGAATTGCAAGCGGGTTTTTTCCCAATCCCTCCGACTAACTTTGAACTAGCTGCCAGTTCTTCTCGGACATTGCTTTGTGTTTGGCATGCAGTTGGACAATCTCATCGCCTCACTCCATAAGAAACAGATGCCTAATTAGATACGGTCCAACAATTCCAACTGAAGCTTCAGACCTACGTACATCATTTGCGAGGAGCTAGGAGAATCCGACCATGCATGCATGACGACCGCACCTGTTGGAGACGATGAGTGCCAGTGCCATTGCCGCGCCTTGGGTCTGTAGGAATCGTCAACGATCAGGATTTCTTGGAACATGGCAATCCGGTTTCTACCACTGACCTCCAATTGTTCAGGGACGCCCCTGCCAAGTGCAAACCCAAATATAAGGTAGAAGACTCGAGAACAGTTCGGGCATTTAGAACCGCCCACCCCATAAATGTACACAATTTGTACATGCTGTTTTTTCATAGCCTTTACTGATGTACTAACAGTGTACATTTCAGGGGTGGGCGGTTTCGGAGCCCTATGCTAGTTCAACTTCAAAATTTCATAACTAATTCAAAAATGATCCAAAAAATACGAAACGATTTGGGTTAGATGCCAACTCCTCTTCTCTTTGAAGGAAAATTCACTGAAAAATATTTTGAGAAGTTTCACCTGCCTAGAATTCAGTTCCAGTGCTTAGATGGTTGGTTTATGGACCTTCCACCTTATACCCGATGCTTTGCCGGCCCACGGCAACTTCATTATTGATGGATTGCCGGCATCCACAACGGAATTGAATCCGGGACTGATGGACACAGGCCTCAGTCGTCAGTCGGTACATCCTACCCACCCTGTCAGTACTGGAGGTTGAGTTCAGTACCTTACCCCCGCCTCCCCATTAAGGGCCTATTCGCATGAAGGACCGGACCTGATATGGAGCTCCGCGCACCAAAGCTTTGAGGTCCGGTCCTTGAAGCTACATCATGCTTCCAGATGCAAACCGGTTCTCCAAATAAAATATCCATTTTTCTATTGGTATTTGAAATTATATGACATGCAACAACCAATGAATGAGGTGGGCCACAAGGACAAGTCTTGAAATAGGAGAGACAAGAAGACAAGTGGAGAATACTTTTTATGAAAATAGTAAGTCGGGTTGATGGGAAGGAGAGCAGGTTTGCAATTCCGAAATACAAGGATGGAAGAGCAAGAGCTAGGGAGGGACTGGAGCTCCACATTGGGAATCGGGTTGGCAATTGCCTCATGCAAACTCCTCGTGGACCGGTTGGAGGTCTGGCCCGGCCTATCATGCGAACAGGCCCTAAGTCACTCATTCGTGTGGCCGGGACGCCTCGGTTTGAAGCCTCAGTTCTTCTGTCTTCTCCAAATACCAATAGAAAAGTGCATATTTTATTTGGAGAATGGGTTTGCATCCGGAAGCATGATGTAGCTTGGACCGGACCTCAAAGCTTTGGTGCCTGGAGCTCCATATCCGGTCCGGTCCTTCATGCAAATAGGCCCTAACTGAAGTTACCCACTGGCTTCATAGTTGTTGCCCGGCAGGCCCATGTGTAGGTAAGGTAGCAATAAGTTGAAGCCAGTTGGTCTGTGACTGAGTAATCAGAAACCTGAGTCGGTAACCCCTGCGGCCCCGCACACTTGGCTTGCTGCATATATCGAGCTACTTGTGACAATTAATAAATGAATTAACCAAGTGGGTGCCTGGTCCATGTGCAGGGCTGCCAGGACAGTTCCAACCTTAAATGGCGTGGGGGGGGGGCTCAAACCGCCACAGTAGGCTTACCATTAATAGGTAGGCACCCCCAAAGTCATCCCTCATTTAGATCTGCCATCTTGAAACTCTGGACAGTACATCTCCAAAATCAATTATGTAGCAGAGTATGTGAAAGATTGAACGCTTTTAGAACCAACCCTTGTGCCCACGACACTTTTAGAACCAAACGTCTGCTTTGGATACAATATGCACAAGGTTTGGTCCTAAAGGCGTTCGGTCTTTCACATACTCTGCTACATAATTGATTTTGGAGATGTACGCAGAGCAATAAATTGTGCCCACAAACTGGGCCCCGCAGGCTAAATTTTCCGCTGGGGAAAATGCAGGAATGCTTTATTTTTTGCACTATTTTTTGGGGCAATTTTTGCACTCATATTTGCAATCAAAGAGCCCAAATTAGATAGAGGGGCCAAAGAGCAAACCCTAGTGACGGCTCAATATAGGGGGCTTTTACTTACATTTACCCCAAACATTATCCTGTGGGCCCCAATTTGTAGGCATGATTTATTGCTCTGCGTATCCAAATGTGACATTCTTTGGTGCATTGGAACCTCCTTTTACATGCCAAGAAAACAATGTGCAAATTTGACCGGCCTAATAATTGTATCAATTTGTGGCGGTTTTGGGTGGAAGGTGGAAGCACCCATAACCGTCAATATAAGCAATTCATCATAGTTGCAAGCATCTTTTCCTTAAAATTATATTTTTGTAGTATTAGCGAGTGAAAATCTTGAATATTCAAAAAAAAAAAAATCGGCTATTCTATGTAATTTCTATAATTGTTCAAAGCATTAGCTTCCTAGATTGCTAAAATTGTTCCACCAAATCTGAAATCTGCAAAAATTAGATGTCAACAAATCAAATTTAAATATGTGTCCTTCACATGTGTTAGCCAATCAAAATTAAACATTTGCAGGACACATTCATCAAAGTCTAGGGACACAATTGGATGAGTCTAGAGCCCATAATTAAAAACAAGTGTGATAGCGGGTGCTCCTACCTTATCCCTTAACTTTTAAAGGATGAACTGGTGACCGTAGAAATCATCAATTTGATACCATGGGAATCACTAGTTAACCCCTAGAGGACCACAAGGCCACCATGTGGCTTTTGCAAATACATTTATAGCAAATTCAATATGTAAACCTCATTAACAACTCGTGAACAACAAAGAGACCCTTGATGATTTTTTACACAAAATCCATTGGCGCAATCCGATTGAGAAATGATCAAAATGATCAAGTGTGTGATTTTTGGTGAATTTTTTAGAATTGAAAAGACAGTGTGGGTCATCACTTCTCATCTTCATATGTTTTTCTCTACACTTCAAAATGACTTTAAAAAAACTATACATCAATATCATGATGATATGTACATGTGGAAAAAAATTTAGAGTTTTTTTTTTATCACTTTTGAGTTTTCAGATTTCAACATTTCCATTTCATCGTATGTACAAAGTACTGCATAATTAAACATCTTTCATCAATCTTTTCAATAGTGGCATTTTCTCAAAAATTGTACGATGTTATTGATCTTTTTTTCATAGGAAAGATATACAAGTCTACTTTCATTTCGACGGTGGCAATCATCAAAATTATTCCACACAAATGAGAAAATTATGTTTGTTACAAGAGCTAGTCTAGAAAACAAGAGATATGCTCAAACACCCCTAGTCCTATTTGGTTTTCAAGACCCCATACCTACCCACAAACTTAAACTCCTCATAACTTTCATCTCATAAATCAAAATGGAATGATTCAAAGCTTCCCATGTTTATATAATTCTAGAAAACCAATTTCAAATTTTTATTTCTTAAGAAAGTGATTTTTCAAGAAGTTTTTTGAGTTGCCCGAGCTACCCGCCAAATGTTGAAAACTACATATCATGCATTTACTTTTAAACCATGTAGTCAAATGCTATGAAAATTGTTGCACCTTGAAGCTCCTCCTCGGACACATGTTGTGTGAAATTTGCAAGGAAAAAAAATAGAAATTCCATTTGTGGTGAGCTGCCCCAAATCAATATGTTTCCAAAAAAAATGGGGTTTGGACCTTTAGAGGCTAAAAGAAATAATGCACTCACACCACATCACCAATGGGAACAAAAAAATGGGAACCTAAACTCCATCAATGCCCTGTCTAGATCTACACCTCAAGCCAAACTTAGGCACTCTAACCAATGGCCCMTCCATATGGAAAACTAAACTAAGTGAAATCCAAACCAATTCAAATCTGCACTTGAATGGAATAAAGGCACTCACAACAACCAAACAAAAAATGGAAACTTGCTACGGTAGGAGCATCCAAAACCAAACATGTATCTAATTGTGAAAGCATTTAGACAATGTAATTATTTTAAAACCTAAATCTAAGTGGACTATAGAATGGTTATTATTTGTTGATCAAAATGACAAGCTACCTATAGATGACCTAGATTTAGGTTCTAAAGTCATTGCCTCACCCAGAAAGTGACACCTTTAGGTACATGTTCAATTTTGGATGCTTCTACCTTATGCGTCAAGCCTCAATTCAAATCTCACTTGAAGTTGAATTGAGGCACTAAGACAACAACCAAAAAAGAATGAAAATTTGTTGTCGAGCAATCCCCAATTTAAATCCCACTTGAAGAGTCAATTTAGTCCTTAAAGTATGAAGGCCCTTTATTTGTCAAAAAACACTCAAAACTACCATTTTTGTTGTGTTCACTCGAGAAAGCAATTTTTTTTTTGTGGAATCTAACCATAAGATCTTGTACTTCATTTTCTAAAATCATGTGATAAAGATTTCATAAAATTTGACTGTATAGATTGGCATTCAAAGTTGGAAAGAAAAGCTTCTCTTGAATGCTATCTTACAATTTCAAATGACTTTGACTACCATTTGTAGAATTTTTGTGCACTTCACACTTTGGATTAAAAAAACTATGTTGAGGAAATGATTTGAAAGTTTGATGGAATTTTTTTTAAAACACACACTTGATTTTCATTCTTAAAAAACCCGTCACGTAGGAAGTAGGTCTACAATTGAACGAAAAATTAAATTGTTAACATCTTTAAGATAGAATTGAAATACAACAATCCCAATCATGGTGATATTGTTCTTACAAGCATATTTAATTCTATCCCACAATTTTCTTTGAAAATTGTGAGAATTGCATTCAAAAATGAATCCTATAAGTGTTTTTTGAAAAAGATGCTTAGCTTGCCCAAAAATCAAGATTTTCCATAACTTTCACATCACTAGTCCATATAGAGGGAATCAAAGCTTCACATGTAGACAAAATAATAATATTTAAGGAAAAAAACTTGCAAAAATTTATCTTGACTTTTTGTGATATTTGTTGTACTGCACGCCAAGTGAACCTTCGTTTTTGGCTTATATTGATATAGCTTAGGTTGCTTTCAGGCACCAATTGAGATAGAACATTATAATCCCAAGAAGCTTATGTGATTTTGTAACATTTCAAAAACTTTGAAAACATTGCAATGAATATTGAGACTATATGAGCCTACCCAAAGTGGCATTTTCCCTCTTGTATGGCCAATGGGGCTTTAGGAGTTAAGAGCTACACATGAATTTGGGGAGGTGAAACTTCTTGAAATATTTTTTAGTAAATATTTCTTGAAAGAAAAATGCAATTGGCATCTAACCCAAGTGGTTTCAAATATTTTTGGAGCTTTGAGGAATTAATTATGAAATTTGAAGTTGAATAGCCCAGGGCTCTAAAATTGCCCACCTCCTCAAATGTTCACAATTTGCACATTGTTGGTACAAAAAGAAAAAGAAACATGTGCAAGTAGTGTCATTAGAGGACATAGGCGATTTAAAGGCTTGAACACTTCAAAAATCTCCTAGCTTATTGGCAATTGAAAATCATGATTTAAAAAAGAATAGAATTTTTGAATAAGGCATCTAATTTCTATAAATTTCCACTTCCCAGGGTACTCTAAACCTCACTTAAATAAACTACTTTGATTTGTAAGCCAAAATCTGGAATAATTAGTAGTTAACCAACCATAGTTAAGTATGGAGACGGTATAAGATATTTTGGAGGACACTTTAAAAGAAGTCTACTATGCATGAGTGGGTACRTGGATGGTATTGGATGTTTCTACCTCTGTCATCACCTATTTTTGACAATGCTAAGCGTTTAGCATATGTCTAGTAGGTGGTGGAATTGGATGGATGGTGGTATTGGGTAAGTAATTATATCATAGTCGAACTCAACTTCCTTGCTCTTGTTGGAGAGCAAGGCCTCAAGTGATGGCATATATTGTAATCTAAATACACTAAATAGTGAAATTAGGTTGCCTTTACAATTGGGTTGCCATACTCCAAGAAAGTCACTCTACAAGCCATCAAAATCAGCAAATATTTCTACAAATACTTCCATTTCTGAACATGGAGGTTCATGAGATCCAACTACACCAATAATTAAATAAAAAATAGCAACAAATATTTATATAGTACGGAATGTCCAGAAATTAGTGAGGTGCAACCTACTCTTTCACTATTTAGTGTAGTCCACGGTACCAAGCTTCTGTCGATTGGTATCTCCCCGGTGCATCCCAACTTACAAAGTTGTAAACTCTGCCTTCCCAAATATCATCCACTTCTGGCTTACGTTGCCTTCAGTTGAGGATCCATAGCCGGGCGGTCTCCCTCTCTGTAGTAGAGCCACGCAGTTCGAATACAGCTACCTCGGAATCCCCCGATGCACGATCTAGAAATTGCAGCTTCACTAGCGTAGCCATCCCAATTACCAAGCACGAAGCCTTCGCCGTGCACCAACTGATTTGTTGCAAGAATTTGCAATGGAAATTGTGAACTATGCTTGGTGCACGCTCCAGGAATGAAATTGACTTGGCCATTGAGTTCGCCTGCACTGGCGTCCTATTGCATTGAGGATCCATGGCCTTGTACGATTACTTCYGGCTTACTTCTATACCTTGTCTAGGACCATTTGTAATCTGTGGGAGTCACGATTCCAAGAAAGCTCTCAGTCATTTCGAGCCTTTCAGATTTGCACTTCAGCAGGCTCGATCTTCCGGTCACCACGATAGATAGCTTTTAGAATCGCGGGCACACATGCGCCAATCTGCAGCTTCGATCGACCGAGAACGATGAGGTTGTATGCTCATCTTCAAATCAGGCTTCTCCTTCTAACGGTGTACACGATCCATGGCAGTTATATCGTTGTGGAGGCTCAAAACACCAATTTCAGCTACCTCAACTTCAGCTCCGAGGACAATTTCACAAAGGTGGGCGATGTTCTACTCTATGACCAGACCAATTCATTTTTGTTAAATTCGGGGGCCCAGTCGCAGGGAGCTGCCAGTTGCGCGAGGTTGAACTACAAGGACAGGGTGAGGATGAAGGATACCGCATCTGGTGCAGTGGCTTCTTTCAACACCAGCTTCACATTCTCCATCAAAGGTTCAAACGACTGGAATGAAATATTGGGATATCACCATGCAGATGGAATGGCTTTTACATTTGCTAGGAACAACAGCAGTGTTGAGAAGAACTTCAAGGGGGGATGGTTATGCCTCATGAACAATARTCATAGGTCCAATCACGTCTTTGCAGTAGAGTTCGACACCTTCCGAAACCGTGACTACAATGACCCTAGCGACAACCATATCGGGGTCGACATTAACAGCCTGAACTCAACATGGTCGTACAATCTTTGTGGCGGCGACGTAGTTAATTGCATATATCTTGTCAACGGTGAATCCTTCACTGCGTGGATCGAATATGATAGTCCTTCCCAGAAACTTGCCGTCTATTTCGCGAACGGCTCCTTGATCAACAACGTTCACAAACCGCCGAAGCCTTTGATCAACGAAGCTTTAAACTTCACCGACCTCTTRGATGAATACATGTACGTTGGCTTTACCGGAAGTACCGAGGTCTACACGGAGGTTCACCGGATTGAAAGTTGGCAGTTTGCGACCTCTGGACTGCATGAAGTGGTTGCTCCGAAAAACTCCGATACCAACTCCTCAAGTGGAGTGGTTGCTCCGACCAACCCCGGTACCGACTCCCCAAGAGGAAGAAAGGGCGGTATCATTGCTGGGGCCTGTGCTGGAGTTGGTGCAGTGCTGCTGCTGGCAGGATTAGTAATTGCAAAGCGGCGGTGGAGAGGTTCTCACACCAAGCAAGGTACAAAGTTTAATCTCGTGGACGAAAACCTTGTGCCGCGCGCTTTCACGTACAAAGAGCTCAGCAAGGCGACCAAGAACTTCAGCAGAAGTGAGAGGCTTGGAAGCGGTGGATTCGGAGAGGTGTTCAAAGGGGTTCTCTCTTCCGGTGCCCTGGTAGCAGTGAAACGGATGCGACATGAGAGCAAGCACGGCCAGGAGGGTTTCCAAGCGATGCTTGTGTATAACTTCATGTGCAACGGCGGCTTGGATGAGTGGCTCTTCCAATTTCCTGAACGAAATGCCAAGGCTCCGTCATTACATTTGCAATTGGCGGAGTTCCTTCCTCTCCTGCTGCGCCACTCCATTCTCAGTGGGGTCGCCGCAGCGCTAGCATACTTGCACGAGGAATGCAAGCAATGCGTGCTGCATCGGGACATCAAATCCAGCAACGTCTTGTTGGATGAAGACTTGAATGCATACTTGGGAGATTTCGGACTGGCCCGTCTCATCGACCACGAAAAGATGGAGAAGACGACCATGATGGCAGGAACTTTCGGCTACATTGCCCCCGAGATGCCAGTCACAGGGAGAGCCTCCAAGGAAACGGACGTGTACAGCTTCGGAGTCCTGATGCTTGAAGTGGTCTGTGGGATGCGGCCGTTTGACCGAGGGGATGGCGCATTAGTGGACAGGATATGGCACGCACATGAAGCGGGTAACATTCTTCTGCTGGTGGATTCAAAACTCGGGACATTTCCACCTCCTGATGCAGATCCATATGGCGGACTCGAGATACAAGAGGGGTCAGGCTTGCTGATTTCCGAGGAAATGGTTGATATGAATCCCTCGGCAAGGTACACTTCCAATGCGGCAATGGAGGACCAGATGATGGTGACGAATCTGCTTCACTTGGGCCTTTTGTGCTGTCACACTAATCCTGAAGATCGACCATCCATGCGACTCGTGTCCCAGTGGCTGCAGGATTCTGAGAGTATGAAGATTTCTGTACCTCCTTTGCCAGCACGAAGGCCTGATGCACGTTACTTAGGGCGAAGGTTGTCTCCCACGGAAACGGTATCGTCTGCGTTTTTGTCTTTGAATTCTGACAGTGCCCAGGATGCTGGGCAAGGATCATCCCAATCTACTCTGCTGAATTCGGAGGCTTCGGTCGGGGAGCATGCGAGTAGTCAGGCGTCCATCGCCACGATCTCTTCCTCACATTGGGTTTACTCTGGTCGCTGAGCTCAATCCAGTGATTCATTCTCGGCAACAACTAATCTGTTCTGCTGAGTGTACCTTCATAAATCAAACTTCGTCATATTGACAGGCATGTACATTAGAATGAAAGCTTGCACCTCCATGTAGATCATCTCTATCAGAGCACGTTCATGTGGTAATTGGATCAGATCAGCTTGCATTGCTGAAAATCCATACGTGTCCAATTACGAATCACGAAGCTGTAGCAGTTAGTAAACGGTCCTTCAACGCAATTATGTCGTGGGGAAGGAGCATGCACCATTTGGTTGAGTTTTATCACGAAGATCCCTACACCCTTAAAAAATTATTTCTAAAAACACAAGAAACAAATTCTGAACTCAAAAACAGAAAGATGGAGCGCACAGCGGCTGGCTGCTTCGGTAACTACGACTTTGCTTTAAGCAGGTCCATGCCTAGTATGAAGTGCACGTATTCAAATTTGTTTAACCTGAAGTGCTTAAATTGACTAATTCCTTATGTATAGGACTTCAAATGATTGAATTTGGAAGTTTCAAAGGCGGTAGCAAAAGAACGTAACACTAGAAAGTGGAAACCACAGCTCAGACACATTATTGGATGTCAGAAACCCTGATTGGAAGTCAATGCATGTACTCACTATGATGAAATGGTTACGAACTGCAAAGCCAATTTCGTTGCGTTAAGGGGGGGCGGGGGGGTCAATTCCAAACGCCAAATTTAGGACAGGTATGGATTTATGATTGAGAACAGGTGTTCTGAAAGTTGCCAGAGTAGTGGAATACCGCCAATGAAACGAAATTGAAGCTATTGCACAACTGCGCAAGAGGCATGACCACCCTCATCACGATTCACTCCAGCTTAAGACATTTCAACCGAAGTGAGATGATCACTAGTAAGACCTTTTGGCTACACTGCAGTGCCATACGGTGAGGAATGATTCACCGCTTTACCCTAAAATCATCTCAAGAACAGCAGTAGTCTGAGTCATCTCAAATTTCTTTTACACATCATCCCTTGATCTACCAGGCCAGTTCTTGAAAGCCCGGATTAGATGCTCTGTTAAAGCAATGCAAAAATAGGCTAACTAGGGCTACACAGAACTACAACCTCACAGTAATGTCAAGTCCGCACTTCTTCACATGAACGATGCGGATGAGTACGTGAGATGATCCGGAACTGATAAAGCAGCTCAGATTTTGAACGCAGCGTGCCCGCCTACCGACAATTCCTATTTCTTTGAGAAAATCGCTTCATGGGTTTCCAGACAAATTTACATGACTGAAATTAAATTTTAGTTTCAAGTGCTCAATCGATCATGACCTCAAACGATTTCCGCTGAAGCCTATACACTCAGTAGAAATGTCAATGTCAATGGAGGAATCGGCATCTAGCTAGCCCAAGTTCAACTAGAGTGTTCTCGATCAAGTAATGTAGACAATTCGAGCACGTGGGTTCTGCCAACGAAAACCATGCCAAGAGACTTGAATTACTGATAATCTTCATCACAAATAAACCCAACCACGACGGTCAAGGGAAGAAGCAATTAGCGTTTGGAATTAGGAGTCGATGGTTCTGCCATTTTCTTTCAGAACTTTCTAAAAAGTTGTCACAAAGCAACTGTAGGTGGTCAACGCATCTAGATTGGTTATGCGCTATTAGATTTTCCCAATTCCTCAACTTCATATTCAATAATATATGGTTTGACTTCAAATAGTAACTTCAGGAATTCAATATTCCGAATTCAATATACCAATGATCACATGATTGCATAATTATGTTATCTAGTAACCTAAAGGAGAAGAAGATTTCAACCAGCACAGGCAAATCGTGAATCTCAAGTGGGTGAAAATCGCTGAGGATAGGAAGAGTATGACACGACACGGGTGATTTTGCACCCCAAAAGAATCCGTCACACATCAAAAGAAAGGGTTTTGAAACTGAAAGAACACGTCAAACACCCTGTTTTTTTAAACTACCCTAGTAATGTAGAATAACTGTTTGTTTTTTCCAGACAGCACTGAAAAGGGCATGTAATTCTCGACAGATACTGGTCAAAAAATTCCAATGGAGGTGCTAAGTAACTTGTGGAGAATCACCAAGGAGTGTGAATCCAACAGGTACTTTAGACTCCAAAACCACGGAGAGAGAAGATTCTATACTTCCACCTACATGTAAGTGATTTGTCAACGTGCAGCAGCAAGGCCTCTAGGGCTGACGTCAGAACCCGCAGGCCCAACTGAAAGTAATTTAGATTCTTGCCATGCAATGTATTCGAGGTTTAGGTCGGCAATCGTGTTCCAGATAAGAATTGAATCCTCGTCAAAGAAAGACAAACTTGTCGAGAAATGCACATTCATACGGCAAGCACAGTCTGTGGAAAACTTGTAAATCTTTCTGCGGCACTTACTTAGCATGTTGATGTGACATAATTAGCACTTAAAACAAACACTGGACTTCCATTCTTTATAAAATTGTTAAATAAAAGTAGGTCCAAGATTGAAAGAAAAACTAAATGGCCAATAGCTCTAAGATGGGATTGAAACACAATAATCTCAATGGTGAGATTGTTCTAGAAAGTAAGGATAACCTTGTCCAACAATTTTTTTTGAAAAAATGTGAAAAGTGCAATGAATCCTATAAGTTATTTTTTCAAGAAGATATTTAGATTGCCCGAAAAATAAGATTGTGCATAGCTTTCTCATTACCGGTCCAAATAGTATGAATCAAAGCTTCACATGTAGACAAAAATATATCATTTTAGAAAGAAAAAAACTAAAAAACTAAATTTTGGTTGTTTGCAAAAAAATATTCGCTACTTGCTAAGTTTAGTTTTGGACTTTTTGTGGTATAACTTTTGGTTCCAAATACCAATTGAAATGAAAATTACATTCTATGTAAGCTAATTAGTTTAAAAAAAAATTCAACAAAAATTGAGGTCTTAGGAACCTACGAGAAATCCATTTTGTCATTTGGGGATAATGGTCATTTAAGGGTTTACTTAATAATTGGACTCAAATCATTTGGGGATTTCAGAGAAAGGCAAAAGAGAAACAATTGTTGAATATACTATGTGGTGATCCATGGATTTGTCATTCTTTATGTAATAAAAAAATATCACAAAAAATGAATTTCCAACACCATTCAAAGTTTCAAACATTCATTCATTTGAAAACAAGTTCAAGCAATTTCCTCCAAAATTTTGATGAAAAAATGATTTTGTCCATCTTGGAGGCCTCCCAATATTATTCAAACTGGGGCTACTCACTAGCCTTTTAGAGCTTGTTCAAGAGTTGGACATTGAAAAAATTGCAATGGTCCAAATTTCATAATGGTGTTGCGTTGGAGGGCTTCATGGCATTAAGAGCAGAGCATCCGTTAAATAGGTGTTAGAGGTGATGTTTGTAATGTGAATTTAGTCCAAAAATAGGTCTAAATTTGTTCCTAAGAGCATCCCCCACCAGGACTTCCATATCCCTTTCCTTACTTTAGTTCGAGACCTCCAATACGGATGAGACCTGGCGAATCCTGCAAACGAGGCTCCAGATACAAAACTGGAGCGCAACTTTTCCCGAGTTCTGTAAAATTTAGGGATACAGAACTTGCAAAAGCTTGGTGCAGTGAAGGTTCTGTATGCCTATCTCTATTTGAGGTCCCCTCCCTAAATTTTTAGGGATAGGGAACTCACTGGTGGGGTTGCTTTAAGACCCTCAATAACAACACTCTTTAACCCATGAAAGACGCCGCGGACGTTTAGTGTCTGATGGATGACAAAGTATATTTCCGTGTGGGATAGTAGTGCATCTATTCATCCTCCAAATTTTGTGTGGAAAGGGGAGACCTTCTACACTACTTTGACTTCAAATTAGTTCTTTTTCAATGTTTTAATACCACTTATTCCCACGGTTTCAGAAACGATGATTTCCACACGGATCCCCGGTCCTTCTAGGGTTAACACCAAGTGTGAACATAGTTTTACTGATGCTCTGCCCACGGCAACTTATTGATGCACAGTGTCATCCTGTCAGTCACTACAGTAACCCGCCGCGGCCCCGCCACACTAATAAGTTGCAGCCAGTTGGTCTGTCCTGACTCCTGAGCTTTTGAATCAGGAAGCAGTGAGTCCACTTGCTGCACAGAGCTCCTCGTGACAATTACCCAAGTGGGGGCGGGGCCGCGGGGGGCCTGGCGGGTCCATGTGCAGGACTGTCAGGAGCCCAGGACAGTTCAAGTCTTACTAAATGGTGTCCGGGGTTTAAAAAGAAAACGCAGGTCATTTTCTGGTCAATGAATGAGAGAGCCGGCAAGGCTTTCTTTTTTTTCATTTTTTACGAAGTGCCACATTGGCGACATTAAATGTTATAGTGATACTCCAAATTACAACATTCATCCACATATTGGATGTATACTATGGTTTTCATCCACTATCTGGCGATTTCATCTAAGATTTTTTTTAAATTCAAAGTTGTTTGGCAATTTCATCCAAGTTATTTGACATTTTTTTGACATTTTTTAGCCAAACTATTTTTTTGAGTGCAATCTAGCACCAAGAAGCCAAAAGAAAAGCCCTTCTACGTAGGATAGAAGTGCAACTATTCATCCTCAGAATGAAAAGTAGGAGGTGCTACTATAATGGAGCATCTAAGAGGTGAGACTGAATTTTGGGGAGGTAGAAGATCTTGAAGTTGTTTCATATTTTTTGGAGTTTTGTGGAATTAGTTATAAAATTTTGAGGTTGAAGTGACATCATACTACTAAAATCATAACTCCCTCTTTTATATCACAACTGCTACCATTAATACTTGGGGCTTGTGCTTGCTATGCGATGCATTCATTGYATCACATATTAGTAAAATTTTGATATATTTGAATAGAATGCATGATAATGATTTCAATAAGTCTTTAAAATCATTATTTTAAATATTTTGTAAGAATATTTTCAATCATGCATACATAGAAATTGTAGTTTCACACAATGAGATATTACACGAATAGAGTAGCAATTTGCAATCACTTTTTACAAAAGGTGATATTATAGAAATAATGTAGTTGTTGCAATTAAGGTGATATTAAAGACRATCCACAAGATGATATTATAGAGGTAGCAAATCCATTGCTTCTCTTGAGTTTACACTTCTTTGCACTTTTATGATTTTGTGCTTTTGTGAGCTATGAGCTTTCATGATTTTAATTTTCTATCGCTACTACCAAATGATTTTGAGAAATTTATTCAATTGAGGCAATTTTGGATTCCACAACAATTAAGCTGTTTATAAAGTTTTTGAGATTTATAAGTTATTCTTTTCAATTCTTCAATTTGGGTTGCTATTTTTTGAAACTATGGAGTCAAATTTCTAATGCATTCTAATGTATGTGTATCTTTTATAATATTCACCATTGCATATGTTTCATTCATCATTCAATAAATTTCTATTGTACATTTCAATATATGCTTGCTTATAAAAAAAATTATACAAAGATTTTAGTCATTTTTATTTGAAAATTTATTGAGATTTTTGTTCTAATACATAGAAATTCTTATAAAATTCTAATGATGAATGCATAGCATAGCAAGCACCTACCGCTAGTAGGGCTCTAAAATGGAGCAACTCCTGTAATGTACATAGATGTACATTGATGAAGGCTATGAAAAGCAACATGTGCAAATTGTATACATTTAAGAAGGTTTTCCATTTTAGAGCTTGATCACTTTTAGAACCTCCTACCTTTTGGGTGGAAACTGGAAATGAAAGGTTCTTTTATGCTAGTTTGACTTCCATTGCTTGCTTTCGGATTGTTTGGAACCAACATTAGATGCATTTGGGAGGCTCTAAGAGACCATTTCATCCTTGTTCCCCTTGCTAGAAATAGGTTGTACATTGTCAAAATAGTCTATATGAAAAAGATCTAAAATTTAATTTTCCTCAAAAACTAGTGGATTTAAAAAAAATAAAGCTCACAAATTAAATAATAATAATAATAAAATATTATTATTTGATGTGGCAATCTCTCAACCACATTGGCTTGTGGATGTGGGAGAGTTCTTAGAGTTTTCTTAGTTTGAAAACTCATGGTCTTTCAAATGCCTTGAAAAAAATGTAATGTAATTCCCATAGTATCAAAATTGATAATTTCCATGGCCATGAGCCCGTCATTTAAGGGTTAATCATTAACCTTTAAAAGACGGATTGGTGGTCGTGGAAATCATTCATTTTGATACCGTGGAAATCATTGGTTTATAAATATCCAAAAGCACTCATTGGAAGTCAAATTATTATAGAAGTTCTCCCATTTCCACACAAAATTTGGAGGATGAAAAGTTGCACTTCTCTCCCACACAAAAAGATACTTTGTCATCCATTGCACACTAAACATCCGTGTCGACGTTTATGGGTTAAAGAACAATTCAAGTCCCAAGGGCATTTTGAAAGTCAAAGCCTGAATTCTTATGTAGTTATTGATTTTAAATATTTCCATGCTTAACTAAGAAAATGTAGCTCCTTTGATCTACTTTTAACTCTAATTGAATTTTTCAAAATTGTTAAAGTGGTTGTTTCAGTGACACTTTCAAGATAGCACCTAGAAAACTAAAAAACTCGCTACTTTTGGATTTTTTCTATCAAATTTCTCTCAATGTGAGCTCATGCAAAGGGTGCATCACTTACACCATGATGTTTACCACTACTATTTCCATTTTCCTAAAAAATTTCATACTATTTTAAGCATTTTAGTAATCACTATTGTTTTTTCTAAGAAATTTCTTTGAAAAATCATATGAGACTTAGTTTGATTTTTTATTATGAACAAATGATATTAAGTTTCAAACATATATTTGAACACATGTGATGATGTGACACACATGTGAAAAATATCAAATTTTTGAAATGTGTGTTAAATAAATGTAGAATTCTTATGAAGTTTGACCAAGCCCAAGCATGAAATGTCCATTAAGGGATAAGGTAGGAGGTCCATAAATTGACATTTAAAGGTTGGAATTGAATTTTGGGGAGGTGGATCATCTTGAAGTAATTCTCACTAAATTTTCTTTAAAAGGCAACAACATTTCGCATCTAACCCAAGTTGTCTCATATGTTGGAGCTTTGTGAAGTTAGTTATGAAATTTGAAGTTGAAATGGCATAGGGCTCTAAAATTGCCCACTTCCTAAAATATACATAGTTTGTACACTATTTGAAAAAGCAACATATACAAATAGCGTACATTTTAACCCTTTAGTGCCCATGGTTGATTTTGGGAGGCAGTGCATTTTTACAGGAACGTACAAATAGTGTACATTTGGTAGTTTTCATGTGTATGCCATTGTAACTTCAAAAATTCATAACTAATTCCATAAAGCTTCAAAAAATATGAAACGACTTGGGTTAGATGCCAATTTTACTTGTCTTTCAAAGAAAATTTACTGAAAAATATTTCAAGAAGTCTTACTTCCTCAAAACTCGGTTTTAGCTCTTAGATAGGTAATTATTGCTACTCCTACCTTAGCTAATTTATGCATATCTTTGGATTCCAAGAATTAGACAATGGTGGGATTACTAGGCAACATTTTCACCTTCATGGCTCATGTGTTTTGCAAAAAACTGCCCAAATTGGAACTTGTTTGAGTATTTCATAGGTGAGCATGACATCATTGAAACTGGCCTAGTTTACTTGTTATTGCATGCCTTGCCAAATAATTTGATTCAGGTTGAGCATCTAAAGATTCTCTAATCCGTTCCTCCTTTAGTTTTTTCAAATTAGGTATAATTTGACCTAGAATGAATATAGAGTCCAAAAATCAACCAAAATGTGGTCGACTAGTCTCTAAAGGGTCAAGGAAGTGGGCAATTTTAGGACTTGATTGCTTTTAGAACCTCCTAGTGCTTAGCAACAATTCCAAAACCTATTTATGATATTTTGCCAAGAGCCCATATTGGTGCCTAGTAGAGGCTATTTCCGTGACACCTAATGCCGTTGGTAGAAAAAATACATATAGTTGAATGAGAATTGTAGCATTTTGCATTTTGTAAAATATTTTTGGTAAATTTCAAGTCGTGACATGTGGAAAATTTAGTGCATAATACAAGGATACTTTTTCTAAATTCAAATGGCTCCAAATGCTAAGTCATAAATCAATATGTCAGATAATGGTGATTTTTAGCTAAGGTCAAAGAAATGTGCACTTCTAAAATGCTCATATATGGATACATAATTCAATAGATTGTTAGATTCAAGGAGTACCCTTTTTTTGAGGAGATACTAGTGACACATAAGTTTCAGATTGGATTATTTTTCATAATCCATCCAATTTTATTGCGGGTATGAAAAATAATCCAATCTGAAAACCTGAACATCCCAGTACCTCCTTTAGTCTTATATTTTTCAAAACGAACTTGTTTGACAATCAATATTGGTTAATTGGTTTTCGTATTCATTTTTGTATCCACATATATATATATATATATATATATATATATATATATATATTCGTATCAAGATGAACGGCAGGCAAGAAACAAATTCTGAACTCAAAAACAGAAAGATCCGTGGAGCGCACAGCGGCTGGCTGCTTCGGTAACTACGACTTTGCTTTATGCAGGTCCATGCCTWGYATGAAGTGCACGTATTCAAATTTGTCCAACCTGAAGTGCTTAAATTGACTATTTTCTTATCTATAGGACTTCGAATGATTGAATKTGGAAGTTTCAAAGGCGGTAGCAAAAGAACGTAACACTAGAAAGAGGAAATCACAGCCTAGACACACTATTGGATGTCAGAAACCCCGATTGGAAGGTATTCCACTGCTTTGGCAACTTTCAGAACATCTATTCTGAATCATTAATCCATACCCGTCCTAAATTGTAGACCTTTATGCACAAGTAAGTCCCAATTTGGCGTTTGGAATTGCCCCCCTTCAAAGCAACGAAATTGGCTTTGCAGTTCGTAACCATTTTTCGCTCACAATAAAAACGTCTCGGCGTCCACGTACTTTGATTCGTCATAGTGAGCACCAATTAAACGAAAATGAAGCTATTGCACAACTGCGCAAGAGGCATGACCACCCTCATCATGATTCACTCCAGCTTAAGACGGTTTTAATTACCCGAAGTGAGAGGATCACTGGTAAGACCTTTGGGCTACATTCCAGCTAGTGAGAGTTGTAGACACGCTCAAGATCGCTTCACTAGCGTACAGTCGAGCTATTCACATGAACCATGGAGAGATTTTCGACCTAACCACACGACTCCACCGCAATCCCAAAATTGTCAATATCTCCTTGTCAGATCGAGAGGTAGCTACATGAAGCAGCAGTGTTAGACGGTGAGGAATGATTCACTGCTTTATCCTAAAATCATCTAAAGAACAGCAGTAGTCTGAGTCTTCTGAAATTTCATTCACACATCATCCCTTGATCTACCAGGCCAGTTCTTGAAAGCCCGGATTAGATGCTCTGTGAAAGCAATGCAAAAATGGCTAATCACGGTTACACAGAACTACAACCTCACAGTAATGTCAAATCCGCACCTCTTCACATGAATGATGCGGATGAGCACGTGAGTAAGACCCGGAATTGATAAAGCAGCTCAAATTTTGAATTTATCTTGCTCGCCTATCAACAATTCCTATTTCTTTCAGAAAATCGCTTCATGGGTTTCCAGACTTACGTGACTGAGATTCAATTTTAGCTTCAAGTGCTCAATCGATCATGACCTCAAACGATTTCCGCTGAAGCCTCTGCAATAGAAATGTCAAAGGAAATGGAGGAATCGGCATCTAGCCCAAGTTCATGTAGAGCGCTCTCGGTCAAGTAATGTGGTCAATTCGAGCACGTGGATTCTTCCAACGAAAATCATGCCAAGAGACTTGGATTACTGATACTCTTCATCACAAATAAACCCAACCACGACGGTCAAATGAAGAAGCAATTTATAAGCCAAACACTGCCAGCAGCATTTGGAATGAAGAGTCGATGGTTCTGCCATTTTCTTTCAGAACTTTCTAAAAAGTTGTCACCAAGCAACTCTAGGTGGTCAACGCATATGGATTGGTTAAATGCGCTATTAGATTTTCGCAATTCCTCAACTTCATATTCAATAATATATGGTTTGACTTCAAATAGTAACTTCAGGAATTCAATATGGACTAGTATGACACGACACGGGTGATTTTGCACCCCAAAAGAATCCGTCACACATCAAAAGAAAGGGTTTTGAAACTGAAAGAACACGTCAAACACCCTGTTTTTTTAACCTACCGTAGTAATGTAGAATAACTGTTTTYTGACAGATACTTGTCAAAAAATTCCAATGGAGGTACTGAGGAACTTGTGGAGAATCACCAAGGAGTACTGGAGTGTGAATCTCAACAAGTACTGGAGACTCCGAAATCAGGGAGAGAAAAAGCTTATAGGGTACAGTGCCCTAATCTTGCGCAGATTGCTATTATTGCGCACTTAGGCCCCTATCTTTGTGAATGAAACCTTACTCTAGAGTCTTCATCCCCTTCGCTCTCTCATTCATCAGGAAAGTACCCCCATTGAAACAATACTGTTTTAATGGGTTCACAGTCCAACTTTGAAAATGTACTGCTGTAATACAACATTAGTACTAATGTAATGGTATTTCAAAGGGAGGCATTGTATTAGATTGTATTAGTATTGATGCTGTACTACAACTGTACATTTTCAAAGTTGGACTGTGAGCCCATTGAAATAGTACAACATTAGTACTAATGTAATGGGGTGTTAGTTCCCAATGTTGTTCTTCTCTCGTCCTTCAAACTCCTTTGCACCTGTGCAGTGGATTTTGGCATCTTTGTACCAAACCCTAGCTACTTTGTACCTTTTCGAGGGATTGGAAGAGGGTTGCATTGATTCCGTTGTTGTTGCCCAATGGCAAGCAAGCTAGATGGTGAGTTTACTTGCTTGCTCCAGATCCTGAGACCTTCCCTCCAAGAAAACAAATCAAAATTTTTTTTATCATAAATTCTGATGCCTTGGGGCCCGTGGACTGCCGCACCTCCACCCCATTTCTGGTGAGGTGCCAAGAACCACGCAACCCCTGTCTGACAAGATGAACCACTTAGGGGAGCTTCTTTTATTGATCGTTGGTGGACCAAGGGCCAGTGAAGAATGTTATGTAGGGTGGCCCAAAGGGTGGCACAAGTCAAATGGCCATGGCATGGCAACTTGAGGTGTTGCTATTGATCTTTAGTGTGGCTTGGGTTGACAAGTTTTGAAATTGCCAACTGGTGGGGCACGAAAAAGCAACAAAGCACGCCAAACCATTTGTCACGGCAGTTTGGCGTGCCCCAGTGGAGATGCTCTAACGTTCAGAAGACCGCAACATTGCTCCTTTGTAGACCTAGACCTAGCTGCCTTGTTCATTTCCTGCCTTCTCTACCTTTCTATCAGGGTTTTTTTTTCTAGCGTTTAAGTGCCAGATTCGAGTGGAATCTAGTGTCGTGGCATAGTCAAAGAGGTTTAAAATTGGAGGGACTGTCCTCCATTCTGTGCATGCAACATTGCTATAGTGTAAAAGAAAAACGCTGCTTTCTATGGAGCTGAGTTTTGGTATTTGTTTCTTGGTTCAAGTATTGTCCCTATTTTTAAAATGTTGAGGATTCAGCTTAGGTCAAGAAAATGTAGGACCATGGGAGTACTGTGAGGAGAACGGTGGTGGAGTATCAACAGCACAAGGTAAAAGGTAAGCATTTTTTTAAAATTATTTCTTGTTGTTAACTTTTGACTTCATGGATTATTGATCAATTCATTTTTTCTCTTCATGCTTGTGGTTGCTCATGCTTGTTCTTATTGGATTTTTGAGTGGAGCGCAGTGTACTAAGTGGTCAGGGAGGCCTCTCGTAGAGCTCACCAGGATTGTTGTTCCATACTATACTTTATTTTTTTACTTTATTTTATTGTGACCCACCCTGCTAACTGATGTGCATATTTTCTATTGCAGGGTTTAATGTGCTTTTATCACCTCCCCTGGCCAACCGGGCCACTGAGTCAGCCTGTGCCTGAAGTGACAAAGCTTGCAGCTAGTGGAACATGGCGAGTGGAACTCGCAACCGCTGAAGATATACAATTTGAAACATTCTGTCATTAGAAATCAAGAGAAATTAGCTTGCACTGAACCCTTTTTGCTGCGGAATGGGCACCAATGTTTTGTAAGTTTGGGGACAGGGTTTGGCACTTCACGGTGCCACCTGTTTTCACTTGATCTGTTTGTGCTTTAATTTGAAGGGGGGCGTTAAGGGGGTTCACAAAATATCTTCTCTACGATCTCTAATTACAAGCATAGGTATGCATCAGAAGTGTCGGCAATGTTGTTGGGAGTGCATTAAAGTTATGAATAAACACCTTTACTTTTGTGTATCTGAAAAATCAGTGACCGAGGTTCAAGGTTCTGATCTACGTCGATCTTTTGATGTAGTCCATCAGAGGTTCGCATGATTGACCTTCTGAAGCATTCGCCGATTGGCCCAAGTGGAGCTGCAGCCTAGGACTACAAGACCTGCTATCACTGTAATAAGTCTCCTGTTTTTGTCACTTTTGTGCTTTGCATAGGATATGGATGTTGAGTGTTGTGCAGATATCACAAGTGTTTAATTTGAAAGGGGATGTGAGTTGATTTGCAAATTTTCTGTCAACATGGTAAAGTCTTGCACAAATTTATATTAACCCTAAATCTACACGTACACAACAAAATTAAACTTGCGTAAGTAATTGAAATTGCCGTGAGAGCGTTGTTGAACATTCTCTTGAGAATTATCAGGTGTGGAAGTTAAGCTCTTAATTGCGACCTCGATCTGTGAGATTGCTCGCAATTCTGTTTGTCAATCAGGATTGGACCACAGGACGACGGTCTGTTCAATCTCTTCTCCTTCATGAAATTCAGGACGCTGTTGTGTCTTGAAGGATTTTCTTATCCTACTTGAATCGCAATCGGTGCTTGAATCACGTAGTTCTTAATCTCACTTTGACTGTGGATGACGCAGACACACTGATTAATTGCTGCATATTCCTCCTGTAGAATAGAATCTACTACATCATTGCAACTGTGGTTAAGTTGCATCTAACTTCCACTCCCGCTTCCACTTAGATGCAACTGATTTGTCGAAGTGCAGCAGCGAAGACTCCAGGGCTGACCTCCGAACCCGCAGGCCCAACTGAAAGTGACTTCGATTCTTGCTATGCGATGCATTCGAGGTTAATTTAGGCAATCGTGTTGCGGATATGAAATGAAACCTCGTCGAAGAAAGACGAAATCGTCGAGAAATGCACATACGGCAAGCACAGTATAACGTAGAAAACTTGTTAAACCTTTTGAGTTTACTATAAGCTCAGTAATTCATACTCAACACCTCTTCACCTCAATGATCATATGGTTGATTAGGGGAGGATCATAAACTGAATTGGCGGCTCATTTCTGCTCAAATTTGCACTCAAGATATTCTATTCACATGTCTATGGACATTTCAAATATCTTGGAGAATTACATTGCGGAAAATAGCGTCAAAGGCTTGCAGACGTACCTGCTTGCAACACTATTTCAGCTTCAGAAGGAGTTCGACATGTCCAATCCTCAACCGATTTGTCCTAAAGACTGTAGAAATTTAATGAATATGGAAGAATCAGCATCTAGCACAAATTCAGAGAGACCGCTTTCAAGTAGTGTAGCCAATCCCAGCATGTGGATTGTTGCAACGTAATTACATACCAGGAGACTTGGATTAATAGTGATACACTTGATCACAAGCTCAGCAACGACGGCCAAAAGATTGAAGTGCTTCAGCCGACATTGCCAGCTGGCAACATTTGGACAATGACAGGTGGAACTCGGAGTCGATGGTTCTGCCATTTTCTAAAATTTCCAGAGTTGTCCCAAAGCTGCTCTAAATGTTCCTCGCAGATATTTTGGCTACACGCTGTCAGATCGATTGTCGCTGCGAACAGGAAGAGTAGGAAAGGACACGGGTGATTTTAACCCAAAATATTTCCGTCAAACATAAACAGAAAGGTTACAAATTTGRGCATGTCAAAGGCCCGTGTTTTATGAGAACTAGGCAATGGTCTACTGGTGTATCACTTTTTGGACACACTAATTAGGTGATATTTGATTAAAACCTCCAAAGGTTTGTCTAATATGTTCATTTTGATAAGTAAGAAGACCCCAATGTAATTCCAATGATCACATTGCATATGTTATCTAGTAACCTAAAGGAGAAGAAGATTCCAACCAACACAGGCAAATTGTGATACCAAAGGGGTGAAAGTCGCTGACACACGGAGAACTGGAGGGTGACACCGGGGAGGGTATTTCTAGAAAGTTTAGGGGTATAGTTGCACACTGAAATAAAACACCCTCCCCGATATCACCCTCCCGTTTTCCCTGTGTGAGGACGGGTGATTTTACACCCAAAAATATTCCGTCGCATCAAAAAGAAAGGCCTTAAACATTAAATAAAATGTCTTTAACATCAACAAGTTGAAAGACCCGTTTTTCTTAAAACCTACTGTAGTACTATAGAATATGATCCGGTATTTTCCCAGAAGAGAACATATCAAATGACATGTACTAGTACCTGATCTTGACACTGTTGACAGATACGCGTCAATTAAGAAATTCTAGTTGAGGAGGTACTCAGTAACTTGTCGAAAGTCATCGAGGAGTGTGAATCTCAACAACAGGCGCTGGAGACTCCGAAGCCATGGAGAGAAAAAGATAATTTACTTCCACTTCATTTGTTAACTCGCCGCAGCAAGCAAGGACTCCGATCCAGGGCTGACGTCAGGACCAGCAGGCCCGACTCCTCAAAAGTAATTTCGATTCTTGCTGTGCATTGCATTCGAGGTTTAGGTCGGCAATCGTTGTAACAGATCATAAGAAATGAAACGTCGTCAAAGGAAGACAATTAAACTCGTCGAGAAATGCACTTTCAATCATACGGCAAGCACATGCAGTGGAAAAACTTGTAAACCTTCTGAGGCACTTACTTAGCATGTCGATGAGAGATAATTAATTAGCGCTTAACAGTAATCAACCTTTCATGAACGACACATAAATCTTGCTCTGAATTTCAAATGAAACGGCAAACACAAAGTCCGATCCACATGTCATGTTTATCACAGAGCTCTGATCCCTAGTGAAAATCGCAGAAAAGACAAGTTTCGAAGAGAACTAGGAAATATGTAACAGAACTTCCATCGATAACAAAAGGTACTGTACATTCACACTTGATGTTAAAGAGTTAAAGATTGTTGTCTCTAAGGATCTTAGGAATGAATTTAGACCTTTTTTTGGACTAGATTCACATTGCAAACATCATCCCTAACACCTAGTGCGTGCAAGCATATCTTAAGTAACTCATTCAAAAATTTTAAAGTGATTTTCAATCTATGATGTCAAGTATAGTGAATTTTTGAATGAAAAGTGGTAGAAATTCATATCTTACCAATATATAACTAAATTACAAAATATTTGATACTTAGGTGTATGTTGTAGTGGAGAACATCTTGGTGCAAATCAATTTATTGCATCATTCTAAAATTAGAAAACTAACCCGAGTTCCATGGTTATATGTCGAAAGTTCAAATTGCAATGAAATATGAAATTTTAAACTTGGTTGCTCATTTGGAATAGAAACTAGACTTGATCAAGTTTATTTTGGTTCTTGGACTCAGATTATAAAAAGATCAATTTTCTGGCTAGAATTTAGAGAAAGAGAAAGGAGCAAAAATTGAACAAATACATTGCATGGTGATCCATGGATGTGCCATTTTCTTATGTAGGAAAATAAAAAAATATCTTAAAAAGGGAATGTCCAACACTATTCAAGCATTCAGTGAAAACAAGTTTAAGCAAGTCCTTCCAAAATTGGGATTGAAAAAATGATTTTGCCCATCCTAGAGGCCTCCCAATATCATCCAAATTGGGAGCTACTAGCCCTTCAAAATTTGTTCAAAAATTAGACAATGACAAAGTTTGCAATGATTCAGATTCAAAAAGGTGTTGAGGTGGTGGGCTTCGTAGCTTCAATGGAAATGTTTGTTGAGAAGTGGGTTAATGATTTAGGACAAGAAAAGGCCAAAAAAAGTTGTTGAAGATAGTCCAGGCCTGTGTTGGCAATGGTCTAAGTGAACTTCATGAATTGTAGTGATCTTCTTCACTACAATTGTTGTATAGTATACCATTGTGGACTAGCTTTGGATTGAAGAGGAGAAGGCTTCACATAGACAAAAGCTAAGGTGGTTGCATCTTATTTTGACTTATTTCTAAATTCGACCCCAACAAAGTCTTGTGTGAAATTTATGAAAAATCTTTGTTTTTAAGGCCCTAAAAATAATTTTGAATACACATAAAATTCCATCTCTTTAAAAATTCATATTTTATCCATAAGGTGTCCAAAAAATACATTTCAAAAAAATTAAAAATCCCCTAATGACTTACAACACAACCCAACAACAAAAATTGCAATAGGAGCAATTTAGCGTAGTTGGCAGCACCATTTCCTAGAAATAGTATTTTGTAGTATTAGTGAGTGGAAATCATGAGCATTCACAAAAGTATTTAATTTTTGAATGTTGTATGGAATTTTTATGATTTTTCAAAGTGCAGACCACCTAGATCACTGAATTTGTCCCATAGGTGAACCTAAATTGAAATCTGCAAAAACCAACAGTTAGCAAATCAAAGTCCTATATGTGTCCTTCAAATTTGTCAACCAATCAAATTTAAGCATTTGGAGGACACATTAACCAAAGTCAAAGGACACAATTAGGTGAGTATCGGGTACAAGAATGGGAACAGGTGTGCTAGTGGGTGCTTGTACACTTCTTCAGTACTACAATGAATAAGGGCCTGTTTGCATGATGGTCCAGACCAAACCTCCAACATGGCCTTGGGGAGGTTGCATGAGGCAATTGCCACCCCGATTCCCCATATGGAGCTCCGGTCCCTCTCTCGCTCTTCCATCCTTGTATTTCGGATTTGCAAACCCGCTCTCCTTCCATCAATCCAACTTACTATTTTCATAAAAAGTATTCTCCACTTGTCTTCTTGTCTCTCCTATTTCAAGACTTGTCCTTGTGGCCCGCCTCATTCATTGGTTGTTGCATGTCATATAATTCCAAATACCAATAGAAAAGTAGATATTTTATTTGGAGAACCGGTTTGCATCCGGAAGCATGATGTAAGGTGGGTACACCCAAAAGGGCAGCTGACCTTAAAGCGCCATCTACAGTCCACGTACATTTTCAAAATCAGTCATGTACACAAACTGTAGATGGCGCTTTCAGAAACAAACTTTGACCCTTAATAACTTTTGCATATTGTATTCAAATGTTGCGTTTTTTGGTGCATTGGACTGTGCTTTCATTTGCCAACAAGACAATATGAAATTCTAATCAGCCTAATAATAGTAAATAGACACAATACCAATTTGTGATGCTTTTGGGTGTACCCACCTTAGCTTGGACCGTACCTCAAAGCTTAGGTGCCTGGAGCGGGTCCGGTCCTTCGTGCAAATAGGCCCTTATTCATTGTAGCTGGCACGAAAGAAATGGTCGGTATCTTGTTTGTTTCTGATGGAAAGATGGATAATGGATTGATTGCCAAACTTTGTGATGCACCAATCTTGGACTGACACGACTTCAGTGTCAAACCATGTCAGTATTTTAATTTCAATAGCTTGGCGGAGGAGTGCGGCCAGAACTTTGAAGCTTCTTCTCAGGTTTGTCTGTTGCGTGGCCACTTATGGCTGGCGGTTTTGTAACTCACCTTTTTGCAATGAAATCCCGTTTCATTGTTAAAAAAAAAAAAAAAAAATCTTAGGTACCCACAATGTCAGTTTGTCTGTATGTTAATTCATAAGCAATCACCCCCAATCCCACTGTCCCACCCACCTAAGGGCCTATTCGCATGAAGGACCAGACCCGATATGGAGCTCCAGGCACCAAAGCTTTGAGGTCTGGTCCAAGCTACATCATGCTTCCGGATGCAAACCGGTTCTCCAAATAAAATATCCACTTTTCTATTGGTATTTGGAATTATATGACATGCAACAACCAATGAATGAGGCGGGCCACAAGGACAAGTCTTGAAATAGGAGAGACAAGAAGACAAGTGGAGAATACTTTTTATGAAAATAGTAAGTCGGGTTGATGGGAAGGAGAGCGGGTTTGAAAATCAGAAATACAAGGATGGAAGAGCGAGAAAGGGACCAGAGCTCCATATGGGGAATTGGGTCGGCAATTGCCTCATACAACCCCCCAAGGCCCTGGTGGAGGTCTAGTCCAGCCCATCATGCGAACAGGCCCTAAGGGTCTCGATGTGAGTCGGGTCGGAAAAAAAAGCACTAGAAGACAAGAAGTGAATATCAATTGTCTTGTAGGCCTCAATGAGTGGAGAAGCGAGATTCCAAGGTTCACCAAAATCCATAGACAAGCCCATTGGTGGAGATTGGCCAACTTGAAGGGAATCTTTATTCGTGGAATTTTTCCCCATGCACCCATCCAATCAACATAGCACTACAATTTCTTGTTTGACATTGTAGCTTCTCCGGAAAATTTTGCCCACTTGATTCATATTGTAGGAGTCTCACCTGACTCATATGGTAGGAGGCCCTAAGATAGAAGCACCATTTTTCAACCATGCCCAATATTCAACCTCTAGAAGAACAATAAAGTAAGGTAGGAGGTCAGTAAATTGCTCATTTAATCCCTAAGGGACGAGCATGTGTTTTGGGGCTACATAAAAAATTTGGGCAGGTACGTGTGATTAGAGATTTCATTATTTTTGGCCCAAATTTTAATAGTAGGTGGGGGCAAGGAATATCTTCATATGCACTAAATTTCATGACATTTGGAAATATGAGTCAAAAGTTATGGCTTAACATGTTTGTTTTTTTCGTAAATGAGAAGTCCGGGCATATTAGAAAAAAATCACTTTTTTCAAGAACAAAAATTTGAAATTGGCTTTCTAGAGTTATATATTATAGTCATCAAATTGTTCTCCCTGTATACGCAAACCTAATTCTAAGAAGGGCAAAAGTAAAATTTGGTCTTAATTCCTAAATGACCAAGGCCTTTTTTTTTACCAAAAAACACTCAAAAGTGCCATTTCTATTGCAAAGAATAGATTTTTTTGAAATTATCGGGTGATTGCAAGAAACACTTGTTTTATTTACCGTCACACCGTCATGAAAAAAGTTATTATTAGATGTTTTTTCAACCCTGTAAAAGACTATTTCAGGGATGTTTCCCAAAATTGTTCCTTGCGCAAGGAACCAGCGACTATTGATATAAAATTTTGAGTTAAAATTTTAAAAAAAAAATTAAAAATCTTAGAAAGTAAGGTGGAACCACCTATAACCAACCAAATAAGGAATTTGGACAAACTTGAAGCAATGAAATGCAAGGTAAGTATTTTTAGAGGTATGTCGATAAAAACGATGAGGATTGCAAAAACTTTGGTAATTTTATCACATGAATTGAAATTACTATGACTTTTGAAAGGCAAAAAGTGCTCCGGACCCAAAGTCGATCTCTAGACTCTTTTTTAATTCTGATCATTCAAAAATGTACTTTTCCACTCATTGCTTTCTACTTTTTTTGCACTACTTGGGAACATGTATCATGAATTTTTAGTCCCAAATTTGAAAAGATGAAAAAAAAACATTCTAGCCTTGGTTGGAAATAAGTCAATCTATGGTTGGCTATGGGGCACTGGTTGGCTATTATAAAGAAACCGAAAACTGATTTCAATTTTCTTTTTTCAATTTTTTTTCAACATTTAATAATTAATTAATTAGTATTATATGACATGGTAGTCTCTGTGCCACGTCAGACTGCCTATGTGGCAGAGTTCCCAATGCATTCCCACACCCCGGGAACTCACAGTCTTCTAAATGGTCCAAAAAACATCTAAAGTTTTGTCTATAACTATTGCAAAAATGCTCAAAAGAACAAGAAATTTGGAAGCAAGCTTTCTAATGGTATGGAGAATAAACAAATTGTTTTTCAATTTTATCAAAATTATTTAAATGACCGAAATTGAATTTTGATAATATGTCACACTTGTAGTTTTGGTGGTTTACTTGAGTACTATCTAGTACCATTTTTGAAAAGTTAGGTCAAGAAACTTTGTGGGATGCTTTATAATATGGAAATCCAAGAGATGGATTTTTGATTGCCTATTGCAAGTGAGTTCTAGATTGGCCTAAAGTGAGCACCATTTGCAATGAATTTTTGAATAATGAAAAATGATTTTGGTAGATTTTTTGTATGACTAGACAACCACATAAAGTTGTTGCAAACGGCCAATTTTAATTTAATTTTCACCAACATCCTGTATCCCCAAATTTGGGGGAATTGGGATCCCCAATTCCCTAAATTGGATGGGGATAGGGAATTGAGAAATGGTAAACCCTATTCTTGAATTTACTATTGTTGCATGATGTGTGCTCCCATGACTTGGCGTTGGATTATTACTTTTCCCTTGTTACTATATTTACAAGTGCATGTTGACTTCACTTGCCTAGATTTAGTATAAAGTATTGATCAATTTGGGAAAGCATGGGTGGGAAGTGGCTTCCCCATCCCTATATTTTTTGATGAAGAATTGGGATAGGGATAGGGATAGGGAAGTCCCTCGTGGGTATGCTCTTATTATAACTCTTCAATTGTGATTTTATATATGAATTGTGATACAAATTGTTATTTAGGTACTATCATGATGATTAATTTACTTGGTATTGAAAAGTGTTTGATCAATGTTTATTTTTGATAAAATACCACCATATTTGTAATATTCTATATGGCCGGTAAGGACTTCCAGGCCCTTCAAGGGTTAAGCCAATGGCGCTGGCTCAATAGCTTCAGCCCTTGGCGCAGTGTCGACATTGGGTGCTTCTTCTCCTGCGTGCGCATGCGCTTTGACCAATGGTCTCTGATAATGCCAGACTTTGGAGAGACGTGAAGGCATAGATGATGTATCCTCGATTACAACAAGCATCAACAGTTTACCATTAACGCGCTGTCCTCACCGAGTTGCTGCCAGCATCTCACTGACTCCGTCCATGTCTCGATCGATCACAGAAACAGCRAGATTTAGAAAAAGAAAGATYCACGCTGAGCAATGACCTAGCTCTCAAGTTGTGATYGAGGCTCAGTTCCTTTAAGTTGTCCGCATCTTACCTCACTTCAATCCATCAAGTTGTTCTCCTTCCCATCGTCTCTCGATCAGCAAGCTTTGGAGTACAACTCCAGAATAGAATTTTCTGCACTGTCTGTAAGAGATTAGATGGTTGTAGAGAATTGAGCTAGTATAGTTGCGATTGTAGAGAGTGCGATTTGAAAGGGAGAAATTAGACTGCAGGGGAGAAGCTGGACGGGAGCAAGATGGCGCTCACGACGGATAGGAGCATGAAGGAGACGCGGGTCGCAAAACCATCGACTAACTCTTTGTTTGCCTCCAGATACGTGCAGCGCGAGCTTCCCAAGTCAGTTCGCGGAGTCGACTTTCTCAACTTCTGAGACAATTCTTAAAATTTAGGCAGTGACCACATCGTGCTTTGAAAAACGATCATGTCTCGCATTTTGGAAAAAACAGGAGGAAAAACAATCTCGTTCTAGCAATGGTATCTTAGTTTGTTTCATAGCCGGGCTCTGTCAATCTCTGCTGAGCCGGAGAGACGACTAAAGCTAGCTGGCCCCAGATACATGGTCCTGAAAGTGTAGATATCTACAATTCTACACTACCGTGTGGAGGACCGATTAATTTGTGGGCGTCACGAATCAACGGAAGCACTGCAGTTAATGACTTCCAGATTTGCTCTTCAGCACGATTTTTCACCAGGAGATAGAGAGATTATAGAACCCGTCCGCGAGTAGGCAAGTAATCTCCTCCTCCCCGTGCGCCAATCTTGAGATTCGATCGATCGAGGACGATGGGGTTGTATGATCACCAAACAACTGCTCTCGTAATCCTAGCGGTGTGCATCATCCATGGSAGTAACATCCTTGTGGAAGCTCAAAACACCAGCTTTAGCTTCCTCCCCTTCAGCTCCCCAGAMAATTTCTCAATGGTGGACGACGTTCAATATTATGCAGCCAAAAATTCATTTCTGTTGAACTCGGCGGCATACTCGCTGGGTACTGCCAGTTGCGCAAGGTTGAACTACAAGGACAGTGTGAGGATGAAGGATGCCGCATCTGGAGGAGTGGCTTCTTTCAACACCAGCTTCACATTCTCCATCACAGGTTTAGACTACTGGTATGATGCCAGTGGATTTGAACATGGAGATGGAATGGCTTTTACATTCGGTAGGAACATCAGCAATGTTGCGGGGGAAGTGGACGGGGGCGGATCGYTATGCCTCGGGGCAGCGGCTAGCAAACCTCAGTTCTTTGCCGTAGAGTTCGACACCTTCCTAAACCCCGAGTTCAATGACTCCAGCAACAACCATATCGGGGTCGACGTTGACAACGTGACCTCGATATGGTCGTACAATCTCTGTGGAGGCAAGCTAGTCAATTGCACATATCTTGTCAACGGTGGCTCCTTCACTGCGTGGATCGATTATGATAGTCCTTCCCAGAAGCTTGCCGTGTATTTTGCGAATGGCTCCTTGACCAACAACGTTCCAAAACCGCAGAAGCCAGTCATCGTGGAAGCTCTACCTTTAACAGCCCTTTTGGATGAATACATGTACGTTGGCTTTGCCGGAAGTATCGGACTCTACACGGAGGTTCACCAGATCCAAGCCTGGCAGTTTGCGACCTCTGGACTGCCTGAAGTGCCTGGAGTGGTTGCTCCGACAAACTCCGGTACCAGCTCCTCAAGCGGAAGAAAGGTCGGTATCATTGCTGGGGTCTGTGCTGGAGTTGGTGCAATGCTGTTGCTGGCAGGGTTAGTAATTGCAAAGCGGCGGTGGAGAGCTTCTAACACCAAACAAGGTACGAAGTTTAATCTCGTGGACGAAAACCTTGTGCCGCGCGTGTTCACGTACAAAGAGCTCAGCAAGGCGACCAAGAACTTCAGCAGAAGTGAAATGCTTGGAAGCGGTGGATTTGGAGCGGTGTACAAAGGGGTTCTCCCTTCCGGTGCCCTGGTAGCAGTGAAACGGATGCGACATTAGTCCAAGCATTAAGTAAAGAAGTACATCTTGTGAATTTTGTTGTGTCATCGTTAGTTGACCCAATGCGGGACCCAATGAGATCATCTTTGACATCACTATAATAAACTTGCATTTTTTGTGACGTTTGAAACAGTACACAGGAACATTTTTCTTGACATGAGTAGTCTCAAGTCTCATCGCAAAAGTCACCTAAACTTTGTTGTAGTGGATGAGCAAAAGAAATCCCAAAATTTGAAAAAACTCATCCAATTCTAGCTTGTTCTATTGGGTCATTGCAAGAAAGACCGACCGTTTTTTGTAGCGTTTTGCATAGTACTCATGATTTTTTTTTTGAAACATACGACATTTTCAGGGTCGCAGCGTTGGACTGACACGACACATCCCATGGCAACCGGGTTTTTTGACAAAATTACACGCCATGGGTTTTTTTCCCATCAGGAAACAAGTAGAGGAATACAAACAACCCCTATGCGAGCAATGTCAGCAAGGGGATTGAACCAGCAACCTCGTGGATGCACTTGGTGGTTCTTACCACTTGCGCCATCACCCGGGGTAGTTTAGGGTCATCTCGGACCGGTACTCATGATTTTTTGGAAGTATTGTATAATTAGAAAAAAAAAATAGAAAAAAAGTAGAAAAATATGTTTAATGCATATTCCTTCAAGAAGAAGGTCCCCTATGAAGGAAAAGTATAGAAAAATTCTCTAAGCAGGAGAACTAAAAAAGTGAAAAATCTCATGAACATAGGTACTTTGATGTTTTAATTTTAAAAAATAGGGAAAAAAATTTGTTTTTTAAACTAAAAATTGTCAATTTGGGAAGACTTTATGGTGAAGAGATTTCACTAAAAGAATGATGCATGCATGCCTAGTGTGGGAATATACCATAGTAATTTTGTCTTTAGATCATTAATTTTGGATACGTACTAAAAAAAACCTAAACTGCAAAGTGTGACAAATTAGCTAAATCAAAATTTAAATACAAAATGATTTTTTAAAATTTCTAAAAAAACAAGGGATCTGATTGCTATCAAATTAGACATCTCCAATAAAAATTTCAAGTTGATTGGGTTCATGCTCCAAAAGTTATAGCACATGACAACTTTGTCATTGCAAGTGTGACGCAAAATAGGACCGATCTTTCTTGCAATCACCCTATTCTAACTTTACTAAAAAAACATGGTCTTTGAAGCCCCTATAGTACAGTACATGGATGCCATAGTGGCGCCACCTTAGTGCCATGCARGCAAAGAGAACGATGTGGGAATTTTTTTTCACCTAGCTTGTCCATGACTTATCATTTGATGTGGTGGCAAGAAATATATGAGTGTATTCATTACTTGATAGTTGGCATTTATCCAATCAAATAAGTACACAATAGGTTTTGTTATTGTCCACAAGATGAGCTATTATTCAAATTTCATTCATTTTAATTTTARAGTTTGTAAACATAGAATCTTATTTTTGACTAGTACAAGAGSCACATATAAAAATTTGAAGTTTAAAAAAAATGTATGTATGAAAACAAAGCTTACAAAGTGAAGCAAATATTTTTATCAAGACTACTTAGACATTTGTGGACCCTTTTTTTAAAAGTGGACTTTGTCTAATCAAACGTATTCTCCCAAGTGCAAGTATATAATTTCCATACTTGATTGTGATTAGGGGAGGCAAGCCATTTCCTATCACCCCTCCATTTCCAATCTATAGACTGTTGTCTTTCCGTGAAGTTATGGCGCAGTTCCTAGAGTAGTTGTGGCTCATTATGATTGGTTGCAAGGCTCTCAATATTGCAATCATTCCTTGGTCGATTTTGCAATTAGCCTATGGTCAGAATTAAAAAGGTCGTTATCACCATCGTAGGTCAAAGAAAATCTTCCACTAATAAATTCATAGTAATTTTGTTTTATATAATAAAATTTTGGAAAAATATGCAATCCTTCCAAAATCTATTGTTGTACATGGGGAAAATTCMACATTMAAAAAACTTGTGCTCCAAATATGTATAATTGCTTATTTGATTAGAAATGGGTTCCYTCCYCTAATTGATTGTTKKTTTTTTAGATTTTGGTTTTATGAGAAGTCTATATGATGGTTTAGGGGACTTCCACTTTGAAAATACAGAATAATTTCATATCTTATCCAATTTTTTCTTTTTTCTTTTTTGTGAAATTTTTGAATTTTSRATTACCCTAAAYTTACTACGCAAAATGTTTTGTTTTATTTCTTGAAAAATTGCCRCCATGCACCTATGTTGAATTGCTTATTTTGATGGYTYTGGGAGTCAACATGTGATACAATAGAACCTCCTTTACTCAATAGGTCCCGGACCGGTTTGACATATTGGTTTGCAAAGGCTTATTAGCTAAGAGAGGGTCAACTTTAGTCACAACCTCTATAATATGGCCCAATCCGGGACCGGTCTCACATATTGGTTTGCAAAGGCTTATCGGCTAAGAGAGGGTCAGATTTAGTCACAACCTCTGTAATATGGCCCAATACGGGACCGGTCTGGCATATTGGTTTGCAAAGGCTTATCAGCTAAGAGAGGGTCATATTTAGTCACAACCTCTGTAATATGGCCCAGTCCGGGACCGGTCTTACAACATTGGTTTATAGAGGTTCCTTCGCTTATAGATGAGCAACTTAACCCCTTTAGAATGTTGGCTAGAAAAATACAATGTGGATACATTACAGGTTCTCTCCACAATCTAGATTTCAAGCATGGAAAATTGGTTTGTTAAAGCATGAAAAATTGGTTTGTTAGGGCCAGAAAATTAGATGGCATTGAGGTATGGGCATACTTAGCTTGCTCTATAATTCTTTTAAGATATTTACACTTTAGTGAAGTTTAGAGAAAAAATTGGTGTATTCATTAAGAATACGTAGAATATGTTCTTTGACTAGGCATAGTTTTTACCCTTTTATTCTTCTATTTTATTTTTTAATCTCATAATATGCTCCAGAACTTTGCCAAAGTGTTCATAATTTCATGTTTTGCCTAATACATAAGGGAACCGTCACTAAATTGTGAAATACTGGAAAGTAAGGCCTAGGCATGGTGGACACATCCTATATTAGGGGTTAGAGAGGTTCTATTGTAACTGTATTTATGGATCTTTCATGCAGTTAGTTATGTTATGGTGAATGTGGGATAGTCTGCCCATTATAAAGGAATTGAACCCATCGAGGGGCTTTGAGTTTCCTTACTAATTTTGATACTAATTGACTTGAGTAGGAGGTTGTCCACATCSTCATTACAACCACCACTTAGGACCASTAGAAGTTGATGGCGACACATGGCATGTGAAGATTCATAGGAGTCTTGTATTAGCCATCCTCCATGACTAAGCCAAGAAATCTTGGAGATGGATTGGGTAATGGAGATGAGATTGTGAAGATGGATTTAGAAATCTTGACAAAGATTTGAGTCCATCATGCAAATCTTGACCCAATTAGTGAATCGAGAATCTCTTTCCCTCCCAATTTTTGCATCATGAAGTGGCCCCCCTTGAGTTCAATATTTTTCTAATGCCTAACTTTTGTTTTGTGAGTGTCCATGGCAGATGAGCCCTGTCATTGGGACTCATTCAGTCAATTGCACACTCTTGGCAAAGTGGCTGCAACTACGCTTACATTTGGGATGTTTGTCAGTTCCTAAGCTTTTGGGTGTATAACCCAGGAATGACATCCAAGAGCTAAAAGTGACCAATGGATGATTTAAAAAAAATTTGAACAATCGGAAGAATGCATTTTAATCCTAGAAGGATGTGGGGGAAATCATCATTTCTAACACAGTGAAAACAATTGGTATTAAAAAAAACTAAAAGAACTCATTTGAAGTCGAAGTACTGTAGAAGATCTCTCCTTTCCATACAAAATTCCGAGGATGAATAGTTGCACTTTTGTCCCACATGGAAAGATTTTGTGTCATCTATTGGACAATAAACAAAGGACCCTTTTGAGTCATTTTCCAAGATGGTGAATATTATAAAAAGAAATTTCTCAATTTACCCTCTTTTACCACAACTAGGCTGCCTGTCCCGGCCAGGGTGAATTGACCCCCTCATTGCCCCGATTGTGGATGGATGGGGGATGCCCCGATTGTGGATGGATGGGGGATGAGGGTGAGTGTCCGTCCGTCCCTGACCTCCTTGCCTCCCTCCGACCTCCCTGTTTGGCTCCGACCTCCCTGCCCCCCTCGACCTCTCTGCTCCCCTCGACATCTCTTCCCGTCCACTCTTCCGACCTCGACGAACAAATTTCTTGCTGTTCGGATACTGCATCATTCCGATATCTGAATTCTACTCACCGGAACTGCCCCAAATATTGAATTCCTGCTCTTTGATGTTTGATTTTTGCGCTTCAATCTTGGAGAGCTGTTTCAATTTTGTTGTAGGTCCGTGAAATGTGGATCTGGAGTTCCGTTGGAGTCTTTGCTGTGTCATTTCGTCCAAGTCTGTACATAGCAATGGGTAACAAGTTTATAAGCTACAATGTTACAATTCCATTGCAATGTCAAGAAAATACATAAATTATTTTGCAAGTTGCATCAAGTTGTATCAGATTGAAACAATGACTAGCCGTTCTCAATGATTTTCAAATGTCTAGCCTCCTACCTTACTATCTGTTGAGCTTCACTTGCGAGTTCAATTCTTCTTCATTGAGTGAACTTGGAATGTGTAGTTAGAAGGAATTTAGGGTTCTCCCTATAGTATGCTCATTTCACCACCAAGTAGGATCTTTTTTGTGTTTCTTAGGCTTCTTTCTTGCTGGCAAATCCAAGCTTGATGGAGTACTAATGAGTGCTAATGGAGTACATTGCAGTTCCATTTTGAGGTTTGGGATTGTGCCAAAATTTTGAAAAGTAATTCGTTCAATTTCCCTGCCATCCCAATTCTATGTCATGCAGATCGATAGAACATAATCTATTTTCACTTCAATGCCAACTATTGCATAAGATCAAGGAAAATGCATCTTTCAATCTCATGTGAAACAAGATTCAAGAGTAACCTGCACCCATAGCATTACTCAATGTTAATGGTCTACTAATTTCCAATTTTTACAAAAGATACACATTCAATCTTTCTTTATTTTTTGACACAAATGAAACGGAATTTTATTGCATAAAATAAAGTACAACACCAACCACAAGACTTAGTGGTCTAGCAGAGAAGGGAAACAAACCACCAAAGCAAACATATGCATTCAATCTTTCATGATGAGAGGATTTTGGATTCACATTCTCTAGCTTTTTAAGGTTCATGAAGACACATTCCAAGTTGGGTGAGATCTACAATCAAGATCTCATGATGGACAATCCAACTATTTCTTACCTACTTAATTTCAGAATTGAACACATGAAATTTAACATTTCCAACCATCCATAACCGGCATTGATAGCATGAACTTTGAGGAGTCTTTGAAGCCCAAGGACTTTGATTGGCAATGATTAGTATGTTCTCCAAAAAATTTCATAGATTCACAGAATAGGCATACCTAATCTTCCACAAAGATTGTCTATGATTTTTTAGCTTGAAATTTGAAAATCATTGAGAACGGCAACTCATTGTTTCTAACTTAAAAAATAATTCATGTACTAGAATGCGAGGCTCTAAGATCTTATTGTACTTTGAGGGATGCATTTCAAGCTCATTGCACTTAAGTCCTTGAAGTATCCTACAGTAAATCTTTATAGAAAGGATTCTATACCTAGTTCAAGTGTTTTTCAAACCCACCAAATCTGAAGTAGGGTAGGGTAATGCAAGAACCATGCTCACACTAATACTTGCACACATTTTAGTGCACATACCTTACAGCTGTGAGGATGCACAAGCAACTGAGATCATCTCTTGTGGTTGTGAAACACTCTATTGACGAAAATGGCACAGAAGAGACTCCCAAAACATCAAACTTCAAACAGATCCTACTTCTAATGAGCTCCAGATCCACATTTGGCGCAGCTTCGACAAGAGTGAAATGATGCAATATCTCAACATCAAGAAAGTTTCTACATTGGAGCATCCAATTTTTTCAAACACAAACATAGAGCTTTTACAGTTGAAGCAGATTCGGTGAGGAGCATCTGGATTTCGGAGATGAAAAAAAGGGTGCAACATCGGAACAGCAAAGAAGTTGCATGTCAACGTCGAAACTGGGAAGTCAGGCAGGTTGGTGGGGAAGGAGGCAGGTCGGAGGGGGAGGGAGGCAGGTCAAAGGGGGAACGAGGCAGGTCGGAGGGGAAAGAGGCAGGAGGTCGGGACGGACAGGGAATGGTCCCCTCATCCCCCCGATCCATCCACAATGGGGGCAATGAGGGGGTCAATTCACCCTGGCCGCCTGTCCCTATCCTGACCAGCATGGCCTCAATGATATTTTCATGGCCTCACTCACTGTGAGTTACAACTGAGTTAAGTTAAGTTAACTTAGAGTTATTGTAGAGTTTCATCTGGACTGTATAGATCAGTGGTTGACGACCCGGAAACCATTCTGCCCAGTTTGCAAAAGAGATGCACAATCAAAAGCAGCGGAGCCTGGGGCTACGGAGGTTACGCCATTGTTAGCAGCAGTGGGAAGAGGTTTGGGTGGTGGTGGTGTTCAAGTTGGAGCCACAATCGCATCTGCCCATACRTTACCATTGTCGTCAGCATCTTCACTGAATGAGACTCCAGATACACGTATCTTCTCTCTCTCTTACCCTGATGTCAGTGAAGATCTCTGCTAAGTGTAGAATTTTTTATGAAACCTCAAGCATTTCTTGCAGTATAGTGTTGAGAAGATTGCTTTTTTACAATGCTTGCAACTGCGGTTTGGTGGGTTTAGGGTTTAGGCTTTGCTCTCTCGTTTGTACAAGAGGAGGCTCTTTCTTGTAAGTAGACACTAGTGTAACATAGTGACAGTACGTTAGTACGAGGCATGAGGTGTTTGTTTCGGGTCTRCACTTGCGTTGTAGTGAAGAAGTGCCTATTGCTAGGTTGTAGTAAGGAAGAATTTAGAGGCTTTCTAGTAGTACCTGGTATTGGTCGACAGAGGTTTTGTGAAAATTGATTAAATTTATGACCGACTTCAAAGAGAACACCTGTAGTTTAAGTTATAGATTGGCAATGATGTTGGCATTTTGTGGAGGGAAGGTAACTGTGAAATGACACTCTTGTGAATGATTTGCCCTTTCGTTCTATGAGCTTATGTAGCTAAGAAGTTGATGAGTTGATGAACATAAGAAGTTTAAGAGTTACTTGGTAAATTGTTGCTTGAGGATTAAACCACAACATTGAAGATCAGGTCAAAAACTTTGGCTTCTCTCTCTTAATTACGTGGCACCAAGTAAACCCTCTAAAATCCAGGGCCTGTGTGTAGYATAGCTGAAAATTCAACTMAGGTAGTATGCTCTTAAAGCCYGAACTCATCTCRAAGCCCAAATTCATCATTGATAGTAATAGATATTTCAAGGAATATGTTAACCATTCTTAGATAGTGGTCGCATTAGAACATGGTTGCTTTTAGAGCATACTACCTTTATTAGAAAAACAGTTTTAAAGGCTACAAGCTAGTCAGGTTTATTTACACGAGTAAAAATTACAGAGGAAGGGAACCCCATTTGTGTTGCTCCATAGGTTCACTCGGCTTGCAAAATTCTTGAGCAATTCCGTCATTCTGAGGTAGCTTCCAGACCAAAATGTCACCTGCCAGASAGTTCCCAGAAGTCAATGCATACTGTTCTCGTAATTAAGAACAAATTGCAACGAAAACCCCTAGTCAAAAGCGKATTAGCAACGAAAACCCTAACACTTGTCACATGGATGGTCAACTAGTCAGGAAGTGAACGGAACTAAGGGATCAAATTTGCAGAGTGTACTTCTAGTGATTAGTAGCTGCATATATATCAACATTAATTCTCACTCTTTGTTTTTTCTATCTGCTCAATTCAAAGGCCAGGGTTGCCAAGAATTGAGAGACTGATTTCAAACTCTTTCTTCGTGACTTTTAGAACAGGCATGGTCGGAACTACGAGGTAGTCATGCTTCCAGGAGTGTGTGCGGCTTCGGTCATGCGCTACTCCCTGCATGCTRTACACCATATTGGACTCGTTTTGCACGTCCACCCGCTTCACTTTGAGAGAGTAGACCACCTTCTCAACAGCCCATAAGGAATTGCAGTAGAAGTACTCGATAACTTTACCAAGCCCTAAATAGACCAACAGCCACGCCTCCTGGGCAGTCACCATCACAAACGTCCCAGGGACCGTCATCCGGAAGTTGACCGATCTKTAGATGCCAGAGCAATGTCAGTCTGCTTACAAATCATCCAGCTTGGTTGTACCAGCTAGCTGCATAAAGCTTTGCAACTAAGGAGTAATTGGTAGGACATCCTTTCCGAAGAAATTGTGTGTAGCCAAATAAGGAGCAATTAGAATGGCACAAGAAATTTGAAAAGGATAGTGAAATGGATCAAATGCACTTTTGGGAATCAAAAAGGTGTTTTTGTGGGCAAACACAGATATTATGTGGCAATCAAAAGTACTTTGTTCAAGAATGTTAAGTATGTCTGCATGCCAAAAAGAAGGTGGTTCGCCTGGCGGAGCTAGGAAGTGGCAAGATTAGGAATTGATGCTTCTGAGTCAAATGCAAGGGCATGTTCTGTTTCAACACGTCGAGACTGCAGGCGGCTACAGGGCATCGAATTGATTGAAATTCACACAAGCTTGTGTGAGGATGCTCTTCTCTCTTGGTGTACATAAGCATTTCCAAGCAACCGGACTGAGCATACTTGCAAAGCACTTGGAGAGATTCCACAATCTTTTCAACGGCCAAGTTCCGAATGTGACCAATGGGGCTTGTGCAAGTGGGGCATCCGCCAAATCCCTGGATGAGTTTTGAACAACAAGATGCACACGCTAAGTGCCCGTTCTCGCACTTCCATCAACAAAACCATGCATCAACCAACGCACCCCATGTCAGGATCGCAAAATCAATAGAAAAAAAATGTCTGGAGGCAATCATGGTTTCAAATTTTGAGGAATGGCTAGATGTGCTTGAAGTAGCACATGACCAAGCACAACATTCAACATAGAAATGTTGAAGRCACCAAAAGGTACTCAACATGTTGAATAATGATCAATAGAGAACAATTATGTTAGCAACCCTCAAGATGATGCAATGCTTGGTGACCGTTTCAAAACATTGGTATTACTAGGTTTAAGAGTAGCCATTTCCATTGTTGGAGGTTCTCATCATTRGACAAAACTTTCCTTTTGACTTCAAAATCATTTTCTTCAACAATTAGTTGGAAGTAGCTTACCACCTCAAGGAAGTAGGTACCATATTTCAACATTGAAAGCTCATTGTTGTCTTCCTCTAATTGGAATGTTCAAACAATGGAATTTTACCCCTCTTTTTGGTCTTCCTATTCCATTYATGAAACCAAAGATATTTTGCCTCATCAATTATTTTAAAACTACTAATGCCATTCCCCAAGTRGAAAAGTAAAAAAACAAGTTCCTTGTTGAAGGCTTCACAATACACTACCATATGCCAGACACTACCATTTGCACATACTCATCCACTATGGAATGCACTACATTCAAAGAAGTTTGAGATCTACTAATGTAATCCAAGTTACCAATGAAACAATAACCTCCAACKTTACTTTGCACCAATGCACACATGCAAGTCAAATCTAAGTGCACCTATTACCAATGGGGTTTATGAGCAATTTGGCACTAAATCTAACAAGTTTCAAGGTTTTGAGCAATTTGGCACTAAATCTAACAAGTTTCAAGGTTTTGAGCAATTCATCCAGGTCCCTCCAAATTTGAGCTAGTGATGTTAAGGCACTTGCCAATTACTATTTTTTTTTTAAAAACATTGCCTATTACTCATGTGTTGAAGCAAAAAAGGAATCTATGGATGCCAATTTTGCAAATGAAACTATTATTAGGGGTCATCACACCTCCTTCTCCCCATTCACAATCTTCAAAGAATGAGGACATGGAACTCTCTCCTTGAATTGCAAAGGGCCATTTTCTAATATACTGAGAAGCTGTTTCTTCTCGTATGGAAGTGAAGAATGGGCTTAAAGATTGAGAAGTCATGCAAGAGATTAACAAGCCATATCCATTTTCATTCTTCACATGGTGAAAACGGGAGTCCCACCTTCATAAAGAAGGACTCCTATGGGCTCCTCTTTTCACTCCACAACTTCTCATCCTTCATAGAAGTTTCACTCTCACAGAAGGTGTGACAACCCCAATCTAAAGTTGAACGAAAGTAACAACAGATCACTCAACCAAAAGTGAACAGTCTCAAGGTTATCAGACTACAATAAGGAACCCATTTGCATGGAGTCCCTTCCCATGCGTTGAAGAAGGAACCAAATGACAGTGCACATGTCATCCAAACATCTGATTTCTACAAAGTGTGGTTCAATCACAGTCAAACACGCTTTCACGTGTGACACTCACAATTCAAACATTCTAGGTTTAAGGTTGGAACCCTACRACTTCAARCTTCCAAACTTCTATTYCCCAATYATCCAACTGTTACATAATTTAGTGCATTGAAATCCTCTCGAAATTGATTCAGGAACGAGACCCACTTAAATAATTTTAARTTTTCATTCTAATATTGGAAACCACTGAAAAAGACAGAGAAAATAGGTTCGTTACTTCGTCAATATCAAATGCTACAGCAGTGTGACCCTACTTTTATCATAAAAAAACACTCCAACGGACAATACTCAAGCAATTCATAGTAAATTCATATTCCCACGGACACGACAGATGATACATATTCCCGCGGACAACATTCAAAACATAGATAGTGCATATTCCCACGGACAATATTCAAACCGTCCATCGTACTGTACAGTACTGCAAGCCACAAAATCAGCCCTACAAGTGGAAGGCGAGAATTAGGGTGAAGTACCTGGTACACCGGCGGAGTGAAGGTCTCGGAGCAAATTGGGCATTCCAGAATATCCGGATCYAATTTGAAAGTCTCCCGTCGCACGTGCTTCGCATCTACTGCGGCCTCCGGAGTGGAAACTGATGCGGGCGTTTCATCTCGCTCCCTCTTCTGTGCAGCGTCGGCAGGATCCATTCGTGCTGAAATTAAAGCTCACACAGCGGAGGAGTGAACAATACGAGGCTTGACGGCAAGCAAGTGAGAAGAACCGTCGTGAGTACATGCAGTCCCCTGCTCCGAAGTCTGACGCGGGAAGTCGGAGCGCCGTCTCCCAGTTTGAACAGTTCACGGTCATCGGAACCTTGGGGGCGATCCCAGATGGCACTTGATACTGGGAACGCCGGGCCTATGACCGTGGAGCTGCATGTCAAATTCCTTCACTATGTATACTCACATTTAGCAACGAAATGTGAATGAATATTTATTTATTTAGTTTTAATTTTGAGAGATGAAATCATAGGTCTTATTTCTTCACAAAAATTTCCGACTTTTTTTTATGAAATTTTATATTTCTTGAGAATTTTTGAAGAAAAAATGAAGAGAAATCATTTCAAATAGAAAAGTATCTCAAAAAAATAGGAAAATTCACTGTAGTTGCATATTATAGTGAAGAAGACTATAGTGTAAAAAAACTTCCATTTCATCCTATGAATAGAATTCAATAGGCATTGGAAATACTCCCATAATTTAAATTGCAATGAAATATTTAAGTTTAGAAATTTTTCAAATTTTTAGATTAGAGTAGAAACTAAAGTACATGACCTTCACTTCATTATTGTAGTTTGACATGACTTTTTTTTTTTATTAATTCATCAATGTCAAAATCAATTTTTTATTAAAAATTAAGAAACAAATAGTGAAATTTGTGAAAAATAAATAAAAGCTTTGTTATAAACGTCATGGCTAATAAAGGGATAGGGTTGAAGGGTTAAGAATTGGTGGCCAACATGACTACAAAACCAATATATAAAAGTGTACAATCCTTTGCACTTACTCAAATTAACAAGCTCTTGATTTAGAGTTTGACTTTGTTAGACTCACCCAAAGTTAAACATTGATGCATTGGTGACCTTACTATCAAATTGGTAAAAAAATTATAATAATTACACCATTTTTGTTTTTATGATTATCTTTAATTTGAAAGGACATGACACTTTGTTTTCAATGAAAAAATAACAAATTGTGAAATAATTACAGGACTACAAAACTAAAATCATCTTCAATTCATATAAGAGTGGAAACAAACCACTTTGGATGAAAAAGATAACTTTTTTTAACATTGCAAAGACAAAAGCCATGTCACACTACACTAATTAGATTCAAATTCAAAAAGCGTCTCATCTCAATAGAGAAATTTCAAATTTCAAGCAAGAGCAACAAATTTCCAAAATACAATAGAATAGTATATTTTGTGATCATTTTTATTGCATCTTCTTGTGTTGAAAGGTCATAAGTTTCTTGATGAGGTAGTTTCCAACATCATCCAAATCAACTTTCATTTAAGCAAATTCCAAAACAAGAATTAGATGAAAAATGCTTTGCAATCATCACATACATTGTTCTAAAATCATCCAAATGCCATTTTTTAGGTGCTTGCAATGTTAATCCCTTAGCATTTGAATCCTTGTTTGATTTTTTGCATATTTTTGTTTATATCTTTGTAAGTATATATTACTTACCTTCATTTTACCAAATTCATCTTATAAAATATGGTTTTAGAATGTCAAGCATTGGCTGATTAGAGGTAAATGAAAAGTTCTATGTTCAAAAAGCGTCTAGAATCTCTTCATCGTCCAAATTTTGGACATCAAAGCTTTTAAAGGTTAAGGAATTAAGGTAGCAACACCCATAACCGTCACTGTACCCACAACCAACAATAGAGTTCTCTTAAATTGTTTCCAAAGGTACCTTGCCATGCTTAATTGTGATTGGTGGGCTCTGATTTTTTTAGATTTTGGTGCTAGAATCAAGGCAAATTTACTAGAGTGTGGTTTAGGGTGCCCTAGGAAGGTCTACTTTGAAAATTCATAGAAATTAGATGCCTTATCCAAAATTCTATTTGTTTTTTTGAAAATTCATGATTTTCAATTGCTAATCTAGAAAAAATATTTTCTGTACAAAAAGGTGCCTCCAACTCTGCTGAATTGCTTATTTTGACGGTTATGGGTGTTGCTACCTTAAGTGCACTCATAATTTTCTCTAATAGCAATTGAATATGTTTACTATAAGTAAGATAGGAGATCCAATTTGCACCACAATTCATAGTTATCGTATATGCGCTACTAGATATCAATACAATAGTATACACTTTAAACTTTCAAATGTACTCTATTGATGGATAGTAGCCATCAAATAACACACACAATCACATAGTGCAATAGGGTCTCCTATCTTAAATTATTTTGTAGGATCTTATTAGTAAATGAAAGAAGATTCTAAGTCTCTAGCAAGCATTTTTTTCCTATTTCCTTGTTCATAGAAAAACATCTATTTTTAGTAGTTTCCATTCAAATATCGGCTAAATCTAATTTTCTTAGAGAAGTTTTGGTAATCTTTGTATCTATCTATGATTAACCCCTAAAGGTCTTTGACTATGCTTTCACCAAAAACGCTCCAAAACTGCCATTTCTAGTGCAAGTACCAAATTTTAGAAAAAAAACATTTTTGGACAAATGTAATCGTAGGATCTTGTATCAAAATACTTTGGGAAGATGTGGAAAAAATTTCAGATTTTTTCACCATGTGGATTGCAAGATATCTATGTTTAAAGTGACAAAAAACCTTTTTTGAGCCCTGCGAAAATCCGGGCAGCTGCATTTCAAAAGGTCACATTTGTATGAAAAAATGTCCAAAATGGTGGTTGGTCTTTGAATTCATCCTTCAAGGTAAGTTGGTTATATGATTAAAAAATTTCAAATCATTTGGAATTGTACAACATGTAGGAAAAAAATAGTAAGTAGAAAGAAGTAGAGAATGATTCAAAATACTAAATTGTTAACAATTTATTTATGAAATTGAAAATTGCCAATCCCAATGGTTGAAATGTTGTAATAAACAATCCACACCCAATATTTTGATTTTTTTTCAAAATTATTGAAAAATGAGTTAAAATGAAGGACTTCAAAGTTTATTTTGGCGTAGGGATTCCATGATTGCCCGCAAACAAAAACTCTTCATAACTTTTGACTCGGTGATTGAAATGGAGTAATTCAAAGCTTCTCATGTACATATAGTTGTAGATAATCATTTTCAAATTTTTATTTCTGAAAAAAGTCATTTTTTCAGACCTGCCCGGACTGCCCAGAGATCAAAGAAAAGTACATATATTGCAATAACTTTTTAACCATGTAGTCAAAAGTCATGAAAATTGTTGGGCCTTAAAGCTACTCCTTGGACACATGTTGTGTAAAAATTTCAAAGAAAAATAATGAAAACTCTTTTCGTAGTGAGCTGCCCAAAATCACTATGTTGCCAAAAAACGCAATTTGGTTCTTTAGGGATTAAAAATCAATAATACTATGGACAAGTGCCTAAAGTTCAAATTTAATAAAATATTCAAAATTTCAAAAATTTCAAAAATTTATTGTAGAAACTAGATTTATAAACTTTACATCGTTAATAAGGTTCAAGTTTGAAAAATCTCATCTTTATGTATAGAATTTAGTTAAAAAATATTAAACTAGACTTTGMAATTTTGAAAAAAGAAATAAAAGTACATGATTTTATTTTTTGTAAACCTAGAGATTACAAAATTAACAAATATATCATATTTTGAAATTTGAAGAGAATTGAAATGAAATGGATTTTGTAATGATTTTCTTAATATTATAGAAAATCTATTAGTAATATAAAGGATCATCTCAAACTTGAAAGGCCATATATTGTTTAGATAGAAGTTCATAAAGTAGCCACTAATAACTCCATTACAAGGCATTGAATTTGKCTACTAACAAACCTAATGAAGTCCTAATCTCATTTATTAGAGAAAGTTTGCCATGGGTTGATGTTAGACTATAATGGGTGGATTTAATTTAACCCCTCATTGCCGAATGGGACGAAAAGTGTCCTCACACAGTCTGTAGTCCACTTTGAAACGCTCTAACTTTTGCATACAATGTCAGAATTCAATAAAACTTGTTGGGAAAGTTGCGCATAGTAGCCTAGTATCTATGGTTAAATTTTCAGATCAATTCAAGACGTATTGAGTTTCTAAAAGTCATTCGAAGTTCTGAGGTTGAATTTGGGTTCAGCACATTGCATTGTGATGGCTGCAACTTCGGGGGATTGTATCTTTTTTATCAAATGTTTGTTTTCAACAAAATTTGTTGGGTTTTGTTTCCATATAGGTCTAGTTATTGTGGTAAGAGTTTCATGCCAATCCAAGTTGTTTAGAATGTTTGGAAGAAATTCAAAGTTCATAATCCATAATTGTTTGCATTTCAGTGAACTTTGGCGGCTCATAACTTCTTCATATATGATCCTTTTTCAATAATTTTTCTTGGAAAAGTTGCGCTTACTATTCTAGTTTTTGTGGTTAAAATTTCAGATCCATCTAAGACGTTACGAGTGATTGAGACGCATTTTAGTAGAAAGAGATTCAGCCACAAATGTGAATTTTTGCTCCTTTTTTCACTATTTTTTGACATTTCAAATCCATTTTGTAGGCACAATGAGTTAATTTTTTGATATTTTTTTCACCAAAGTGTTTATATTCTAGTTTGGAATCACTTTGTGGTTTAAAGTTTTTTCATTTGAGTTAGTTTAGAAATCAAACTTCACCTCCAAATGTGATTTTCAGAAAATTTCAGCACCTTTTTCTAAAACTAAAACATTATAATCTTTCAATCTATGCGATCAAATGATCCCAAATTTGGTCCACACCATCTACAACATGCACAGTACAATATTGTACGGTTTAGATCTTCATAACTGACTCACAACTAATTGAAGCCTTGACTTTTAACACTTGCAAAGGGAGGATGCTTGTAAGCATGGTTGAAACTTCGGTGATGAGGGGTTAACCCATTAACAACTAGGTCGATGACTGATTACTGAAACTGACATATTTTCATCAATAGCAGATCATCTATTAAGAGCAAGCCCACAGTTGACTCCCCAAATAGGGACATCAAGTGGAGGCTTGGCGTGTGATTATGATGGTTGTGACCAGCCTCCTCCTCAGCTTGGGGGGCTTGCTCTAATGAAATTGTGTCAGTTTGCCACTTTTTTGTAACCTGTCATCGACTTAGTCGTTAATGGGTTAAGATCTCAACCATCTCTTGCTACTTGAGACCACATGAAGAATATTGGGTTTGGTTTAGAAAGTGACAAACTTGTCTRTCAAGAATTCATGGTCCTCTTCTTTTGATGGCACATGATTTACTCGCTTTAAATATTTTATGTAAATTGATGACAAAGCTTTTGTATCATGGGCTAGTTGGCAATAGCTTGCTAGTTGGGGTGGGGTGAGATGAGCAAAACAAACTTACCTATTATTCATCCATTAACTTATTAAAAGAAGTGCTTGACTTTATTAGAGGTTTTTCCCATCCTTGACCAACATCCATTGATTTTTCAAAAGTCTAATCTTTGATTGATAGATCTCAACACCCAAAAAAAAAGGCCTTAAAAGTTCCAAGGTAGATTAATTTGATGTAAGCAAACAATATCTTACAATTTGATTTTGCAAAAAATGATTGAGGAAATTGTACTTTTCTATCTAATAGTACATTTCTAAACAAAAACTTAGAGGTCATTGGGCATTTAGGGGCTAATAATGTTGCATTTAGATACCAAAAAAGTTCTTAAGTAGCAATTTTGCACTGTCATATAACTAGGCGTATAACTTGCAAAACTCAATTTAGAATAGATTCCTAGTGCAATATCTTTCTTGATCTTCTACAACATATATCATACATTATCCCACACTATTTTTGTGATGATTTGCATAATCAACCAATCAAAACGATAGATAAGAGACTTCTTTGCTTTAGCCATCAAAAGAATAATTCTTGCAATAGAAACATTTTKCACGGCAAATATTCACCAAAACGATAATAGGCCTGAACAATTTTAGTATCCTCTACAATCGACTAAACCAGGACATAACAAGTCGAAATAGAAGTCTTCCACATCCACGAAAATAACAGACAGCATTAAATACACATTAAAAACCAAAGACATAATATTCCTGCAGGCAGTCAATTGGTGATCATGGAATCACCAGAAATAATTGGATATATTGAAACCTTGCACAACGTCTACATACACACGGTCATACTTGCAACGCACGGTAGAGCGGAGCTCATCAATGAGGCGATTCCAGTGGGACCCAAGCTGACCAACGAAGCCATCACACTCCAGCGCCAGGTCCAAGTTGAGGAAGCTATTGATGAACTCTTCGTCCCATCCAAACCGAGAGGCAAAATTGTTAAGTGCCACATTTGGGTCCGAAATGTCCGAGTTCCTCGTAACACGCGTGACATTTGTCCAGAGTACAGTCCAGTTGGTGAGCTTTGCAAAGAAACTGATGGCATCCGGATCTTCGGTGGTCAAGAAAATCTTACGCTGAAGCTCATTTGGGTGACGACTTACCAGAGCTTCGGCAGACTGCAAGTAAGCTTCGTGGTTGGCAGTGGGAGACGTCTTCAGACGATGCCCGTAGTAGGGAATGTGCACAGAGATTGTTCCACGCTCCAGGGGCTCCTTCGTGAAGAAATAGTTCCGCCGGAGCTCGAGCTCGTGCAGCAGGCGAGCATTGGGGCGMACAATGTAGGCCATGCTCTGCGCTCGCCACCAGTGGAACGCATTCTCGGGYAGCTTCCCAGCCTGCAACAARCTGTGAAACATRTGCGGTGTTTCCAATCGCAAGTACTGAATGATATTCGCGGGGTCGTCGGAGTTCATCRTCGCCTCCTTCAAGGAAGATCCAAACAACCTCTCAGAGAAATTAACATCACTCTYGTTGCGGTAGTAGCTCTCCATGGTGAGCTCTGAATGTCGCCACAAGTTGTCGAGATTTGCAGTCTTGTTTCCAAATGCATCGTGCACTGTGCAACTAGAGATAGGCTCAAAGTAGCATTCGTCTAACGTGGTTTTGTTCTGGCAAAACCATCCATTGACCCATTCGTAATTTGGCTGAGGGTTCAGCACCAGAATGCGGTCCAGGTTGATTGCGGCTTGCAGAGCCACTCCAAGCGTGTGTAGAATTGTTCCAATGCCGTGCTCAGGRCCCAGCGCTTCGTACACGATGAACTTCTTGTCTTTACAGCTCTTGGGGTGCTGGTGCCTCCATATGGCGCGTTGGGCTGCAACACTTCCATACAACTGCTGTCCTGTGTGATTGGTCCGATTGCTTTCTGGTGTGTGTTCCTTYGACAGCCCAGTCCAGTGCCGAAACGGAAACAATTCAGGTTCACATTCCTGTCTGGAATAGGATGTGTTCCAGAGTATGGAGTGTGCGCCTTTGAAATGTACYCTCCGAGGCCGTGGCTCCAGGAAGTCCTTGAAAACTTGGGCGAAAGATTCCTCCTCCGCATAGATTTGCATCGGCTCTTGTATGGGATATATCTGCAGGGAAAACAGCGACAGTGGCTCGTCCAAGTAGTAAAATTGCAAGAGTGAGATGAGAAAGGCTCCACCTACTACAAAGAGGGTGGCCTTTGTGAGCATCAACTTCCGGCTTGGAGAGATCGACTGTACAATCAACAGAGACATCGACTTAGTTTTGCACATGGATGAGTAGTCAGATTTTAAAACGCTACAACACCCATAAGACTGATTAAAAGAATCAAAGTGACAAATGGTTTGATTCGTGTACCATGGTGAATTGCTGACGACTTGGTTACTGTCGTCAAAGTGGTACCATGATCGTTCCAAATAGCTTAGTAAAGGCCGAAAGTCAAGCTTCAAAAAACCTGTAAGTAGAATTTGCAYAGTAACSGGTGTYACAAWCKAGAGGATTTAAAGTACTATGGTKAATGATATCTAGTGCAGTTGAACAACATAGTCTACGAAGCTACYAGGTGGCAAAACAATAGTCCAAATCTAGGTACCTCACTCCGAACTACCAAACCCTAAACCCCCAAAGTCACATCTATCCCTCTGAGGTCTGCCCCGTTCTGATGAACTAAAAAGCTGCATTGTTGTGCCAAAATCACATTAAGCTCAGAAAACGCAAGCAGATCCCGTATTTTAAGGATCTTAGAGATTATCCGTTAGCCTCTTAAGATGTTGCYCCAACTCTCCACAATAGTCCAAATCTACGAAAGGCAACCCTTCAAGGAGGACAGAGTACTAATCCATACGTCTTCGGCTTAAACCGAAACATCAGAATACACATCACAACATAGGTAACGGTCTAGCAGAAGTGCATCCTTCATAGCTTTCCAACAAGTAGGGTTTAACACAGAAATGCGAAATAAATCTTTTCTTAAATGAAATGCATGATGGCTCGCTATACTCTGCGGTCATGTTCAAGGCCCTCCTTCGATTGCTTACAGTGATCTCAATACTATCAAGTTCAGAGGTGCATTACAGTTCTTTAGAACCACGTTTTCAGTAGGTCTCAACAGAATATCACTCAAAACATTTTCTTGAAACCTTAAGCACGAAATCTCAGCTTAAATGTAACGATTGAGCACTCACCTCATCTCCAAATACCACGACAGTTCATACCCTCTGACCCGATTAAGTATACTTTTCACCGGAGCGGAGATTAAAAGACAGAAAAGCTCTGAAAATGCACAACGTTGGTAAACTCACCTGGCGGTAAAAAAATCGGTTGAGAAAGCGAAGGGAGCTACAGAACGCAGCTGCGCCGTCGCCGCCTAGCACAACTACCAGCTGAAGCACTCCACCTCATACTCCACATTCACAAGATCGATAGATTTATCTCCACAGATCGAGAAAGATCGTCAAAGAAAGAGAACGTCACTGCGCACGGGCCCTAACCCTAATCCGAACAATCAGGATCCCACATTATTGTTGATGAAGCGATCCTCAGCCAAAAGGGCTGGCATACAGTAGTCGCGTAGCCGGATCTAGGGTTTGCAGCACACAGCATGTGCTTCCAGGACGACTGGAGTTCACTGGAAGTTAGCACAGACTCCTGAGCTTTCCATCACAGTGGCGGAGTTTCTGAGGCTAACTTTACCAAATGCATAACGTACTGATGAGTACTGACCTGCAACAACACGATTATGGAAATAATTTTTATTTTTTAATTAAAAATACTAATTAAGTTGTTTTGTCAATTGTGATGAATATTAGAATTATTAAATTATTTTTTGTAAATCAAGTGTAGRATGAGAAATGTAAATTTAATTTTAAAATTTTAAAAATCATCTATGATAAACAACTAAAAATTAAACACACASAATTTTAGATGCTTTTGGATTATGATATATATGACTTGCAATTGCAATAATTTTCTTAATTTTTTAATTTCAAAAAGTGGATTAAAAAAAAGACTTATTAAGCTTCATTTTATTTTTGGATTCAATATTAAATATAGTTATTTTGAAAGTTATAAACAAGGTTGCTTAGGGTACATCCGCTTTTAGAATGCACGGACCTTTGGTAGATAAAAAATATCAAAAGCACAACCATAATTGATTTATGACTTCTTAGAATCTACTCTACATTTAATTAAGTGAATTTTCAATGTGTTTTTTCCCCAAGATCTAATGCATTTGAGGCTCATGTCAAAGAGTTTCATGTCCTATAAAATCAAGATTTGTCATGGACATCCTTACACAAAATCTTCAGTAAAAAAGTCATTAAAAGTATTTTTTACAAAATTAAAAAAACATTTTAAGCTTTAAACAAAAAAATGTGAAGCTTAAAAATAGACTTTATAGGATRTTCATTTTTTTAAACACTAAAAATGATAATTTGTTAAGATTGCACGTAACCTCACACTTTGGATGATACCAAAATATGGTACTTTAGGCATTTAGGGATTAATTACAACTAAGTTATTGTTTAAGCATTCATAGTTATTGTTTTGAATATAAGTTAATTTTATTGGATCCTATTGGCAAGTGAAAGATATTTTCAACACTCTTTAGCATACTTTTTTCAATACAGTATCAATAAGCTATTAATATTTAAAATTCTCTCTCTGGGTTTCAAAAAAACAATTATACTAAGTTCATATAAGCCGTGAAAACAACCAAAATCATTCTTATATCCATATTTGACTTCTATCCAAATAGACTTCTATCAAATGTGTGCCCAAAATTGCCATTAAATTGCTCCCTTACTTAATTGCGATGGTCTGACTATTGATTTTTTAGAGTTGGATTGATTTTTTAGAGTTGGATTTTATGGTCAAGCCGTGTAACGAATTTGAAAGAACTTTCACTTTGAAAATTCATAGTAATTACATATCTTATCCAAAATTCTATTTTGTTTGTTAATTCATGATTTKCAATTGCTAATATACCATAGAAATGTTCTTTTCTTGAAAAATATACCTCCATCTATGCTAAATCATTTATTTTGACATTTTTGGATGTTTTCACCTTAAATATAGAGTAGAATTGTCATTTTTTGTGTAGCATACTTAACATTCAATTCTTATGCAATCCAATTGTGCATACCAAATTTTAATTCCAAAAACTAAAACTCCATTTTGGGTGAATTTTCATTTGCATAACAAAGTTTGGTCATCTGATACCGCACATTGATTTCTTCATATAAATCATATTTTTGTCACTTAATGGGGTATTTTTAATATGAACAATGTGTGTATGGTTGTTTCCTCTATGCAAGTAAATTATAAAAAATCATCATTAATGCTTTTCTATCAATTATCATATACATTCATGAATATTAAATGACAATTACCATACACAATAATAAAATTCTTATGAAGACACACGGCTCTTACAACTTGCTAGTCAAAGAACACTGATACACAGACAATATCTATTCTGTCTATACACTCAGACATGGATTGTATACACTGCGGTGATTCAAAAACCTGCCAAAAGAGGACTTGAACTCAGTCCGACATAAAAGCTAGATAGATCTTCAAGAATTCAGGTCACACTTGCTAAGGTAAGGTAAACCAGCCCATTGACAAAGCATGAATTTGCTATGAATTTTTGAAGTCTTCAGTCCAAAAGAGTCTGTAGACCATCCCATCACCAACAAAATCTGAATCCATGACGCTCATCTTGTTCACCTAAAGCAGTCATAAATAGTCATAAATATTTTCTAACAAGGTAGGCCTAAAAAGTAATTTTTTACAATGAATTCCCATTGAAAAGTTGAAGGCTCCTACATAACATTCACTAGCAGCACTACTAACTGCCTTCTCCCTATGAAATGGTGTGGAATATTTCACACCATATCAGTAGCTATGAGGCCACATGTCAAATTTGTTAGAATGTTAGCAAAAAAGGAACTGGGTTGAAACTAATGCACATTATTAGTAATTTAGTAATTTAGTTTAGTATTAGCTATTAGTAGTTTTGTTTGTTTTGCAAGTAGTTCTCTGGCACCAAAAAGTAGTTGACAAGTGGCTCCATCAACATTTTCTAAAGCATGGTATGTGTTTGGTGGTGTCAAGTTACCATGTATTCAAATTTGGCCCTCTAGATTTGGATGGATGATGCTCAAGAAAGGAAAAGGCAGGTTGACTGAAGATTATTGAATGTTATGTAATGAGGTCACTAATCAATCCATGATTGTCATGTAAGACACTAAGACATGCATTGTGGCCCAAAATTTCACATACTGAAAAACCCATTATGGGGTCATTCCCTAGGTGACCACTATGCGTCTTCTGACCACAATGCGCTGTTTTACCTTATTACACAGTAAAACATCGGACTCCCACCAAGGAGAGCCATGTCACCACAATGTAAATCCTACACGTTCACTTATAATCTAAACTGCAAACATGGACAGTGATGGCTTGGAGATATGTTCTCGCCTGGCAGGGAAGAATCTAATTGAACACATCCACAAAGCGACAGTCAATTAACTCAAGTTGGTGGTCTTGATGTCGACGGTGGTTTGCTGCTTGCCAGTCGCAATCTTATGGGYCCTCGTACTGGAGCCACGGGATCCACTGCTCTTCCTTTCTAAGAACATAGCATTCCACACCCACAAGCTCAATTAAGTCCATATCAACTCCAAACATGCAGGTGGAATGTGGCTGGTCACAAGAGTCTCTAACCCAAACAGAATGTATAATTCTCATGTACGTCTTTTCCATGTAATTCTCAGTTAAACAATCCTTCGTAGAATCCTCACTGATTGAGAATTTGAAGAGTCTTATATAACAATCTTGGACTGCCAACCAACTTGCTGCTGTAGATTTATTAAACACTTGTTTCACTCTCATTAAAGACACCATAACTTCGTAGTTTTTCAAACCATTGCTTAATCTCTTTCCTTGGGATAAATTCACAGAATTTTGTTATATAAGTAATATCAAATTCCATTGGCGACCATTGGCGACACAAGGTTGCATGTTGGAGATAAAAGCAGCAGGCGCAATTCATGTCTCCAAGGAATAAATGATCCTACTGTTTCTCCTCAAACAACTAAGAATAATTATAGCATTTGCCAATACAAGTTTAGCTTTTCTATTCACCTGTGTGATCTCGATACGGCCATCCAATGCCAGTTGACGTGCTACCTGTGGAGCACAAAGTCCACGCTTAGCACGGACAAAGTCCACAGTACTTTTGTGAATCAACAGCTGCTCCTAGTGTGTAGAGTTGAAACACTTCCAAACTATTTCCAATCATAGATCCAACGTTAGCTTTCAGGTCATTGTACGCCCTATCAACGATGTTCATCGGAAAGTGATTTGCAAACGTACCTCCCTCGTGAGATCCATGAGGTCCCTCCAATTCTCAGGATGCAGTGCTCTGGCTGCACATCCCCATCCAAAATGCCTTTGTCAAAGAGCACAATCCACAATCATGCTGTGGAAACCGAGCTAAAGCAGCAGCAGCAGAACAATCACCCGGTCTAGCTACCTGAAAAAAGATCTTAAGGAGCACTCTACGTGGATACTACTCACAAAAGGCTACAACAAAAAAAGATCGTTGCACAGAAGAAAGGACCACAGAAAAACCCTAAAAATAAGGAAAGAGAAGCAAGCTCACGGGCTTCTGAAGGGCAGATGGTGGACGATTGAGCCCTCATTTGTAAAAGCTCCAGAATTTTGTCCTGAAGCTCCTCTCGCACCACGTCCTCGTCACCCTGGATAAAGCACCTTAAATTTTTAGATACTCCGCACTCAGGGACCAAAAATCTGCACTTCTCTTTAGGTGTGAATTGGGTCATAAGGGTGGAAAAGAAGAAAGCAATCTCGTTTTGTGCGTTGCAATCCCGAGCAGCGGAGCCTTACTTGCTGCTCTGTGGCGTCTCTCGAGAGGAAGTTTTGAGGCGGTTTATTTTCATCGAAGGACCAGATGCATGCCATCAAGGGTCTACTGGTGAGCCAGTCATTTTTGAGTTAGTAGTTGAGTCTTGACTTTCGGATATGAGTTCAGTCATACATAACATGCTTTAACATTGGAGGGGTGCACTGCTAGAATGGAATCCAAAGCATTATGCTGATGAGAGTAAAAATAGAATTGAAATTGGCCCAAGACTATGGGCCACGACTCGAATTGTCGGAAAGTCATTTCTCATTGACCATTACCAATCTCTTGTACCCTTTTTTACATGCATAATGCCTTCACTTACACTGTAGGGGTTCACATTTAAATAATTGATTTTTTCACGAGCCATCATCAGCTGGTTGTGTCCTTCGAAAAATATGAGAAGGCGAGGGAACCTTTTATTTTATTTTGTTTTGGCATGAACGAACTGGATGGCCCTCCTTGGTAATGGAGATTCTAATTCGAAGGCGCTAGGATCAATGTCTAAAGAATACTTCGTAGAGTATGTTTGCAAAAGCGGGAGTTKTAGCAGAAAGGGAATTGATACGCTTACTACAATGTTGACAGCGGCTCTAAAAGTGGCATCGTACCTGCCGTTMCCGTATTCTGCCCTGTCGATTTTCATGATTATCCCGGCACCCATTCGAGATGCTGTGTACGACTACGTGGCCTCGCGGCGCTATCACTGGTTCGGAAAATCCACAGAGTGCATTTTGCCAACAGAGGACGTGCTGGATCGGTTTGTCGATAAGCTTGAAATTCAGGAGAGAATGAGGCAAGAGCAGGACGACGAGGAGCAAGTGGAAGAAAAATCATGAAACTTTCGTTTCTTTTGATTGATTTGGAATAGATCTCATGTGTGCTCTTGAAGGTTTAAATGTGCAGGATTATTCCTCTCCAGTACAGGCTGAGTCTTCTACTGTAGAAGGTAATTGTTTTTGTAGGCAAATTCTACTGAAAATGTGGGTCTGTACAGGATTAGGAAACATCATACGTTTTCACATATGCTTCAGATATTCCAAGGGGATGCAGTTGAAGAGTATACCACCATGCAGCTTACCTCCTGTTGTACTGTTTAGGTACAGTGTCCCTGTTGCTCGCAAGTAGAGTTGTGGACTTGCTGAAAAAGGTTTTTTAGTCGGTTGCTTTGGCATCTTTTGTAAGATACCGGCATCTTGTTGAATCCATCTTTCCTCCGTGGACGCTTGATTGGAAATGTTCAAGACTTCAAGCTGTCAGTTCCATTATTTGCTGTGCTGCAGTGTGGAAAGTTCGGTAAATTCTGAAGTCAATGAACCGCCGGTGAGGAAGATAAAGAGATGTAGACTCATGTAGACTCATGTAGTCACATGTAGACTCTGTCGGACAATGTTCTTTTAATTTAGAAAAAAAATTGAGGATGACAAAAGACTTTTTTTCTACTTGTATTGTACAGTACCCGGCAACTCTCAATCGTCCCCCCCCCCATTCTGCCATTCCAAACAAAATTGTTGAGTGCATTATATGATCAATCTTTGTTGTGTTGCCTAATTATCATTCAATTCTTACACAATTTTGATTGCACAACCTTGAGTTTAAGAAAATCAAAACTCTATTTTTGGTGAATTGTTTTATTAAATTTTAATGATTTTACACAATAATTCATTGAAAAACATTGATGATGAATTTTTTTATTCAATTGTGTCAATATGTAGGAAACATCCATACCAACATCTTTCCTTTGATAAGCATCTCCAGAAAGGTTTAGAATTTCCTCAAAATGGTTTTAAAAGTTGTGATGACTATGTCCAAATTTTGAAAAATAGATATTTCTTCAATGTATTTAGATTTTGGCAAAGCAATTGTACAGTCATGATCAAATGTACCTAATTAATAACAATGTGAAGGTCAAATAGCAAAATCTAATTACAACTAAGAGATAGGATGTGACATTAGAGAAGGAAGTATTCCCCGGTCAAGAAGCGCGTGTTCCGGCATCCTCCTTACCGACACTGCTCCCACCGCGTACAGACTGCGTCCTTCCCCACACAGACAAAACTAATTTCCGAACATGCACAGACAGTCCTCCTCGACCCACAACCAAATCCCCCACAATCAGAAGTTTCATTTCATTTCCTTCACAAATTAGACACCCATGATCGATTTTCCAGTACAATTTTCACATCCCAAGTTCACAGTTTTTCCTCATATCAGCCCCTCTGATTTCCACCTTCCTTTCCAATTGCAACCCTTTCCCTTCTCCTGATAGAAATCTTGCTTACAGGCATGGAATCCGAGAGCTTGGACGCCATTTATCGATCTCTGTGGAAGGTATCATCCCTTGAGGACAGTGACATTCGCTCCGTCGCTAACTACGTTCTCCGCTTGCTCCAGAGCAACTCGTTTTCTCCCCAATCGTGGCTCAACTTGTTTCTCTACATTCTGGAACGCGAGTCGCAAGCTATCGCCCGTCGCAACGTCGTCCACATCATCAGCGAACTCGTCTTGAGCGAACGAAATTCTGTTTTGAGTGAACGCTCGGGTTTGTTGTTTACAGATTTGGTGCGCAAGGAGATTGCGGCGATTTCACACGCCGCGGACACGGGCGAAAGCACTGAGGTGCGGATCTTTCTCCACCAGCGGATCTTCGAGTGGATAGAAGAGGGKATTGTGTCTGCCCAGTTYTTGAAAGAGTTGCAACAGGAGGAGGAGAAATGGAAGTTCAAGAGYGATAGGCCGAGGTATAAGCGAAGGCCGGARGAGTCGCCGCCTACGTTCGACCTTGTTTTGTTGGGGATTCAGGGACAACGACGACGGGACGAGGGAATCGATATGCGGAATCTTGTGGTGAAGGGGATGGCGCAGGGAGTGAGGGAAGGGTGGATACGAGTCGACGGACAGGGTCGTCACGTCGTCGTCACGTCGTCATCCCGTCGAATTCGTCGCGGCAAGCTCATGATGTAGAGATATTTTAGCAGATTTTGATTTTTCTTGATCGACAGGCGCAATCTTGTCCAGCAGGGGATAGCGTGGGGCTTGGGGGAAGGGTAGATGCGCGTCGACGAACAGGGGCGGTACTTCGTCACCACGTGAAATTCATTGCAGCATCGATTTGCTATTGAGAAATTTTAGCAAGTTGTGCTAAAATTTTAGCAAAGTTGTGCAAAGTTCTACTTCAGTATGCGCAATCTCGAGCAGCAAGGGGTGCGCTGGGCGTGAGGGAAGGGTTGGTGCGCGTCGACGGAAACGGCCGTCACCACAAAGCTAGAAATTCACGACGCGGCCCTCACGTCGTCACGACATCATAGCTAGAGATTAACAACGCCGTGTTGAATTCAGCAGAAGGAGCGCCCTTTTGTTGTAGAGAAAATTTAGTACCCTGTGATTTTTCTTGGCATCCTAGCATCAAAATGCGCAATCTCGTGCAGCAGGGGATGGCGCTGGGCGCGCTGGAGGTTTGGTGCGCATCGCCGGACAAGGCCGTCACCACACAGCTAGAAATTCACGACACGGCCGTCGTGTCGTCACCTCGTACTAGTCATATGGGTGCCGTTTAGCTGGAGGTTGGATGCGCATCGCCGTAGTCGGCTGCCACCACGTAGCTACAAATTCACGACACGGCATTCACGTGTCCCGATATAGCTAGAGAGTAGCGACGCTGTGCTGTGCAAATTCGACACTTGTAATTTTACTTCAAACCAACTCTCGATAATGTACAAAAGATCTACCCATTCCGGGTGGAAYTCAACACGKTGTATCTACCCACACTAATTTTTTGCTCTCTTCAGCTCGTTCTACATGTTTCTGTGCAGCGCTCCGCATGTTTTGTGTTTCTCTGTGCTTTCTATKTAGAAGATGCTGAGAATAYTASTCCGTCTCATAGCTTGTTAATATGAAGCTTGTCAGAGATCATTCGATAGAACTGGCTACTTCTTTTTCTCCACGAGTTTGGCGTCTCTCTTCACCTTCTTCACTTTCTTGAGGACGATCTCGGGCTTCACGCTACCCTTCACAAACACCTTCCTGTCCACCTGGTCGCAATCCACCCTCTCCACTCCTGCGACACCTCATTGAAATCACACAACCAGTCGATCCATGCACCACAYCCTGTGTTTCTTATTTATTTACTCTGGGTGAACAATGATTGAGTTACAATTCAACATTATGGAGAATATTTTGTGTTTGTATTCCCAGCTCATGTGTTCACTCCTCTGGAAATTGTCGTGTATCATCGAGATGGGTCCCTGTGAGAATTGAAGTAAAGAAAGACAAGATTGCAGTGGTGAAAATTCATGTTTCTGCACATGAGGGTTTGATTGTTATACAAGCTGGCGGGGGCTATACAGTACTAAGTTTGTAGTACCTTGGACGTCTTCCAAAGCCTCCATCACTTTCCGAGCGCAGCTGTCGCACCATATGTTCACGTTCAGCTCAATTGTCTGAATCTGTGTCACTCAACAGAGTACAATAAATCCATGCGCTTGTTGGAACCAACATCGGAGCCTTAAATTCACTGCAGAGAATGTAGAAAATGAAATCAATTGAACACAGAAAAAATTGTAGCAGACCTGACTCCACAAATTTATATAATCTACGGAGTACTACCTTGGAATTCTCTTCCACTTTCTTCTTATTAGCTGCTTCTTTCTCCTTCTCCTTCTCCTTCTCCTTAAACAAAAACAATGATCAATTTTGGAATTTATTTAAACAAACATAAGGTGAAAGCACCCAAAAGCGATCATTTAAGCAATTCAGCATAGCTGAAGGCAACTTTTTCTGAAAATAATATTTTTTTAGTATTAGCAAGTAAAAATCATGAATATTAAAAAAAAAAAATTAGATTTTTTGGATATTGTATGTAATTTCTATGATTTTTTGAAGTGCCCGCTCACTAAACCACTGGAATGTCCTATAGGTGTACCTAGATCTGAACACTGCCAAAATTAGCAACCAACAAATGAGAATTAAGTATGTGTCATTCATATGTGTCAGCAAATCATAATCAAGACATATTAACTACAACCAATGGATGCAATTAGGTGTAGTCTATGGTACATGATTGGGTACAGGTGCGCTAATGGGTGTTTCTACCTTATACGTTAGCTCTTAACCCTTGAAGGATGGACAGGTGGGCGTGGAAATCATGCATTTTGATTCCGTGTGACATCATCTCCTTTGAAAAAACTAAATATATTCATTGGAAGTCAAAGTACTATAGAAGATCTCCCCTTTCCACCCCTAATACCGAGGATGAATGATTGCATTTCTGTCCTACAAGGAAAGATTCTTTGCCATTCATAGGATGCAAAACGCCCTCGGCGTCGTTTATGGGTTAAACAGAAACAATGATCAAACAAGTCATTTTAGTAAGTCACAATCAGTGTTACACATGCGAACTACAAAACTATTTGGCATCTTCATAATATATTGCAATCAAATTTTGATGAGGGACGTCACATGTCATCCAAATGGCCACTGATGAACCCCTGGCCCATGACGTAGTCTGAATTTTCAAAAACATGAAGGAAGTGTAAGTCTTAAAGTGAAATTTTAGGAGAAAATTTATTGACTTGTAAACAAAGACCCATAGATCCACAGCACAGCACAGCACCACAGAATACAGTGCAATGAAGAATGCAATGCACTGAAGGAGAGGAATGATATTACAGAATCCAATGTGATTCTGCAAGTCCAATGATGATTCAATATACAAGCTGATCGACGCCCTAGCTGGGGGGCGGGAGCATGGGAACACTAATTTTGTTGATTGGTAATGAAATTATGCGTTGTAGATTACGAAACAATATATAGCTGCCTTCGGCTTCAAATATGGATCCGATCGACAATGAACAACCCTAYAATTCAAGACCAAAAACCCGAGTAAAAACTCCTGCGTTGAGGATCCAAGTACCTAAGATGATCTGCTCCATGCTCACTCATGCTTTCTGATGCTTCCGGCTTGGAATTCGTTCCTCGCAATGCATACCACAGAGATCTCGGCAGTGAAGAAGCCTTGGGCGGAGCAGAAGCACTGAAGCGTCGGATCGAGCCCGAATGGTGTCGACAGATCCCCCTCGATCCAGAGCTTGTCATGGTAGCAGAAGCGCAGCAACCCTACAATCCTGCAGAGATTGCTGCGCATTTTGACAAACGCTTAAACACATGAATGCTGGTGAGAGTAGCCCACTAAAGGCTACTTTAATTCTCTGTGTCTCGACCTAAAACATATTCGTCCTTGACCCCGGGAAGCTTCCAAACCCTTCAGTCAWAYTCCAAATCGAACCAATAAAGGCACCGGAGTCAGCGAGTAACAAGTTCTAATGCCTTTCGATTCTCTGCTCGCAGATGCAAACAATTGATGCTTTAAGCATTCATATCCAGTGCATCCAGACCTTCCTTCCATCCTTATCAGACCTTGAGTGAATTTCCTAGTCCGCTTACTCCTACGCGCACGTATGCTCCTGATAGTTCTACGATTGACAGAATCCTAAAATTTTTTGTTCCAAAGTCGAGATAGAGTACTGCAAGGAGCCTGTTGATCAAACTTCCAATGCCAAGCCCGGTAACTCTAGGTCTCCACTCAAGATTCACGTAGCCGCATCAGACACTGGTCTTGAAAGACTCTCATTGTTTGAGGAGATATCAAGGTCTTGGTTAAGGGTTTACATTCCACGCTTGGCAACCTCTGCAGTAAAAACCCACGTTCCATTACGACTGTCCAGTGGAAGAAGCGTAGTGAGGATCTAATTGTAAAATATCGGCCACGATCTGCTAGACTCAAGTCTACCATGTAACATATGTGACCATCTAGGAAAACTCAACGCAAGTTCTAACCTGACACCTACCTGGTGAGTAGTAGAATCCAGGGTGAGGTAGGAAGAGGACGATATCCAAGGACCATTATCACAGTGTGCAACTCAGCCTCCGCAGTCAAGATCTCGATGAATGAGTAACAAAAGTTACAGTTGACAGCCTTTAATCAGAATCCACCATGTTCGAAATGAACTAAATCCTTCAAACCACCGCCTAACCATTTCTTCGCAATAGTGCAATTCAAAGAACACGCGAAAGATGTGCCAACTGGTGCTGCTACTCCTGTCTCAAAGTAACGCAAAGTAGGGGAGCAGGAAAGTAGGACAGAGGCAAAGCAGTAGTACTGTCTACGCCACCACGAGGCTCGTACACCTGTAGCTCACTGCAGGGCATGAGGATTCTCAAGCTTTCAATGTGGAACGCATTTAGTACAAAATCATCATTGAATATCTTTCTTGCTTTAGAAGATTGGCGCAAGAAGCGACCTAAGCCGGTGTTTCCCTGTYGTCAACGCGAATCATCCACGGACGGGTCCTCCGATTCAACAGGTACCCAACGAGCTCAACACTGCCCTGAGCGACACTCCACCAGCACACAACCAGGCCCTGTCAAATGATTRCACCAGGAAAAGATGCACGGCCCTAGTTTCCGGCACTCAAACACGATATTCTACTACTCTCGTCCTACGCCTACACAAAAACGCAACAAGCACGCATTGAAAAGGACATCCACGAGTGTCTCTTCTCTCCAAATCATATCCAGACCACTACTTACTCACGCAACCGAAAATAACCCTCTACCTCGCAACCACAACACAATGCAGCACCTTCTCCTCCCCCTTCCCCTCCCAAATCAGCCATCCATCAAACTCCGCCACGGACGTTAACAAACGCATACACTAAAAATCCACCGCAGAAATCCACCATCAAGACATACCTAACACCAAAGCGACTCTCTCCTCCACAAATGCCCACATCACAAGAATCCCAGCAGCTTCACCATCACCTCCAGCATTCCAAGGAGCTCTCACTCGCTCAMAAACAAAGAACCTGTCAATCCGCTAGGGCCGATACGTCGGGCATTGGTCGCCACCCGAAAAAACTAAAGCAAACGCGCCGGGCGCTATTTGAGGGGACGGGAAACGCATAGAGCGAAGAAGACGCGGCATTATTATTGATAGCACGGGGACGAAGGCGTATCGTACTGGGGAGTGACTGTCAGGGGCAATGATCCAAGTATCCTTGGAATCGGCGGCATTCCAGCAAAAATGATCTGCACAGCTCATCAACAACACCAGCACCAGCCAGCCTCGGAAAATCACAAAATTCCGCCTGCTGTGATGATTTGCTTTCCCTCCGTCATCGCCATCGCCATTCCCCTTCGGCCGTCGTCACCTTCATCGCGGGCTCCGCCACCCTCGGCCCTTTTGCATCGGGGGCGTGTGCACTGAGAACGGGTGTTCCCTACATGGGTACGCAGGCTCCTTTTAGCAGTGCATTTTTTACTGTGTATCATTTTAGAGAAGTAGCCAGGTATTTTTCCAGTACTCATGTCATACTTGGGTGATAGAGTGATACATCAAAACTAGGTGATAACTACTAAAAATCTGGCTATTGGTCTTGTACTCTACAGCAGAAATCTGGCTATTTCAACCGAAACAAATGAAAATTTCCTTACTAAACATAGCAAACAACTTTTGGCTTTTACCCAAATGGCGGAAAATCATGCCGAAAAAACCAATGCTTGGTAGGTAGGTGGCGCGATCGGGTCCAAAGTTAAAAGAGGGCGTTGCCATTGATGTGGTGCAGCCTCTTTTGGAAGTGGGCCTCCTTGATTTGGAGCGGTCTCCGGGTTCACAGCACGAAATAACGTAAAAATCAAACTCAGAGAGAATCGTCAACACATTCGGTGAGTGCGTAGAATTAGCCAATAAAATGCACGGAGGAGCTATGATCAAACAAGAAGACAAGCCAGCACAATCTCTAAGAGGGTAACAACTAGATTGAGACGAAGTACAGTGCTGAACTCACTTGAAGATTGACGACCACAAAATATGATTCAGTCACTTTTTGAGCACTTTTCTGCCATGCCGATTACTCAAGAGGTCAGTCACGGAAGACAAGATGCTTTAGGTGTGAAATTTATTTTAATGCACACCATCCAAGTGAAGGAAAAGAAAATCAGAAACAACAACGTACACAATCATAAGCTCAGGGCGGTACTACAGTGGAAAGTAGACCTGGAGTCATGGATTGGATAACTCAGTGATTTACAGCAGAACCAATTCAAGGTCATTACATATTGTAGATGCATAGATCACTAAGAGTAAAGAAGGATTTGGGACGGAAAGTAAGGGCTTGAGCCTGCAGCAGACAATAAGGCAGGAGTTAAGCACCTGTTTAGCAAACAGCTTCTGAATGACGCAACCATCGCGAGCAGCAATATGGTCCAGACGTTTGTCTGATCTAAACCAGTCCGCCGCTACTATCTGCATCAATGGGTTCCCTGCCTGAACCTAAACATCAACCCCGCAGTTAGGAAAGACGAAGTCTCAACTTCCCGTAGGCCCAAAAAGATTCATGAAATACATAAAGCTTATTTTACATGTGCATAGCAGTCATACGCTGAAGAAAAGAAATAGTACCCAACAGCAAGCTGTGTCAATTCTACAGCTTTGAATATATGAAGGAAACTTCAAAATCATGGTAATAAAGAAGGTGGCAGTCACCTTCTTATTGTCCCTAAGGTAGCGTTTTCCGCGTATCAGGAAGGTGCCAGGTTCAGCACCCCCCCATGTCGCAGTTCCCAACGAGGATTCTCGAATCATGAACTCCAGGTCAGCATCATCTGTCCACTCCCTTCGTCCACTGTTCCTTGAAAATGAAGGGTGTCTTTGACCTGATGAATCTCACAACATTAGTGTCAATGCTCAATGCAACGATGAAAGCAATATCTCTCACAATTTCCTTCCGTAATTGTTTACTCAGAAGACATCAAAGATACTGGTAGCGGGGTGAACTTAGGAATTTTAAAACCGCAGGTCTAAGCTGTACTATGGCACCTGAGGTAAGGTCCTGAAATCGTTTGACAATTGTTGCAGCCTTTGCTACAGCGTTCTGAGGAGCATGCACCTGTAACAGTTAGAAAGTGCTTCCACAAACCAGAGAGATGACATGTCAAAAATGAGGCTGAGGATTAAGGCAAAAAACATTAGTTTCAACTTRATTGTTTTATTGGTTCGTTTATGACTGAATCCTTTTTCTTGTGTTGCGCTCTGAAAAAATTTATGCACAAGATCTATATTCCTTTGCGTATATAATTGGGAGAAATTTCAGAACGTTATGTAAACGACACATTAAAAAGAAATGCACAAGGCATCAAAGAAAATCATTTGAGTGCGAAGAAATCGTACGAAGTTGCGTGGTTCACGTTCAGCTTCGTCCATGGATGAACCCTGGCCTTCATCTGAAGAGATAAGCTCAGGCTCCAGTCCACGTTCCCAAGATGTATGGCCCTCATCAGCATCRAAAAATTCATCATCAGCAACAACGAGGAAATTAGTTTCTGATTCTTSAAGAGTTGGTTGCGTTGGTRCCCTGTCCCGATTCGATTCTATGTTCCCAGTTTCTGGTCGGCCCTCCGTACTCTCATAGAAAATGTCCTCATTCTTCTGCCGAATTTCCGGCTGTTTTGAGATGATTGGTTTATCCTTCAACTTGTAGAGCTCACGAATCGCTGATAGAATGTTCAAGATAGGRTCATTAGTCCTAAGAAYATTTCAGAAGTTAACTATAATTGMATGCAGTTTTAAGCTGCTGTACTTCTACACTTMATCCCAAGTCCTGTTGCTGTTTAAATTCAAATGGTTTTCGTTATTCCTCATAGACACAACATCTTTGCGTGCTTCCGACAGGAAAAGACCATCATAGAACCATCGTTCTCCAACCAATTTATCGTGTGACTCCGCAAGATTCACATTCAAAGATGACGTGTGCCAAGGAAAATTTTCAGTTCCCAAACGTGTATTTACGACGACTGAACCTCATACKCAAGTGGTTTGCTAAGTGGCCCTAGGTATTCTTTCTCAAGAAATTGGTCAGACAGAAGTAATAACCTGCAATACGCTCGAGCATGAGAATTGTCATGTCACGGTTGCGAGACCTCCACCAAAGCCCTTTCCAGTCTTTCCAGTCCACCTTCATTATGTGCATCACCGTGCACCGCTTCACATCCCCATTCTTCCCCTTCAATGGTGATATTATGTAGCCTCCGCCTTCACATGCAGAAACCGCAATTTCAGTTATTGCAGCATCTTGCGAGAAATGAGCACCGCTTCAGTAAATGATGAGATGTGAAGCATATAAATTCCAATTCTGTAGTAAGCAAAGCACATTCCAGGGGAAAGGTCATTTCATATCATTGAGTTGCAAACCRTTTTCATTGAAGTTGCTAGAATCATGCTCGCACGTTTAAGATTTTTRWTAGGCACATGATCAAAAGTCTACATGCCTGTGATGCAACAAACAAATAAGATTGAACATTTCACACGATGCTAGATAAGGATTACACTGAAAAATAGAAGAGCTTCATGATCTCACTTTGTAACCAAGCTCGTGTGAATTTCTTGCTGGGAGGACACTTCTCATGCTTGACTGACTTGTAGAGTATGACTGCCACACATTCATGAAAATTAATAGAACTTCAAACACATGAAGGACAAGTATCTCAAAAAAAAGGGCACTATGTCAGAACCTTCAATCACAAGGACATTCATTTTCAGAATCAAATGCYACTTCGAGGATTTCTGAAAGAATAAGACCCCTAGTGTTMCAATTYAATCCCTTACAAAATTACAATATAGATGGCATACCGTAGGTGCCGTCCTCATCTCGCCGCCAGTAACGCTGGAAGACCAAATCCCGAGGCTTCATGCGCCTGCACWTACCCCAAAGAACGTAAACATTGTACAATGTATAGGACAATAAATATCATAAGATATTGATAAAAGTCATAAAAATCCTTCATAGAGGCTGCTCTTCAGTTTTAACAATCACGMATCGTTCTAAAGACCCCCAATCCACTAATTCTGCATATGACAAAATGACCTACCATGGAAGCCACTTMGAGTGGAATTGTTTGTGTACAATGTCCACATGACCATGCACGTGCTCTATGACTCGACCTTGATGAAAGCAAAAATCCCACCTGCATAARACATCATTTCTACATTATCAAAACACAGTCGCAAGTATATAAATAGGTTCACTAAGCGGTTCAATTTAATCAATCCTAAGCGTACGTTGTATTTTTCACAGCTTACACAGATCTGCTTGAACTGGGAAGACAAATCTCAAGTGTCGTGCATCACCAACTCTACTACTATCAGCATAAAATAATTCAACGAGAATGGGATATGTTCAATCAAAACCAAATATTACAAGAATAGAAGCATCATGTCAATGCACAATCTATGCCACACAAAAGAAAAAAAAAATTCTATAAACTTACTCAGCTCGAGAAGGCCCCAASGCCATGACTGTATCAAAGACGCTCGCAGGGCTAGCATTTACTACGCCCACTGCCATGAGTGTCGGAGAGACATCCCCAACTATCTATTACATACACGAGCAAGTGATGAAAATGAAGCCATGATCAAATTTTCAAATATGTACTACATATCCTGTCAGGAAGAGCCCCAAAGTGACGGTTACATTTCAGGAGGACAAGCAYGCAAACTGGCCAACTTAGGTAGTTCTTCTCCARTAGACATTGAATTTTGAGATCATTTTGGGATAACAAAACCATGTAACAATTACAACGAATGGCGAAACAAGTATGTCCAGTTTCAAATTGAAGGTGATTATGATGTATCCCGTACTTGAATGACACACAAGCCAGAATTTGAAAATACCTTTTCAAGAACGTCATCGTCATCGTCGGTATTTTCCTCAAAGAAACGTAGACCTAAATAATGAGGAAAAAGTGCATAAATTCAAGGTGAAACATTTTCAGGAACATGGGTAGCGACAGCAGTAGATTGGAATGCTTTATGATATTTGTGCGAGGTTGTAAAGCTAATCATACTGAGATGGGACAAGCAAAAAAAAATTCCAAAGATTAAGGTTTTGCATCTGCAAACTTGGTAACATTTATTTTGCCTCAAAAGCTTCAGATCTACATTCTCCCTCCCACAAACCTTTCTTAGGAATTAAAAAAACCATTTGGCAGACTATAAACCAGTCAATTGYTTATCCCTAAACCATGTGACTGACTGGCTGGGCCCGGGGATTTTGAACCGTGCGCGAGCAGGTCAGACTGGCGCCTCTTCATTTCTGATAGCTTAACCACTATAGGCCTGCCTGCTCCGAGTACATATCCTGAGCGGATCTTCATAACCGATTGGGGTCATGAGTTCCTGTACACAACTCGTTCCTAAGGCGGTGCCACGTTCTGATCAATTCTATGCACAAAGATTCAACTTAGCCTGTGTCTCGCGGGACACAAGTCCTGCCACATCAATGGCACCCGTCCTCACCACCCCGTCTTCACAAGCGGTCTAGCTCCTCAAAATAATGGCGACGGGCGCCAATTCCAGATGGTTTCTTGAGCCGAGAGACGTATACTTGTCTAGAATTTCTTCTGAATCCTTTGTTTATCCATGGTGCAACCCCGCCCATGTCTCAATACTGTCCACAGCTACAAGTAAAACCCAAGCGAAAGATCCTGCGATCACCTTCGATGAGCGAAAAGTGGAGGGTATACGCCTCAGCTGCCCGAGTGCAGTTTCCTCATATGGTACATCCGATACAATGCTATTCCTCCCACAATAATAGTTGCCCCGACTGCCAATACCAGGAGTTCATGTCAATATCGCTGACCTCAACATAAATATTGAACAACCACGCAGTGAAAARCATTCCAATCAATTTGCAGAAGTTCAAATGGRGATTRCACTGAGGCACACGAGAGGCAMCCACGAACTATTCACGAAATAGMAAACGAGACTGATTGCATGGTTGCCTCRCTCATAATAGATGACATCATACAACGTGTAAGACCGGTGACCAAGTTCAGAAGTGGGAAAGGAAACATACCCACAGCATATCCAACAGAGCGTTGGATAAAATGACGATGTTGTTTCGTACTTTTCCCTTCCTCTGTTTCTGGAATGCTCAAGTGAGGGCGCTGAGCAGCCTCAACTATCCTTCGGAATAAGTTATTATTATCCCCTAGCTTCATACTTACGGGAATTGGAATCTCCAAACCCATCGTCGTGCATATCTGCAAGCAGGCTTATTGGTTAGCAAAGCTCTGTCAAATATAAACAACTGGTCAGCACGATATATCCTTCTAAAGGAAACGCTTAAGACTAAAGAGCAGTATGCCAAAGATACTGCAAGTATTTAACCGTCATCAGACCCATGTACATGCAACCCTCAGTCGAACGWTTCATATCTTCTTTACTTAATGCAATTCACACAAATGCAACCCAGAAGCAACAACATTGTGACCTTCTTTGACTATTCAAGTTAAACCAAGGCTAATAGGAGTTYCGGAGGTCAGGAAGGCAGAGGGTACCCGAGCAGAATTCGTTATGCAAGAAGGATTGGATTCCTCATCATCCTTGGCTGCAATGAGCAGGCAAGGAACTTCGTATCCAAAACACTCTCCATGGGCAGCTACCTGCTCCAGTAACTCATCAGATCGCTTCAATGAGTCCTCGCTTGAGCTGGTCCATACAACCAAACAGCCATGTTAGATAGTGTATGCTCTCCAAGTTTCACAGGACCCTACGATTTGCAGTCCCTACAGACTTGAGAGAAGATGATGTCCAAGGCTCTTAGATCTTACGAATTTAAGAAATCTGGATTGAAATTGAGAGCTACATTATTAGTTCCAACATCACGCGACATAGAAGTAGAACAACTTGTGAAGTGCGCATTGTAAGCATCTTSACACACCTGTCATAGACAAAAGCTGCGACGTTACAAGGAGCCAATGCTTCCTTATTCTCCAAGAATGCAGACACAGATTCTTCCCTGATCTCTCTCATGACTAAAGTCTTGGTTGCACCCTGCAGAAAAATCGTATCAAAGAGCATGCCGAAAACACAGGTCATGCCTACAAGCAGGCACCCACAAAAGTAGCGCATCTTGACAGACATCACCACTGCACCAGCACCAACGCCAACACTACTGCAGTTGAAATTTTGAAAGAATGTGTAAACCTAGTAAACCCATGTGCCGAAATTCATTCTAGCTACATACCGAAGTTACACTGAGACATCAGAAAATCACTGAGTACGTTATTGAATAAAAATCTTCAATGGAGGTTCAAAAACTAAGCTCTTAGCGATGAAAGGTAAGAACCTACAAAATGAATGAGATCTCTTCAATTTTCAGAGATCAACATCCACACTGACCCGAAAACTCGAAAAGATTCTAGTCTGTCACTTCTATGCGTTCGCGGTCAAAATGTGAGACCTCATAGTAGCCTGAAACATGGCACAACGAAGCGTAGCTGCCGTAATAACAGGGGCATCCAATAAGGCCAAAAAAACGTACCCCAGCTTGTTCAACTTTGTTGACAGCATAGCGGTCACCGTTGCTTTGCGGTCGTAATTCTCCGTAAGGC